>JAINUG010001926.1:0-15526 GCA_029706075.1 Aldrovandia affinis | reverse complement strand
TCAAATGAATTATCTCTTGAAATGAGAGGCTTTTAAAACAATTCTTCAGTGGCTATATTCAATTGGATGCTTAAAATACTTTGTACATTCAAGATTCAAGATTAACTTTATTGTCCAACAAAGTGGAAAATTTGGCTTGGGCTTTCACCCATGCTGCAGCCCTAAAAAGACAGACATTCCACATACAAAAATGACCTGCTGGTCATTCCACATACAAAAAACATACAAAGATCTGCACAAATCCCTTGAATAAAACAACACAAAGATCCTCCAGTGTCCATCCTGCCCTCTGTTTAAAAGTTTTAAAAGCTATTTAAAAGTTTTATTGACACAGGGATAAATGCATTTTTTAAATCTATTTAATCTGCAACGAGGGACTCTGAACCTCCTCCCAGAGGGCAGTAGCTGATACTCAGCGTGTAGAACATGGGATGGGTCAGTAACTTGTTATGTTTTGCCATGTCTGTTCAGTTTGTTTTTGTACTTTGTTATATTTATCTCATCATTCATGTTTCATTCACGTTCTGTTCCCCGTTCTGTCTGTGTTCCTTGTTGTTCGAGTTCCACTCCTTGTCTTTGTCATTGCACTTCGGGGATTTCAACTTTACGGTTTTTCTGTCTTAGTTTCTTATCTCGTTTACTTCCTTCCTTCTTTCTAAAACACTCTGTATATATTAGTTAGATGTACATGTATATAGTACTAACATACTAATCTACTAACATTAGGGATTTAGATTAAGTTACTAACATTACTAATGACTAATTATCTCGCGCTTCTATCTATCGCTATCATTCTCTCTCTCGTTGTCCTATCCCTGTACGCTTCTCACTTTTAGTTTTATCTGCACGCAGATTCTGTCTATGCGTTCCTCCCCTTCGAACTGTGCACGTGTCTGCCTGCTCTTCCAGGTCGTATATTTTCAATGTGTCTATGTGCTTCCCAGTCCGTGTCTTTCGTTTCCCCTCATTATTGTTTTAGTGATTCCTATCGTTCTCACCTGTGTTCCTGCCCTTCTCTCCTCCCAGTCACACCTGATTCCTATTGTGTTTCCCTTCCCTGCTTGTATTTAAGTTCCGTGTTTACGTTCACTCTTTGTCAGAACGTTGATCCTCATTCACTGTGCCGATTACGAGTAAACCAGAGTCTGTTGAATTATTCCGAGACACCCCTTCCGTTTTACTTCGAGTTTGCCTGCTGATTCTGTTTGTTTGCCTTTTCTGATTTCTTGGTTTTTGACTTTTTGGACAGTGTTTTGACTACGCTCTTGAATTTCGATTTTGTGTCTTCGCTACTCTGTCTATTGGTTTTTGATCCTTGCCTGAATTAAACGTTCCTCTCTGCCTGATCCTGGTCTGCGTCTGGGTCCTTATCCCTTCATCACATAACTATTCTATTGGCTTGCCTTAGGGTAGCCTGTTCATAAGTAGACTGCAAGGATGGATGCTGTCTTACCCCTATAATCTTCCATGCAGTCTGCATCAATCGGACCAGTTTGGACTTTAGTTGTACGGATAGATTACCAAACCAAGCTGTGACGCCGTATCTAATAAGGCTCTCTAAAACTGCCTGATAAAAGACTAACATACATTTTTGATCAACACCATGAACTCTAAGTCGACGCAGGAAATGCAGTCGTTGTTGTACTCTGCTACAGAGACTGTCGACATGGGTATTCCAGGTTAATGAGTTGTCAATAAAAACACCAAGGTATTTGTAAGAGGAGACCTGTGAGATGGTTTCATCGTGGATGACCACAGGCCTGTGGTCGCCAACATCCCTGGGGTTAAACACCATCTCCTCAGTCTTTTTAACATTCAAGACAAGGTGGTTGTCATTACACCATTTTACAAACCTTTGTATCTCTGAATAATAGTCAGATAGATCGCTATCCTTTTTCATTATAGCTAAGATGGCAGTATCATCTGAAAATTTTATGATGTGATTGTTAGGATTATAGGTTCTATACTTGTTAGTGTATAGGGTGAAAACCCTGGGGGGCTCCCGTACTCAAGGTTCTAGGTTCTGAAAGAGTACCATTAACACTGACCTGTTGTTTACGATTGGTTAAAAACGAGTGGTACCATCTAATAATGAGAGGGTGGACATTAAGGTCATTCAGCTTCTTAATTAATAGATGCAGCTGTACCGTATTAAATGAACTAAAATCTACAAATAAGACGTACATATGAGGTAGGATTCTCTAAGTCACAGGTGTCAAACTCACGCCCGCGGGCCGAATCCGGCCCGCCACGTAATTTTAAGTGGCCCGCGAGAGCTTAAAAGGCATATGATTGTCTTAAAATAAAAGTCTATGCTGCCTTACAGCGTAGTGACAATAAACTACATCTCCCACAATGCATGTCGATTTTGTGACCCGCGAAATTACGGCATCTTGCCGCTAGATTGCAGTGTTTCCATATTCTGTGTTTTTTTTAAAGCGGAGTTGAAAAAGATCTACAAACAATCCCAAAATGTCCAAGAAGAGAACTTTGATGCAGAGGGAAGGCAATTTAATGAAAGATGGGAAAGCGAATACATGTTTGTGCTTCAAGGAGAAAAAGCGGTATGTCTTCTGTGTTACGAGGCAGTGTCGGTGATGAAGGAATACAATTTACATTGGCATTTTGACACCAAACACGGAGCCAAGCATGCTAAATTTAGCCTGCAAGAAAAACATCAAATTGTCCAAGAATTAAAAGGCAGACTGCAATCGCAGCAGAATATGTTTACAAAAGCTACAGCCAAAAATGATGCAGCAGTGAAAGTTAGCTTTATTGTGGCTGAAGAAATCGCCCGATATGCATTTTGTTATGTTTTGATACGCAGGTTGGACCCAATCGCAGGACACTGACACAGGGGATGAGATCAGATGAGGGTATTTATTAAATACAAAGACTGGTGCGGGGGAACAATGGGGAGGGCAGACGAAGGAGGCAAGCAAGGAAGAGGGCAGGCTAGGAAGCGGGCAGGCTGGGAAGCTGGCTGGCAGACAGGCAAGCAGGGAAGCTGGCTTGTAGGCAGGGAAGCTGGGGAGCTGGCTTGTAGGCAGGGAAGCTGGGGAGCTGGCTTGTAGGCAGGGAAGCTGGCTTGTAGGCAGGGAAGCTGGGAAGTTGGCTTGTAGGCAGGGAAGCTGGGAAGCTGGCAGGCAAGGGAGGGGGCTGGCTGGTCCGTGGACACGCAGGATGGCAAACAAGCAAACAAACTAGACAGGCAAGAAGAAAAACACGAGCTGAGACAAACGAGGAAGGAGCCAGGAAGGGAAAACAATGATCTGACAAGGAATGAAGGAGAAACCGGGGTAGATATACATTGCAGGGCTGATGAACTTGATGGGAGGCTGGTGTGCCGGAATTGGCAACAGGTGAGCATGATGAGTAGTAATGAGGGTTGATAATTGAATAATAGAAAATCATAAAACAATTAACAAACAATCAAGAGGGAGAAACAAGACAAGGAAAAAACGAGACAGGAACAAAGGGAATGTGACAGTACCCCCCCTCAACGGTTGCCTCCAGGCAACCCACCAGGCCTGTCGGGATGCTCCCGATGAAAATCCCGGATGAGGAAGGGATCCCAAATGAGGCAACAGAACACCCAACATCGTTCCTCCGGACCGTAACCTTCCCAGTCCAACAGGTACTGGAAACCCTGACGGCGCATATCCAGCAACCGCCGAATAGTGAAAGCCGGGTGGCCGTCAATGACCCGGGCGGGTGGAGGGGGAATGGCTGGAGGGCACAGAGGACAAAAGTGTCGCTTGAGGGACGGGCCCCAGTGGGCCCTAGGGGAGGCCGGCGGCAGCAGGGCGCGGCGGGCCCTCGGGGAGGCCGGCGGCAGCAGGGCGCGGCGGGCCCACGGCAGCAGGGGGCGTTGGACCCTTGGGAAGGCCGGCGACGCCAGGCAAGGAGAGGACGTCGGGGAGGCCTGCAACACCAGGCAAGGAGAGGACGTCGGGGAGGTCTGCGACGCCAGGCAAGGAGAGGCCCTCGGGGAGGCCTGCGACGCCAGGCAAGGAGGGTCAGAAGCTGGTGAGGGTGCGGCCAAGGGCTCCACAGCAATGCCAGCCTGGGAGATGAAACCAATGTCCAACAAATTGTCGGTCCCAGAGTCCACCAAAGCCAGCAGGGAGTGGGTTGCCTGGAACGGAGATGGAGCGGGCGCAGGAGGGTTAGGCAGGATTTCCGGGGAAGATAGGCGAGGATGCATAAGGTCCAGTTGATTCCCCAACCGGGTGACATTGGCATTGAGGCCCTGTATCACCTTCCTCAGCTCCTGGAGAGCAAGGCTCTGCTGGCTAAGGAGGGCGCCCCGGACTTCTAAGGCCCTGCGGAAACGGATAACGTCTGCTGGGTCCATGATGGTCAGATCGTTCTGTTATGTTTTGATACGCAGGTTGGACCCAATCGCAGGACACTGACACAGGGGATGAGATCAGGGCAATGGGGAGGGCAGACGAAGGAGGCAAGCAAGGAAGAGGGCAGGCTAGGAAGCAGGCAGGCTGGGAAGCTGGCTGACAGACAGGCAAGCAGGGAAGCTGGCTTGTAGGCAGGGAAGCTGGGGAGCTGGCTTATAGGCAGGGAAGCTGGGGAGCTGGGGAGCTGGCTTATAGGCAGGGAAGCTGGGGAGCTGGCTTGTAGGCAGGGAAGCTGGGGAGCTGGCTTGTAGGCAGGGAAGCTGGGAAGTTGGCTTGTAGGCAGGGAAGCTGGGAGGCAAGGGTAGGGGCTGGCTGGTCCGTGGGCACGCAGGATGGCAAACAAATAAGCAAACAAACTAGACAGGCAAGAAGAAAAACACTGGAGCTGAGAGACAAACGAGGAAGGAGCCAGGAAGGGAAAACAACGATCTGACAAGGAATGAAGGAGAAACCGGGGTAGATATACACTGCAGGGCTGATGAACTTGATGGGAGGCTGGTGTGCCGGAATTGGCAACAGGTGAGCATGATGAGTAGTAATGAGGGTTGATAATTGAATAATAGAAAATCATAAAACAATTAACACAAACAATCAAGAGGGAGAAACAAGACAAGGAAAAAACGAGACAGGAACAAAGGGAATGTGACACATTTGTTGCGCGCATGCAGCAACAAACAAGCGTGCAGGCAGCTGCAGTTAGCAGGCAGACTACGTACTAATATTTATAGCCTATTACAAGTGCAAAAGTGAAGAATCTAAAATGAGCGAACACGCAGAAAGTGATGTTGCTCAAGAGCAGGATGATGACGAATTGGTTAAAAAGAAAGGGGGCTCCTCTGTCGTTTGGAACTGGTTTGGGTTCAAAATCTCTGACCTCGACCAACAAACAATACTATGCAAGTTGTGTCGCCGTGTTGTTTTAGCCAAAGGTGGAAACACCAGCAACCTGTTTACCCACCTGAAAACCATGCATGTCCGTGAATATGAGGAATGTACCCGAATGCGTGAAACAGTTAGCACAGGAGCTCGCCCGAAGACAAGCCAGACTCCCACTCAGCAATCAATCAAGTCATCATTCGCTGCCGGTACTCACTATAACTCTTTCTGGTTATATAAGGTTAAAATACATATTTTGCCTTAACTAATGTCATGTAACTAAGAAGGGCTATTAAAATGTGATTCAGATTTTTTCCCCTCATATATCGTGATATCATATCGATATCGTCTGGACAGTGGAAAATATCGTGATATGAATTTTAGCTCATATCGCCCACCCCTAACACGCAGTCACCTGGCTTTTTCATTAGCTGTTGATGAAAGCACAGACAACACGGATACAGCGCATCTATCCCATTTTTATAAGAGGCGTGAAGGCAGACTTCAGGCTCTTGGATGTAGCTGCCATACATGGGACGACAACGGGGAGGGACATTTTTAATGCGGTGGAGAGGTCCGTAAGTAAAACTAAATTACCCTGGGAAAAGTTGATGGGGCTAACTACCGATGGCGCACCTGCAATGTGTGGAGAAAAAACAGGCTTGGTTGGACTAGTTAAAGAGAAAATGCAAAAAAGTAACTGCCACACACCTCTGATAACTTATCATTGCATTATCCACCAAGAAGCTCTGTGTGGAAAGGTTCTGGAACTGGATGATATAATGACCACGGTCATGAAAACTTCATTCGGGCGCGTGGCCTGAATCACCGCCAGTTCCAGCTGTTTTTGAAGGAGGTGGGCTCGGAGCATGAAGATGTGCAGTACCATACAGAAGTAAGGTGGCTGAGTAGCACGGTACTCAAACGATTTTTTGAGCTTAGGGAAGATATTGCTCTTTTCATGCAAAGTAAAGGAAAACCCTTGCCTGAACTGTCAGATCCAAACTGGCTGTGTGATTTTGCTATGTTGTGTGACATAACGGAGCATCTCGCCCAACTGAATCAGAGGCTGCAGGGACGCAAACAAGTCATCACGCAGATGTCCGACATGATCACAGCTTTCCAGTGTAAACTGTAACTATAGAAGTGTCACGGTTCCACGTATTCATGCCATGTTTTATGTTTCATTCATGTCACGTTTCATTTCATGTCATGTCTTGATTCTGTTTTCATGTTACGTTTCTGTTCATAGTTAAGTCATACACTTTTCCATGTTCTTTCCGCAGATCTTGCGTTCATGCTTTCTCTCTCTCTCTCGCTGTCGCTCACATTTCCTTATTGTTTCCCCTCCTTGTCTAATTACTAATTTACTAACAATTAGATAGGTTTATTGTTTCTGCTAGCACGATTGGCAATTTAGTAACTCTAATTGCCGATGTGCTGGAGATTTACTCATTACTAACTCGCTAACCATGTGTGTTCATGTTTCCTTTCGTTTCTAGTTCATGTCAATTTACTAATCTACTAACGCTAGGTCAGGATAGGATAATTACTAACAATGACTAATTATCTTGTTACCTTGTTACGCTCTCCTCAGCTGTTTTCTGTTTCGCTCTGTTCTCAAGCTAAGTGTCTGCACCTGTCTACACCTGCATATAAGCTCAGTGTTTTTGTCACGTCCTTGCGAAATTGTTGCCTATATTTCTATAGCACCTTTGAGCATTACCCAAGTCTGATTTCTTGTTACGATCCAAGCCTGTTTTCTGACCATTGTTACTGCCTGCCGTTTTGTTACCACTGCCTGTTTAGACCACAAGTTTTTGCCTGCTGTCTTTTGTGCCTTTGCCCCGCGGAGCAGACTTCAGTCTTGACTCTTGCACCGTCCCTGACTACGAGCCTGCCTACCATCCTCCTGTACCTCTGCCCCGCTGACAGCTACTCTGGTTTATTTTGATTCTTTGCATGGTTTACCGAGTTCGAGACTGCCTTCTCCCTTGGTACTGTATTTTGGTTATTGGCTTGATTTTTCGGTTATCGGACTTTGCTTTTGTTTGACTACGTCTCCTGAACATTCCTCTAATAAAGCCCTTGCGGGTCTTTATTTTACGTCATTGTCTCTGAGTCGTACATTTCGGGTCCAACCCTCACGCACCCGTCTCAAGAAGTCCCAACTGGAACAGGACAGTCTTGCCCACTTTCCTGTCTGTCAGAGCATCTCAGCCTCAGTTCCCGGTGCTTTTTCATGCGCCCGGTTGGCTACCAAAGTGAACCGGTTAATTAATGAATTTGATCTGCGCTTCTCTGACTTTAGAACACAGCACTCAGGCTTTGCCATCTTTGCCAATCCTTTCACCGCCGACGTCGACAGTGCGCCCCATCTCCTTCAGATGGAGTTAATAGAGCTTCAAAGCAATAATGGCCTGAGAGCAAAGTTCCAGGATGCTGCAATCGAGGACTTTTACCATCTACTGCCCCCTGCTTTGATGCCACAGCTCCGACTTCATGCTGCCCGTGTTCTGTCCATGTTTGGGAGCACCTACCTGTGCGAACAGATATTTCATAATGAATCGAAACAAGACCAAGCACAGATCACGCATCACCGATGACAACCTCCACGCTGTTTTACGGATTGCTACAGCACAAGACCTGAAGCCAGACATTGTCGGACTGACCACGGGAAAACGGTGTCAGACATCCGGCCAGGACAAATAGGTAAGCATTTTTAAAAACCTGAATTAAAAATATAATAAAATGTATAGACTACCACCATACACTGTAATTAATGAGTTTAGGTGAGGCGTGCGACAGGATATGTCTATCTGCACTCTGTCCCTAAAAAAAAAAAAAAAAAAAAGTCAGGCACAAATGTATATGTGTGACAAGCATTTGCTGCAGTATTTGGGCACCTTTTACACTTTTGGATTTTGTCGATCTAAGTTCCATTATATATTTTTCAAAGATTAAAATTGCACATTTAATTGGGCAAGTAATCATGGGAGACAGATGACATTTTTTTTTTGAATAACAATATATTACAAAGATTCAGGGGGGATACCTCACTCACACAACACGCGGTTGCCTTTCTACATGACGGTATTCAAGGATGCGGCACAATCAATTTTTAAACAGTTTTAACGTCCACATTTTTATGGACTTCGGTCAGGCTGCTCCAATATCAAAAGGGATTTGAGAGAATTTCGTTTTTTCGGGCGCCCTGCTACTTTTCTTTCAGGCACTCTGTACAGACAGCCATTTACCCCAGGTATTTATTCAAGCATCAGGCACTGTGGTAAGCGACCAAACAATTCTTTCCATTGTCTGAGCGATGTATGGCCTGTGGTGAAACTTTGATTTGAAATGAGGGGGGTTTGTTTCATTCCTTTGCTGTAAAAGTCATGTCACTTTCGTTTTAAACAAATGACAAATGCTAGTCAGTTTGTCCTATGGCAGTCTGGATGGCAGTCTTCTCTAATAGTGCTGTGACCAGGTACTGGTGTCTCCAGTGGAGATGACACCTGTGGGTATGGCCCCTGGGCTGCGGCGGACTAGGGCCTGGAGCATAGAGCATAGAGATGTTTAGATATTTGGAGGCTTTGCCATTACCCGTTACTGTTATGCCGGCATCTCATGAAAGTCTCCGTCCGAGAGTCAGTCAGTTCGATTTACAACCATGACTGAAGTCCTCTGGTAACAGCCGAGCTGCCCAGCTGCTTCTTCATGAGGGTGATCAAATTGACTTGTTGGGAACTCATGCAGTTATACATCTGGCTGAACTCTTGAGAGAGGATTACATATGAAATAAGCTAGCTATAGGATTTACACTCTATACAGTCCCTAATGCCAACTGTGAAAAACAACATAAAATACAAATAGCTGTGTAGTGCATTTTTCTGCAACTTTTATGAGTTGTAAAATGGATGTGTTGCTCATCATGCTTGGCCTCCCCCCTACGTAATGTTATAATTACAGTGCCTTTTACAAATGTCCCATAGAGAAATACATTTTTGCATAGACATTTATATATTTGTTCATCTGTTTGAGGTTGGAACTCAACACCACAAATGGCTTGACCATATATATTACAATACGGAAAACGTTTCTTGACATTGTGAAAAAAACGAAAAAGCTGTGCTCTTTCTCATGGCTCTGTGAATATAATAAAGTAATTGGGCACAATAATCAATTTATGCATTTGCATTTCCACGCAGAGATACACGGTAGCCTTACTCCTGCCCTTCTCAGCATCCAGCTGGAGTAGAACAATAATCTAATAATCACGCTGCATCTGATAAATTAGACTCACGTTCAATACAGTTCAAAGTTCTCTTTTGAAAAAGGAACTACGGAGGAGGCGACTACAAATGAAACCTTTATCAGATGCATCGAGGGCCACAGGGGCCACTAAGCATAACTAAATGGGATATTTTCTTAAAATGTTTACTGAAAAAAACAAAAACAATCCCAGAAAAACTTCACGTCTCACCATCAGAAAAACAAACGGGAAACATCGGTATCAATGAAACCTTCATGGCACAACAATCGACTGGCTATGGTAATGTCCATTTCCAGACGACAGCAATTGATCAAGCAAATGAAAAACAATGCATGCAATGGAAAACAACAGGAATAATATTCAGAGCGAATCAAACGCAGTAATAGCAGCCTGTGTTGCTTTCACGGATAAGCGCATCACAGGCCCCATCAACCAGTTCTCATAATTAGCTATTTAGCTTATTGTCTTATTGTTTTAATGCTAACTTCAGTGGTGGCCTTTCCTGTAATTACAGCTGTTGAAATTAAATGTCAATAAGGCCGTTGTGTGTGTGTGTTTGTATTTGTGTGTGTGTGTGTGGGGGGGATACAGGGGGAGGTGGGGAGGCCATCCTGTGGGCTGTGGAACGCAGCACACCAATATTCAAACTCACCTTCCAGGGGCATCAAGGGATACACGGGACCACTGGGGGAGAAAGACAAGTGTTCTTCTCATTTTCCCCTCCTGCCTTTTTTTTCTTCAAGTGTTTTATTATATATATTTTTTTTCCTCTTAATTAGTTTTTGAATTACAGCGCTATTAGGCTCCTTGCTCTTGTTATATACAGTACTTTAAAAGCCTCCTGAGGCAGCTCTATGATAAAATGAAACCCACGGGCAGTTCTTGGTTGGACATCAAGCATTTATGAGTCAGCCTGGTAATGGCTATTGGCTTGGTCCCTGCTCCCTGGGGCTCCTGATCAAGACTTCCACCTTAAAGGTGGTTTAATGTCAAGCGCCCAGCAGATACTAGTACTAAATGACTGTCATAAAGCAACCTATGAGCCTGATTGCAGTGCCCTTTCGGTCAACAAGGGGCCCTGGGGCATGTGATGACCTCCTAGCCCGTGGCCTACGATTATGTAGCCACCTAGCATGCTACACACAAACTAAATAAAAAGAGTCGAGATTTTGCTTTTCCATTTCAGTACTACCTCTTTATTTAAAATAAAGCGTGTAGTACAGGGAAAGTACAACACACGCATCGGAATCACACGGGGGTCATTCTCAACGCATACACAGCCAGTGAGTGTGATGTCGTCACATACACTCGAAAAGGGAAAAAGGGACTTTCCCTCAAAACACTCTTGGATATACTTGAATATTGAATATTTTGTTAACATAACTATCCGAACACTCAAGTTTAGCTGGCCACAAGGGGCCCTGTGACAGGTAATGACCTCATAGCCCGTGGCCTAGAAATATGTAGTCACCTAGCATGCTACACACAAACTGAATGGAGAGCAGCTAGCATTCCTGTTGCTAAGCTAGCTGCTCACCGTTACAATAATTTATCGCATTGTGCAAAAGCATTGAAATGACGCGATGTTGCAGGACATAACAGTGTAAAACCAAAAGTAAACCTATTAGCTGCTGACTGCCTAAACCCGTGTTTTATGAGTGAACGAATGGGCATTACTTTAAGCTACTTAATGAAATGAACGATAATCACAACTCTTTCGGGGCTCTAAAATAACAACTCTTGAGTTCTTCTAATCGGGTACATTATCTAGTTGTTTGCTATCAGAACGATGCATTGCAATGGTTTAGCACTGATGGGCCAAGTTAATCTATCAAGCCAAAGAACGGCTATCTCCACTCCACTGAACGAACGAGAAGTGTCTGAACGTAATCGTTCGCGAACCGTTAACCGGGCTCTGAACGAGAATCACAACATTTGCGAGTTATTGTTCGCGAACGGTTAACCCGGCTCTTTAACCCGGTTCTTTTCATTGAAAGAATCATTCGCGAATGAGTCAGGAAAAAGAATCAAACTTCCCATCACTAATGCACTGAATAGCCTAATTAGGTGCAAAACCCTCGCAACATCTCAGCTCTGAAAATTAACTACAGATTCTGTCTAATCAGAGAACAATATGTTGATAATGAGGGCGTGCCTGGTAACCGCAGAGGTCTCTGTCCAATAGCAGCTAATTGTCATTATTCAATTTTTTTTTGATCGCTGCGCGAAGGCGCATCAATGAACTTGAACTCATAACATACGGACGGCGCGCATAGCTAGCTAGCTTATAACGTTTGTTTCCCTAGTTGCAACCAGTTCCCTAGTTGCAAGTCAAAATCAGGCTATCAAAAACACAAAGAAAGAAAAGAAAACAAAATTCAGCAAAAGAGGCTACCAACGCAAAAGGTTTATTCATCATGATTCGCACCAACACCAGTGGACAGTAAGGGTGGCTGTCGCAAGTAGGGGTGGGCGATACTGCAAATTTTGGCTTCGATACGATACCAAGTAATACTAGGCCAGTATCATCGATATCGATACCGATACCGATACTTTTCAATAATAAATGCTGTTGTACTTTTGAAGGGGAAGGAAAATGTCTAAGTGAACACTGTGATGAATACAGGCATTTCTGCTTCCTTGGCACATTCCTTGGCACTTTCAGTTACCCACACAACACCACATGATACGAAAACTCTTATGAAAAATATTTTAAATGGAAGTAGAAATATTAAACAGATTATTATTATTATTATTATGCAATGGGTAATTAATGCCAATCTATTTAGATATAATGGTAAAGGAGAGTGGATTTACTGTATTAGGCCTAACTACAAATAAAAAAGAAAAGGTAAAACTTTACATTACAGTGCTCTGATTCCACTGTAATTACTGTTTTTATTAACATTAACCTTCCTAACCTTATTCGTAGGTATTAATGCAGTAACGACAGTGTGCAGCAATGAATGCAATACTTGTTACACAGGAAGAGAGCACTGTAATGTAAAGTGATACATTAAAATAATGTAAAGAGAATATTAAAAAATCTAGGTAAACTCATATTGATATTTCTGAATAGTTTGGCATTAATCACCCTTTCAAACTGGTGGTAGCTCCTAGCTAGCTAGCAACATTAGGTTAGCATGTATTAGATCGGTTAAGCTACCTAGCTAACAAGTAAAGGTACTAAATCCAATATAGGCATGCTGCATGAACGAATTTGAATAAAATAAACAATCAAATTCTTGAAGACTGACAAATGTGATCTGTTTGACTATATATACCTGGATATGCTCTGCCTCTTAAAAATGACGCCATCAGTGGACGTCTGAGTTCTTGGTGTGCGTCTTTGGTAATCTTCCTCCCTCTTTTTTGACTGGCTTTCTTTGTATTGATCGGGGTGTTTAAGTAATAGATTAGTGGTATTACCAGAGTGGTGCACCACCGTGCTGCATGTGTCACAGCTTGCCCTGCTTATTCCACATGCAGTGAAGTAACACCACACAACACTTGGCTTCTTTTCAGCCATTTCACATGGTTTTCGTTTAGGTCTCCTGCTCCCGCAAAGTTCTGTGAGGTGACGAATCAATCAGAAGCAATCGCAGGAAGTTCATGAGCACTCACCCTGCATAAATCTGCGCGGGAATGCCTGTACAAAGAATGAAGATAGATTTGCACAGGCAGCTTCAAAATGGATGCCTCTGCACACAACTAGTGTACTCGTGAGTTTGAGAAATAAACTTTTAATTTAGTGAAAGCAGTTCACTGGCTCAGCCCGGCTTCAGGTAAGCAAAGAGAAAAAATTTAATTAATTTTTGTAAACATAGGTAGGCTATCAATATTTTATGGGAGATCGATACCAAAAACAAAATCACAGTATCGGCAGTATCGATACTTTGGTATTGATCCGCCCACCCCTAGTCGCGAGTGCTGAAAGATCATTCAGCAAGCTGTCTCTCATTGAAAACTATCTCCGATCTACCATGTCTCAGGAGAGACTTTCTGCTTTGGCGTTACCGTCCATTGAAAGAAAACTGGCTAAACAAATGGATTATCAAGAGGTAATCGCACAGTTTGCTGCAGCCAAAATCCGCCGTGCTCAGCTGTGATGAGTCTGTGATGAAAACAAACAGATCTTGATAGTGGACTCAGACTTTTGGACCCCACTATACATACATATATTAACCAACCAATGAATAACATTTTTGTTTAGCAAACTTTCACTATAGGAATTACATTTACATTTTAAACATTTAGCAGACACTCTTATCCAGAGCGACTTACAAGGTGTGTATTAATACATGGTAGGAACAATCGTAGTTTGTGCAAGAGATCAGTGCAGTAATACAGCAGTAGACATTGTTGTAGGCAGCTGCATACCATACCTGGAACACTGGGAAGGAAAAGGTTAGGTTAGGTTTTTTTAAATAAATGAGGAGTAAGCAGGGATACATATACAAAAAGTATTGAGCAGGTAGGCAGTGGTGATGACAATTGGCTAGATGTACAGAATTCAGTGGTAGTGGAGTCTGAAAAGGTGGGTTTTGAGTCTCTTGTGGAGGATTGCAAGTGATTCTGTGGTCCTGACAGATTGCAGAAGATTATTCTACCACTGAGGGGTCAGGACAGAGAAGAGGTGATTCTCAGACATGTCCTTGAATGAGCTGTATTAAATTATAGTGTGTTGATTGCGTGATTTTAGTTAAATTAACCTAAAACCCAACGCATGTCTGCAATCTAGCTAGAGCTCTCGTATTAATGTAAATACAGCTATGATAATTGTTGGAATTGGACTGGACTGTTGGAATTGTTATAACGCCACAGTTACACTAACGTTACAAAGCCCCATTTCCACTGCCGAGTTATGACGGCTCCAGCCACTTAACGTTATGCACACCGGTAGCTATATTAGGCTACTGTGTAACTGCAGAACTTTGACCACGGTTGTACATTCCATTAATTGTATCAGCGATTGAGCGTTTTGTAAGGCAAACAAGAGGCAACATCAGCAGCTGTTATATTTTCAATGTAAATATGGATATCCCAATCTTGTCTAAATGAACCGGTTGTAAGGTTAGCTTTATAACGTCTCTGATTTTACTTGTGCAGTCTTTGCAGTTGAAATGGTAGACGTTCAAAGTCATAACATGCGCAACATGTTATCTAACTAGTGCGCAATGAATGAATCGTGTTCGAAATGAATAACTTCTCCTAAAATATGTTTATTCAACAAATTTGAATTTCAGTGTTTCCATGTCCAAGTCCAACGTTTACCATCACCCTAATAAACAAGTAGCCATATCCTCACTGCGTAGGACCAGCAGTAGGCACTGGCGTGTGCGTGTTTGCGTGCGCGCACTCACACTTGACGGCCTGGCAGATCTGGTAGGCCATGTGGCGGACCTTGAGACGGGTACGTGAGGGTTGGACCTGAAATGCACGACTCAGAAACAATGACATAAAATAAAGACCCGCAAGGGCTTTATTAGAGGAATGTTCAGGAGACGTAGTCAAAACAAAAGCAAAGTCCGATAACCAAAAAATCAAGCCAACAACCAAAGTACAGTACCGAGAGAGAAGGCAGTCTCGAACTCGGTAAACCATGTGTGACCAAGTAGTACAGTCAGAACGAATAGCTATGCCGGACTACGCCACAATGGGAATTGCGCCCAAAGAAATATTTTTAACACTAATGGTAAAGCGGAGGTTTCCCCAATAGGTCTATTCAACTAAATGAATGGAGCAGAGACGTGAGTTCAAAGTGAAATATATTCAATTTTATTTAGAATTTTAAGGACCTGCAAAGAAAGGGTAATGAATCAGAGGCGGGAACGATGCAAATTATGAAAAAGGGGTATGAATTTATTTAACAATTAGCAGTTAGCAAGGCCAAGACAACAAATACAACCGGGGCAATTCCAGATTAAGATTAGTCCTGAAATCCACAGAAACCAGCTGCCGA
>JAINUG010001925.1:0-15550 GCA_029706075.1 Aldrovandia affinis | reverse complement strand
TGTTCTCCCCAAATTCTACCAACACGTGTCCTGTCCCACAAGAGGAGATAAGACCTTAGATCACGTCTACACCAACATCAAAGACGGATATAAGGCCCTACCCCTCGCCCACCTGGGTCAGTCGGACCACATCTCGCTGTTCCTCCTACCCAGATATCGGCCACTCATCAGGCGAGTCAAGCCCTCAGTGAAGACGGTGAAAGTCTGGCCTGAGGGGGCAGAGCCCATTCTACAGCATCGGCTTCGTCGCACCAACTGGAACAGCCATGCTGTAGCTGCCACACTGGACTCCCACGCAGACATTGACTCCTACACCTCTTCTGTTGTGAACTGCATCAAAACTAACATCAATGATGCCACCATCACAAAACGGATTACAGTCTTCCCTAATCAGAGGCCGTGGATGGATGGACAGGTCCGCCAGCTGCTGAAGGCATGCGACACCGCCTTCAGGTCAGGGGACGCGGGGGCCTGTAGTCTAGCCAGGGCTGATCTGAAAAGGGGCATCAAGAGGGCCAAGCACAGCCACAAGCTAAAGGTCGAGGAGCACTTCAGCGAATCTGACCCCAGGCGCATGTGGCAAGGCCTGCAGGCCATTACTGACCTCAAACCCACCCACGCCTCCCCCCCCGTCCACCGACCCCTCCCTCCCGACTGAGCTAAACGACTTCTACGCTCGGTTTGACAGGAACAACCACGAGATAGCCACCAAGGCTACCCTCCCTGCTAATCACCAGCCCCTCATCGTCTCCCCCACAGAGGCGCTCGCTGCACTGAAGAGAACCAGCCCACGTAAGGCCGCGGGCCCTGACGGCATCCCCGGACGTGTACTCAGCGCCTGTGCTGAGCAACTGACCGGGGTCCTGACAGACATATTCAACCTGTCCCTGGCCCAAGCTAAGATCCCCTTGGGTTCTTTCCCCCTAAACAGCTGAGGACGTGTCTCTGTGAGCTCCTGCAGCTTTCCGCAGCTTTTTTATTTAGTCTATATCAATTTTCTACTTTCTTTCACAGTTTTATCTACGTGTTTTATCCGAGTTGTTGTTTTATGTTTAGCTTAGTTGTGGATCGGTTTTAATACGGCAGATTTTGCGTGCGGTGAAACTTTTAACCAGCCAGCTAGCCTGCCATGCTCAGCTTAGCAGCTAACAAGGTAGCAACTTTTACTGATCCCTCTTCTTGTCAGAAATGTTTTTCACTACAAGAGAAAATACTTCAGCTCGAGTCCTGCCTTCTCTCAAAACTTCCATTTCATCCACCTGGATTCAGCGGACTCGGCGGACACATACTGAATGGACAAACTGAACATTCTGGTAAGAACCAACATGATGCCAATGCTAGGCTACATCTCAGCCGAAGCCTGCCCAACCTGATGAGAGATAACAAGCTAGCCAAGGCCACTTACTGTCTAGACAGTCATGATGACTTCCCGAGCATGGGCAATGGGAACTGTAGACGGATGTCCGGAGTCGTACTGGAAGCCGGTCCGGAACGGTGGCGTAGAGCTCCAGAGTCTGTGGCTGTCAGTGGTCTCCCAGCTACTCAGTTAGCCGTCAATGCTAATGCCAAACAAACTGCTAAACCTCTCGCCGCCGCTCTCAGCCACACATTCCATGCATTCCATCCATTTCATTAAGTAATAAATTTTTGCCGCTGCACAACTGTGCTGAAAGCGATATGAATGCTTGTGAAGGCGCACCCCAGCCTTGCGACGTCACTAGGCCCTGGAAAACAAACACTGCAACCCCCAAGCTGCATCGCGAATCCCTCCCAACCAACCAGAAGCCTGCACGACGGACCCACAGGGATATCCACACCCTCCTTCTCGGTGACGCATCCATTGCGTCAGTGAAGGTTTTCCATACTACAACCCGCTGTATACCGGATGCAACAATTTCTGACATAGATGACCTTCTCCCGACATTCCTCTCTAATCACCAAGGAATTCATCGTATTGTGTTACATGCTGGCATGAATGATTTTCCCAAACACCAATCAGTGAAATTAATGAAGGACTGTAAGGCACTTTTAAGACCCTGTGCACGCTAAAAACACAATTTATCATCAGGACCATTTCCAAATAGAAAATGTGAACTCTTCTCCCGCACACTGTCTTTCAACACATGGTTGCAAACAAATTGCATCAAAAAGAACATTCCATTCATTAACAATTTTGACTTGTTTTGGAAACAAACAAAACTATTCAACCACACTGGATTTATCTTAAATAGAGCCGGTGCTCAAACCTTCGCTGATCACATCCTGCACCATCTACGCCAGATACCAATTATGCCTCAGTCATATTATCATGAACACAGAAATAATGCACTGATGACACCTGCTGATTCCAGCACTCACCTTGAGGACCACTCCGTGCCAAAGGACATCGCCTTCTCTCACCTCCCTTCCTCCCCCCCCTCCCACCCTTCATCACTCCCCCTCTTCTTCTCCTCCTAATCGCCCACCTCCCACCGCCCCCTCCTTGCCTCACCTCCTCCGTCATCTGCTCTTCTCCCGCTCCCAAAATCTCTTCCATCTCTTCTCACCTCCCTCCTCCCCTTCATCAATTCCTCCCTCTTCCTCTCCTAATCCCACACCGCCCACCTCTCCTCCCCCCCCCTGCCTCACCTCCTCCCTCAATTCATCTTCTCCTGTACTCCCTCCCACCTCCCCTGACGCTCCTTCTATATTCCTCTCTTCTTTTTCCTCTCCTCCTGCTGATAATATTCCTTTCTCCAATAGACTTGAGGAACGTGTACTTGCTGGACTTACCTGTGCAGCCAGCCCACTGTTCAAACAGCAAGCCATCCTATCAGGGATGAAGCAGAACCTCCCTCAAACCCCCACAGTGACTCCGCACCTCTCCCCGTCACCAAATTTACCCCCAGTGCATGCCGCCTCCACACCCCGTCCACCCCTCTCTCTCCCCAAACAACCCCCAGATGCCCTAACCCCCACCCCGCCCCCCAGACGCCTTAAACCCCACCCCACCCCCTATTCCCAGCTTAAAAATCCCCTACCCAAAACGTCATGTCTACCCCGTTCACTTTCCCCTATCCTTCCACTCAGCCACCCTAGCCAGCGCAAAAAAGCAGGCGCACCCGCTCCACCTCTCCCCTCCTCCAGGGCCCTTCGATCCTCATCTCAGGCAGTGCTCCCCCCATGCCCTAAGTGAGACAGATCGGGTCCCGGTCTACCCAGTGGAACTACACATAACTATTATGATAGCACACTGGGACCCTGTGAGACTTCCATAATCCCTGTAATTTCAAGCAATAGAACCAGAAGATCCTATCTCAGACATGGTAGGAAGTTAGCTAACCTTTCAGCCATCCCACATTTAGTCCCAACTGTCTCAATTCCCACATCCAATTGTATTATTAAGCTGGCTCTTTTAAATGTTAGATCCCTAAATAATAAGTCTTTTTTAATTAATGATTTTATAACGGCCAATAAATTAGATTTTATGTTTTTAACAGAAACATGGCTGGAAGAAGGCAGCAGTGAAACAGTACTGATAGAGTCAGCTCCCCCGTACTTCAAGTACATGAACGCTCTTCGTGTTGACAGAAAAGGCGGAGGAGTGGCTTCCATTTTCAAAGACATATTTCAATGCAAGCAAGTATCCTTTGATGTTTTTGCTTCTTTTGAATACCTCAGTATTGTGCTACAAGGTTCTCCTCGAACACTATTTTTAACCATCTACAGACCTCCAAGATACTCTCCCAAATTTATAGATGATTTTAGCGAACTCATCTCAGTAGTCTCCACTGATTATGATTGTTTTGCCATAACTGGTGATTTTAACATCCACATTGACAACCCCACTAATAACTATGCTAAAGAACTGCTAGCAGTACTTGATTCCTTTGGTCTGACTCAGCATGTGATGGGCCCCACACATTGTCGTGGTCATACACTGGATTTGGTCATCACAAAAGGTTTAAGCATTGTAGGTATTGATGTGAAGAATGTGGCACTCTCAGACCACTACTGTGTATTTTTTGATATGCTGACTCGTCCAGATACCCAGTTTAACTTATGCTCTGTTAAAAAACGATCTATCAATGAGCATACAGGTGCATTATTTGTCACGGCTTTTTCATCAATACCTAGCATAGTATCAGACTCTGTTGATGTTCTCTGTGACAACATAAATTCCAAAATCGTGAATATTATGGATGATATCGCACCCTTAAAACAAAAATCAGTAACTAGCAAACAGAGAGCACCTTGGAGAAATTCCCAAGCAGTAAAAAGTATGAAAAGAGAATGTAGGATAACTGAACGCAGGTGGAGGAAAACGAAGCTGCAAATTCACTATGACATTTATAAACAGAAGCTGCATGCTTACGATCTAGAAATAAAAAGAGCCAGACAGTTATTTTTCTCTGGTGTCATCAACAGAAATACTAATCATACCCAGACTCTCTTTTCTACAGTCGACAGACTGACAAACCCTCCAGTTCAACTTCCTCCTGAACTCTGCTCTGTTAATAAATGCAATGAATTTGCCTCACATTTTAGCATCAAAATTAGTGACATTCGATCAGCCATTAGCTCCTCTGCACCCGGCAACATAGCCGCACCATTCTCTCATCTGCCAAAAACTGCCCTCCTTGTTTGTCGCAATTCAGTGAAATTGACAACAAGGCGCTTGAAGAAATAGTGCAGCACCTCAAACCATCTACTTGCTCTTTAGACCCTGCACCTTCCAGCTTTTTAAAAGGTAACTTTAGCTATTTATCTTCAGAACTACTGCAAATAGTTAACTGCTCACTCCGGACTGGCTTTTTTCCTACATCTTTAAAAACCGCAGTAATTAAACCTCTTTTAAAAAAGAAAAATCTAGACTCTTCTAAATTAAATAACTATCGCCCTATTTCTAACCTTCCTTCATCAGCAAGATCCTTGAGAAGGCCGTTTCTAATCAACTCAACAACTTTCTAAACCAAAACTGCCTTTTTGACACTTTTCAGTCTGGTTTTAGATCCCACCACAGCACCGAGACGGCACTCATTAAAGTTGTAAACGATATCCGTATAAACAGTGACTCAGGTAGGATCTCTGTTCTCGTTCTGCTGGATCTCAGTGCAGCCTTTGACACTATAGATCATCAAATACTCATAGACAGGCTACACCATTGGATCGGGCTCTCGGGCACAGCCTTAAACTGGTTCAAATCCTACTTACAAGATAGAGAATACTTTGTAAACATTAACAGCCACCAATCAGAACGGACTACTCTGACCTCTGGGGTCCCCCAAGGCTCTGTCCTTGGCCCTCTGCTGTTCAATTTATACATGCTCCCCCTCAGTCAAATCTTTCAGAAGTACCAAACCTCATACCACAGCTATGCAGATGACACACAAATTTACCTGTCGTTCACTCCTGACGACTACAACTCCATTGACTGTCTATACCGGTGCTTAAAGCAAGTAAACAGCTGGATGTGTCAAAACTTTCTCCAGCTAAACAAAGACAAAACCGAAATTATTGTGTTCGGGAGCAAAGAACCGAGAGAAAGTATTGCTCTCCACCTTGACTCACTCGGTTTACGAACAACCACGCAGGCTAGAAACCTCGGTGTGCTTATCGACTCAGATCTTAACTTTGATAATCATATCAAGTCGATAACCAAATCCGCCTTTTATCATCTGAAGAATATAGCAAGAGTCAGAGGCTTCATGTCTAAACAAGACCTAGAAACCCTCATTCATGCTTTCATCTCAAGTAGGGTTGATTATTGTAATGCACTTTTCACTGGCCTCTCAATAAGGTCCATTAAACGGCTCCAACTGATCCAAAATGCTGCTGCCAGGCTTCTTACAAGGACTAAAAGAAGTGCACACATCACTCCAATCCTTAGATCGCTACATTGGCTTCCAGTCCGCCATAGAATAGATTTTAAAGTGTTACTAATAGTTTATAAAGCACTGAACGGCTCCGGACCAAAATACATCTTGGAAATGCTTAGACAGTATGAACCAAACAGACCACTCAGATCTTTAGGATCGGGTCAGCTCATTGTGCCAAAAAAAAAAAAAAAAAATGGTGAGGCAGCCTTTAGTTTCTACGCTACCCATAACTGGAACCAACTACCTTATGACCTTAGACATGCTCCTACAATTATGTCTTTTAAATCTGGACTGAAAACTTTGCTCTTTTCACGGGCCTTCGACTGTAAGGATTAAATTGTACTACATTTTACTATATTCTTATTAAGCCCAGTCCAAATCTTAAATCTACTGCACTTTTATCACTCTACTGCACTTTTATCAGTTTTACTTGTCAGCTAAATCTTATTTTGTTTTTTAATTTTAATTTTAATTTTATTGTGTTTTTAAACTGATTGAAACTGACTCTAATCATTTTATTGTCTCCATAAATTAACCCACTGTTGTTAAAGCACTTTGAATTGCATTAATTTGTACGAAACTGTGCTATATAAATAAACTTGATTGATTGATACGTGCTTCAAATCCACCTCCATTGTGCCTGTGCCTAAGCACGCCTCCCCAACGAGCCCTAATGACTACCGCCCCGTGGCACTAACATCGACCATCATGAAGTGCTTCGAGAGGCTGGTCCTGGCTCATCTCAAGTCACGCATCCCACCATCACTCGACCCCTACCAGTTTGCCTATCGTCAGAACAGGAGCACGGACGACGCCATCTCTGCAGCGCTACAGCCTGCGCTCTACCACCTGGACCAGAGCAACAGCAACAGCTACGTCAGACTCCTGTTCATTGACTTCAGCTCGGCATTTAACACCATCATCCCGTCCAAACTGATCACCAAGCTCAACGACCTTGGCATTGACCCCTCCCTCTGCAATTGGTTACTGGACTTTTTAACCAACAGGCCCCAGCATGTCAGACTGGACAGGCTCATCTCCCCATCACTAACCCTGAACACTGGTCTTCCGCAGGGCTGCGTGCTGAGCCCCTCCTCTACCCCTCTTCACCCACGACTGCAAACCTGTGCACGACTCGAACATCATCGTCAAGTTTGCAGACGACACCACCGTGGTCGGGCTCATCAGTAACAATGATGAGACGGCATACAGAGAAGAGGTAGAGCATCTGGTAGAGTGGTGCGCCAAAAACAACTTGGAGCTCAACACCAAGAAGACCAAAGAGACCATCGTGGACTTCAGAAGGAACGTTAAAGGCACGCACACCCCCGTCAACATCCATGACCAGGAGGTTGAACGTGTCACCAGCTTTAAGTTCCTGGGAGTCCACATCTCGGAGGATCTCGCCTGGACCCCCAACACCTCAGCCCTTGTCAAGAAGGCCCTTCTTCCTGAGGAAGCTGGCGAAACTCCGCCTCTCCACTCAGGTGCTGATGAACTTCTACCGCTGTACCATCGAGAGCATCCTCACCACCTGCATCTCGGTCTGGTACGGCAACTGCTCCGCCAAAGACCGGAAATCACTGCAGAGGGTGGTGAAGACTGCCCAACGGGTCATCAGGGCCCCCCTCCCCTCCATAGACTCAGTCTACGTGAAGCGGTGCTCTCGGCGAGCACGGAACATCATCAGAGACGCTTCTCACCCCAGCCATGGACTGTTCATCCCCCTACGTGGCACTCGCTTTGGGGCACGCTACCGCAGCCTCCCAGGCAGAACCAACAGGACCAAGAACAGCTTCTTCCCCTCAGCTGTCAGACTGCTGAACTCCACTCCACCTCTCAGGGCATAGTCCACATCCATAGCATAGTCTATCTGTAATTTTGTATATTGTAATCATGTATATAACTCCCATATCATGTATATATCCACCTATAGTATCAGTAGTACTGTATCTCATGTATATGTATGTATATATGTATATATCTCATGTGTATATTATGTACTACCTCATAGCACCTTTACCTATTTATTCCACTCATCCAACTCTGTATACCCTGCATAGTGTATATTAGAGTGTACTTTACTATTGCACTTACTGTCTATACAGTACTAATAAATTATATTAGTACATACAGTATATTAGTATATATATATTATTAAATTATATTAGTACATACAGTATATTAGTATATATATAGTATTACATTATATTAGCACATACAGTATATTAATATATATATATATTATTACATTATATTAGTACATACAGTATATTAGTATATATATGATTAAATTATATTAGTGCATACAGTATATTAGTACATATTATTCAATTATATGAGTACATACAGTATATTAGTATATATATATTATTAAATTATATTAGTACATACAGTATATTAGTATATATATAGTATTACATTATATTAGCACATACAGTATATTAATATATATATATATATTATTAAATTATATTAGTACATACAGTATATTAGTATATATATGATTACATTATATTAGTACATACAGTATATTAGTACATATTATTAAATTATATGAGTACATACAGTATATTAGTATATATATATTATTAAATTATATTAGTACATACAGTATATTAGTATATATATGATTAAATTATATTAGTACATACAGTATATTAGTACATATTATTAAATTATATGAGTACATACAGTATATTAGTATATATATATATTATTAAATTATATTAGTACATACAGTATATTAGTATATATATTATTAACTTATATTAGCACATACAGTATATTAATATATATATATGATTAAATTATATTAGTACATACAGTATATTAGTATATATATTATTAACTTATATTAGCGCATACAGTATATTACTATATATTATTAAATTATATTAGTACATACAGCTTTCCCT
Organism: Aldrovandia affinis; assembly: GCA_029706075.1. NCBI lineage: Eukaryota > Metazoa > Chordata > Actinopteri > Notacanthiformes > Halosauridae > Aldrovandia > Aldrovandia affinis. Next base: position 6,774 of record JAINUG010001925.1, on the reverse strand, counting down.
CCTGTTACAGTAACGTTTCCTGGTCGTACATTCTCTGGTGTGAGGAATTAAATAACACAATACACCATTTAATATTTACATAAACACAATAATGTACAATAAACACATTTCCGGACATAAATATTCTTGACAACAAACAAACAACAGGCTACAATAGCATGTACAACTTTATAACATGTACTGGAAAATATCTGAATTATTCTATGAATTATTAATGAATAGTAATGTGACTTCTGTTGTGTCTTCGTAGAGTATGATTCCACTGTTCAGGTAGGTGTACAACAATAATATAGTCGGTAGACGTATTTCCATTCGGCACGGATCACACCCGGCTGTTTATTTCCAACCTGGATTACACAGTCACTTCCGTTCCGTACGTCACATATATCACCCAGGTAGAACTCCCAGAGGGCATTGCAATACAGTATATAACAACTCCTCCCCACTTAATGAACGTGTGCATCACTAACACTATAAACACAGTAACCAAAATAGTCATAATCAACACCAGAAGGAACAGTCCCTAATACTGAGGGAACAATATTTTTATCTAAGGAAAGGAGGTAGAACTACTCAGACACTGACATAACCCCGGGAATTATTATGCCCCATTCTTCAGGGTATGCCACTATAAATCAAGGCGTTTAGGAGGCCTCCGTTCTCGCAGGGGGTACCGGCGGGAAGTACCAGCATCAGGCGAGTCCACGTGGGGCGTCACCGGAACAGCCATAGGTGCAGAGCATGATGACAGTTCTGTCTCTGAAACAGCTGAACAGGTGGGCTCCAGAGAAGCAGGTTCTGGATGACTCGGTGCATCCTGGTTGAGTGCGGTTTGATCTGGGTTGTCCTGCTCGTATGGCTCTACACAGATCACTGGTAGCGGTGGGGGGGTAGTGTTCCCAGACCCCATAGCTCCAGCAAGCAGTTGATCTGTGTGTCTCCTCCAGACAATGTCCTCAGTGGTCCGGACTGTGTAGGACACCGGCCCCGTCTGTGCCAGGACAGTGGCTGGCACCCATTTTGGTCCCCTGTTGTAGTTCCGGGCCAGTACGCGGTCACCTGGGCAGAAGACCCTTTCTTTTGCTTTTTTCTGGCGTCGTTCCACCTGAGTCTGTTGGTTCCGTTGCACAGTCTCTTTGGTCATTGGTGGTTTCAGGAGGTCGAGGTTGGTGCGGAGCTGTCTCTTCATGAGCAGTACCGCAGGAGCAGCCCTTGTGGTGGCATGGGGAACATTTCGGTACGACATCAGGAAGCGGTTCAACCTCTGGTGAAGAGAGCCTTGCCCCTGCGAAGCTTTCAAGGCGTTTTTCATGCTCTGGATAAATCTCTCTGCTAATCCATTGGTAGATGGGTGATATGGGGCAGAGCGGGTGTGTTGCACTCCATTTGCCTCGAGGAATTGTTGAAACTCTTGTGAGACAAATTGGGGCCCATTATCGCTCACCAGCTGTTCCGGGCAGCCAAACCGACTGAACATTTCCCCTAGTTTCTCAATGGTTTTCTCCGCTGTTGTCGATCTCATTATGGTCACTTCCGGCCACTTGCTGTGAGCATCTACTGCCACCAGGAACATCCTTTCTTCAAACGGCCCTGCAAAATCAACGTGGACGCTGCCAGGGTCCCTCTGGCCAATCCCACGGGTGGAGGGGGGCTGGCGGTGGCATGCAGCGCACCTGCTGACAAGATGGACATGTTCTCACCGTCTGTTCAATTTGTCCATCCAGTCCAGGCCACCAGAAGTAGCTCCTGGCGAGCTCCTTCATGCGGACCATTCCGCTGTGGCCTGCATGTAGCTGTTGTAGTAGCCCTTCCTGTAGCGCAGGTGGAATAATCACTCTGCGCCCCCATAGGAGACATCCTGCCTGCACTGAGAGCTCATTCCTTCTTGCGAGGTACGGCTTTAGTTCTGGCAGGTGCCCACTCCTCCCGCTGATCACCACATCCATCAGTTTTGAGAGCACTGGGTCATTTCGGGTGTGTCGTTTCACTTGTGTAGAAGTGATAGGTGCCTCCTCCACTTGCCTGAAGTAGAGGATGCTGGCCTGCTGTGGCTCATCATGACTGACCGGCAGGGGCAGCCTGGAGAGGCCATCTGCATTTGCATGCAGCTCAGATTTGCGATATCTGATGTCGTAGTCATGGGCAGACAACAACAAGGCCCATCTTTGCATCCGACTGGCTGCCAAGGAAGGGATACCAGTATGGGGCCCGAAGATCGTTGTCAGGGGCGGTGGTCTGTCAGAAGAACAAATTTCCTCCCAAAGAGATATTGGTGAAATTTTCTGACACCAAACACAATTCCCAGCGCTTCTCTCTCAATTTGCGCATAATTGCGTTCGGCTTGGTTGAGTGTGCGTGAAGCGAACGCGACAGGCCGCTCTTCTCCATTGGGCATGATGTGAGAGATGACTGCTCCCACTCCGTACGGGGAAGCATCACACGCAAGTTGCAAGGGCAGTGTGGGGTCAAAGTGTGTCAGTGTATTGGACTCCAGCAATGCCTTCTTTGATTGCACAAAGGTAGCCTCGCACTGTTCAGTCCATTTCCATGCCTTGCCATGGCACAGCAGCTGGTGAAGTGGTTGCAGCAGAGTAGAAAGGCTTGGTATGAACTTTCCATAGTAGTTTAGGAGCCCGAGGTAAGACCGTAGTTGACTGACATTTTGAGGCGCCGGTGCTTCCACAATCGCCTTGATTTTAGACGGAGCTTTGTGTAGCCCTACTGCGTCAATTACGTGTCCCAAGTACTCCACTGAAGACTGGAAAAACTCGCACTTTGATCTGCGGACCCTGAGTCCATATTCTTTGAGCCGCTGCATGGTGGCGTCCAGATTTTCCAGGTGCTCTTGTTCAGTCTTGCCGGTGATCAGTATGTCGTCTAAGTAGCATTGAACGCCAGCCAAGCCATTCAGTATCTGGTCCATTGCACGCTGGAACAGAGCCGGAGCTGAGGTTATGCCAAACGGGAGCCTGCAGTATCGGTAGAGGCCCTTGTGAGTGACTATCGTGAGCAACTCCCTTGACTTTTCCACTACTTGCATCTGGAGGTAGGCTTGTGAAAGATCAATTTTGCTGAACTTTTGTCCTCCAGCCAGTCCAGCGAACAGCTCCTCAATACGGGGAAGTGGATATTGTTCCGCCTCCAGCACGGGGTTTACAGTGACTTTGAAGTCTCCGCAGATTCTCACAGAGTTATTCTTTTTTAGAACTGGAACGATGGGAGTGGCCCAGTCACTCCTGCTGACTGGCACAAGCACCCCACTCTTGACCAGGGATTCCAGCTCAGCTTCGACTTTAGGTTTTATTGCGTAGGGAACTGGTCTGGCTTTCATGAACCTTGGTTTGCAATCTGGCTGGATCTTAAGTTCCACTGTTATGTCCTTCATCGTTCCCAGTTCCTCCCTGAACACCTCTGCATGTTTGTTCAACACCGTTGTCAGGCATGTGTCAGGTTTGCACACCATGCGAATTGCAGCCCAGTCCAGTGTGAGCTCCCCTAGCCACGACCGGCCCAGCAGAGATGGCCGATTCCCTTCGACAACATACAGTGGTAATTCAGCTGTCTGCCCATTCATCTGGACTGTTACATAGACCACACCTTTCGTTCGCACTGACTCGCCAGTGTAGGTTTTCAGTTTGAGGCTAGTTGATTGTAATGGAAGGTGTTGCAATGTTTCCTTGTAAACAGCCTCTGACACAATGGAGACTGCTGCGCCGGTGTCAATTTCCATACGCACTGGTTTTCCCTCCAGCAGTGGAGTTTCCCAATATCCATCTGGACCTCCCTGCACAGACAGTACATACACAGATGCCTCATCTGATGAGCTGTTGGACTCCCTGGTGGTGTGACTTGACTCCACCCTGTGTACAGACTGTCTCTTCTTGAAATTTGACATTGGCTTTTTGTTTCCTTGCCTTGAGTTCTTGTCAGCTCCCTTACTCCTGCAAGCACGTTCCAGGTGCCCCTTTTGCCACACTTCCTACAATCCACATCCTTACTCCAACACTCGGCAGCGAAATGCCCCGTCTTGTCGCATCGGTAACATTTGTCGTAGGCCCCCTTGTCATGGGTGGAGACCTTGTGCAGTTTCCCACTTTCGCTGAGGTGATGAGCTTCCCTGGCAGCTAACTCCATTGACACAGCAATCTCGACAGCTTTATCCAATGTGAGTGCACCTTCAGTTAGCAGACGTTTCTGCGTAGCCTCACTCCTCAGGCCGCACACCAGCCTGTCCCTTATGGTGTCATTCAGCACATCATTGAATGCACAATGTTCTGCTAACCTCCTCAGCGCAGCCACGAACACTGTTACACTCTCCCCTTCCTCTTGGTTCCTCTTATGGAAGCGAAAACGCTCTGCAATTACCAGCGGCTTGGGTGAGAAATGAGCTGTCAACGTAGCCACTATGTCATTGTAGCTCTTATCCCCAGGCTTGGCTGGCTGGACCAGGCAACGCAGCAAACTATATGTTTTCGGTCCCATCACACTCAGGAACGTTGGTACAAGCCTATCCCCCGCGATATTATTTGCTTGAACAAAGTATCCAAAACGTTCCGTGTAGGAGCACCATTGCTCGGTACTCTCCTCAAAAGGCCCAATGCTTCCAACCAATCCCGCCATTTTCGTCCCGTTAGCCACACAATTTTAAGCACACCGCTCCGGCGCTACATCCAACAGTGAAGCTAACACGTTAGCCGCGAATTACCTTGCTTCCACCGCAACAGTCCAGCTCCCCGACTCAGAGAAAACACACGCGGATGTCGAATCAGATCCTCGTCGCCACTTTGTTGTGTCTTCGTAGAGTATGATTCCACTGTTCAGGTAGGTGTACAACAATAATATAGTCGGTAGACGTATTTCCATTCGGCACGGATCACACCCGGCTGTTTATTTCCAACCTGGATTACACAGTCACTTCCGTTCCGTACGTCACATATATCACCCAGGTAGAACTCCCAGAGGGCATTGCAATACAGTATATAACAACTTCTTAACACGATTATCCCTTTGTACAGCTTGTTATTGAAGTAATTCCAGGTGAGAAGACAGGAGTACGATAGCAAAGCATGACCTGGCGTTCGTTTGAAATACTTCAACCCTTTAGAAATCGGTAAAATTCCCGCACAAATCTAGTATTTTCACCAATATTCGGACAGAACAAGACTCCTCTTTTCGCGTTCATATGATTGCATGTTTTGGTTAGAGGGTAACTTTACCGCGTTGAGTATCAGTTCTGTACCACGCGCATCCAGTCAAACTGTCTCCGTGGTTTCACTGCCCTGATACCGGGAGGGGAAATTAACGACATTTTCAGAACAAATATGAAGAAATATCACGAGTAAGATGAGGTCTTATTTTCAGGGGAATTACGCTGGATGGCTCAGCCAGTGACACATACAAGTGAACTTTACTTATTTAAATCGTATAATCGTATGTATTTAGTTATACCGCTCGTGGTCTAATTTCCGTGCTGTACACGGGACTGTGGGGACACCTTGTAGTGAGGAGTGGAACTGCAGCATCTCACGCAGCGGTACAAAGTGATGTCATCGTTAAGCAGCCAGAGCCGTGACCTGATTGGTGCCCGAGGCAAGATTTTAACTGGTGCCCCTTGCAGGGGCGGAGCCAGAGGGGTGTCAGGGGCGGCACTGGACACCCCTGATATCTGATTGGCTACCCCGGGTGCCACCCTAAAATTTCATTCGCTATTAGTGGCAGTTTGATGTTGATTGACATCTCATTCCACCGCTTGTTGACGTTTATTTTGACATCTGGTGGCGCCTTTTTCAAATCGAGGACGAGGAAGAGAGAATATTTCCACAGCTCACGAGTCACGCCAGCGACTGACACAACTACGGCAGGCCTGCGGCGAAAGCACCATATGTTGAAGTACGTTTTAAATAAAACTTCTTTAGGTTTCCTGAACAACTTTTACCAAAGTTGAGTCGCTGTGTAGATGCATATTGGCAGTTTGGCTCCATAACAGACAGTTATTCAGATAAGAGAGATCGGTTCCCAATTTAGCCTAACATTATGTTTACATCTGTGCTAGTAATACACGCCTCGCACATACAGTGCAGTGTCGTAAGTTACAGTATATACGAGTGTTTAGCTAATGTGTGGTAACTAGTACAGCTGCCAGTGTTCAGAAAGTTAACATTTACCAATTTGAAATCCATTAACTCAGTTCGATTTTCGTACTTGGACTCAAAACGAACAATTGTTATTATCAGTCTGTTAACGTCACTCAAAAAGATTACCACAATTTGCAGATAGCCTGTTTGCTGTCTTAAAGGTGTAGTAAATTATAGCTACCTACTGCAGAGTAGGGCTAGCCATGATTTAACTAGTAACTTTGGCTGGTAGTTGATTTTAAGGTACAGTTATGATAATGGGGATTTGTAATTAAGATTGGACTAAAATGTAGGCAATTGGATGCTTAGATAGACCATAGACTCTTTTAATTGACCCTATGCAAAAATAAGACAATCACGAAAAGAAAGGGAGAGATATCAGACTTCTTTTTAAAGAAGAACAAACAGGCAGATCAGGTGCAAACAGACCCCAGCCCTTGCATCACCACCGGACCCCAGAGCAGCTCCCTACCTGAGGCATCAATGTTAGGCGTCATAAATGAGGACCAGAAAAAGAAAGTGGAGGAAAACTGTACTTACATTAAAACAATTGCAGATGTGCTCCTACTAACTGCCACTCACAATATAGCGCAGAGAGGTCATCGAGAGTCTGATGACTCTCACAACAAGGGTCATTTTT
>JAINUG010001924.1:0-15555 GCA_029706075.1 Aldrovandia affinis | reverse complement strand
CTCATGTTATTCATCAACATTTAAAACCTATTCTCGTATAGATTATTTTTAATTTCCTCTTCTCTGCTGCCCAATATAACTAACTGCATATATGATAGTATTGTTTTGTCAGATCATTCCCCCACCTCACTATTTTACAAGGATTCTCAATTACCTACAGGTTCCTCTAGATGGCGTTTACACCTAGATGGTTACAGGACTCTGAGTTCATAAAATTTGTGGGTGAACATATAGATGTTTACTTTGCAATTAATACAGATCAGACTACTGCGGCCATTAGGTGGGAGGCTTTTTAAAGCGTATATTAGAGGGCAAATGATTAGTTTCACCAGTTCCAAATCTAATAAATTCAAACAGAAAATGAACAAATTGGACTCGAAATCAGAAATTTGGAGAGAATGGCTAGCCTTGATAATTCTGTACAAATAAAACAAGAACTATTTTCCCTTAAAGCTGAGTATGAGGAGCTTTCCACACTAAAATCTGAAGATGGTCTAATTAGGCTTAAGCAAACTTTTTATGACCAGGGTGAAAAAACCCGGTAAATGACTTGCCTGGCAAATTAAGAAACTTAACTCCGAAAGAGCCATAAATGCAATTAGGAAATGAACAGGGGGAAATAACTACAGATCCTTTGGAAATTAACCGGGCTTTCATCTCGTTCTATGAGGCCCTCTATCAATCGGAATATCCAATGAATTCAGTAAACCAGAACATTTTTCTAGATGGACTAGATATCCCTTGTATACCCGAAGATACAAAACTTGAGCTTGATAGGGCACTGGATTTAGAGGATGTTTCCAACGCCATTCTCAGCATGAAAGGCAGTAAGGCATCAGGACCCGATGGGCTCCCAATAGACATTTATAAATTATTTAGAGAAAAACTAATAGCCCCTTTGTTAGATATGTATACGGAATCCTTCAAACAAGGTTACCTTCCCCTTCATTACAAAGTGCCCTGATCACTCTTATTTTAAAGCCAGGTAAATTGGCAACAGAATGTGGTTCCTATAGACCGATCTCACTTTTGAACTCTGATGCAAAGATCATTGCTAAAGCCTTGGCTATGAGACTGGAGAAGGTCCTGCCAACCATTATACATACAGATCAAAATGGCTTTGTTAGAAATCGACAGGGATTCCACAATGTGAGAAGGGTACTCAATATAGTACATGTGTGTGAGGGGTCGCCCGATTCTGCCATTGTGGCACTTGATGCGGAGAAGGCGTTCGACAGAGTCGAATGGCCCTATCTATTAGAGGTCCTTAGGCGCTTTGGATTTGGTGTCCACTTTTGTAGATGGGTTGAACTTCTGTTTATTGATTCATCTGCAGAAATATTTACTAATAATTTGATTTCACAGCCGTTTAAGCTCTCTCGCGGCTCGAGGCAAGGCTCACCAATTTCACCTTTACTATTTGTAATAGCCATGGAACCGTTGGCAATAGCAATAAGATCACATCCTGCAATTTGTGGTATCAGGACAGGGGACCAAGAGCATCATATCGCATTATACGCAGATGATACCATAGTGTTTGTTTCAAATCTTGGGAAATCAATACCATCCCTTTTGGGGTTGATCAGTCAATTTGGTAGCTTTTCTGGTTTTAAGGTGAACAAAGATAAATCATCTATTATGTTTCTAAATGAACAAGAGAGAAGAATTCCAACAATACCCCACCCATTTGTAAATGCTGTAGAAGGTTTTAACTATCTGGGTATTAGAATAACTCCAGTGATAATCACTCTTAGTTCAATTAACTATGATCCCTTGTTAGCTAAAGTGTCGGAGGATGTCACAAGATGGACAACGTTGCCTCTTTCTATAATGGGAAGAATAAATATAATCAAGATTAATATATTACCTAAATGTTTATATATTTTCCAATCAATTCCTTTGGCTCCACCAACTTCGTTTTTCCCAAAAATTAGGAAGCTGTTTTCAAACTTTATTTGGAATAACAGAAAGCCGAGACTTAGACTTTCTCTGTTATATTTGCCTTACGATAGGGGAGGGTTACAACTACCAAATTTACAGTGGTATTACTGGGCTGCCCAGTTGAGGGCAGCAATGTTTTGGTTTTCTGGTGAGGTAACTCTGCCCTGGCTGCGAATTGAGTCGTTGTCCTCAAGGGGTTTGGCGCTGGATAGCTTTTTATACTCAGCTCTCTTGAAGACATTAAGAAAAAACACAGTTAATCCTTTTGTGAGAAACACTATTGTAGTCTGGCATGAAGTACATAGATATCTGGGCGACTTCCCGGTGTTGTCTTGTTTTTCACCAATTTGGGGCAATGAACACTTCAGCCCAGCTAAGAATGACATGGGATTTAAAAAGTGGTTAAGTAAGGGCATAGTTAAACTACTAGATCTCTACGAGGATAACAATCTAATGTCATTTTATGAGCTGAAATCGAAGTATGATGTTCCGCAGAAACACTTCTTTAAGTATTTACAACTTAGAAGTTTTATTAGGGCACGCTTAAAGAATTCAGTGCAACAACCTCCAATGTCCACTTTAGAGATATTTTCCACACAAGATTGTTTTAGCAAAGGTCGGGTTACTCAATTATATAATTTAATGGTGGAAAACCATAAAGACAACTCTGAAAGTAAGAGACAAGAGTGGATACAAGACTTACAAGAGGACATTTTAGAGGATGAATGGGGGTTAATATGTTCAAAGGCACAAACTCAAACCATTAACACTCGACTGAGATTAATACAGTATAATTGGATAATGAGAACGTATATCACCCCGGTGAAGTTAAATAAATTTGATCCCAATATTCCTGACCAATGCTATAAATGCAATAGTCACCAAGGTATGTTATATCACTGCTTGTGGGAATGTGGGGAGATTCAAAAGTTCTGGAGTTCTGTGATACGTTATATCTCTCAAATTACCTCTTCTCCTGTGCCTCTAAGTCCTAAATTGTGTATTTTAAGTATTTACCCAGACAATTGTTCTCTATCTACTAGAGAAAGAAAAATGGCTGACCTATGTCTACTACAAGCCAGGCGCTCGATTGCCCTGTGTTGGAAGAATGTTAGTTGCCCTTCTCTTGGCTATTGGCTGAAAAACTTAACAACAAGTTTGGCTCTTGAGAAACTTACATATATAGTTAGGAAGAAAGCCTCTGAGTTTTATAATATCTGGGAGATGTTTTTGGAATTTGTTAAAAATGGTGACATTGAAGAGGCATTGGAAGTGTAAAGCTGTGGTGGGAATGACTACTCTATTGTGAGAAATGTGTGTTGTATGTTGTTATATGTCTGTGATTGTATTTTATTTTATTTATTTTTATTCAATTTTAATTCATTTATTTATTTACTTAATTTAGTCTTTTCATAGTACATATTATCACCGATTTAATTATTAAGTGAATTTTTCTCTTTTTTTTGTCTTTTCTTTTTTTCTGCCATAGGTTCAATTTGGGGGAGGGTACCGTTTAATTTGGGGGAGGTTGTACTTAAGTATGTTAATTGTAAATTGTGTGGTGTTAAATTTGTAAAATCAATAAATATATGTTTTTAAAAAAAAAAGAAAAAAGAATCAGAATTATTTATTCGCCAAGTACGATGTACAAGGAATTTGCCTTAGTGCAAGGGTGTCAACATACAACCAAACGATAACAAGAGCTTAGAAAAAAGTGTAATAAAAATACAATACAATACAATACAATATAATATAATATAATATACTGTACAGTACAGTGCTAATATACAAATACAAATATACAAATACAGTACAGATAATGGTTATGTACACAGTTAAGGTGCAAGGGTGTGCAAAAGGGCAGAGTAGAAGTCACAGTTAACGGCACAGTTAAAGTGGGAGTGTGCAAGTGAACAGGGGGGGGATAGAGGAAGGGTCTTTGTTTAGGAGGATTATGGCTTGGGGAAAGAAGTTGTTCAGGTGGCGTTTAGTCCTAGTCTTTAGGGCTCTCACTCTCGGTCTCCGCTGAGAGGGGAAGCGCTGGAAGAGAGAGTGGCCGGGGTGTGAGGGGTCAGCCATGATTTTCCCTGCTCTCTTCCTCATCCTGGAGGTGTACAGATCTGTGAGGGGGAGCTGGCAGTTCGATTTTATGACTAACGCAGTCAGTGAGCAGCTATGCTAGCTACAAAAACAATAGTAAACACAGTGTAAATTCGTGGAATCAGCGCTCTGTTGATTTCACTGCTGTTCAGAGAACTTCTCTCACACGTGTCTTCACGAGGCCTCTTGTTTAGGCATTGGTAAGAGAGAATGACGCAAAGTCCTGGTGATGGAAAGAGTAACCGGAACAGAGCAGGATAAGAGAACAAAATGGCGAATGCTCTCTGGTTTTATATGTTGCGCTGAGGTATGCATTTCCGCTTGTACAGTATCGTCACTGTACGTGGAAATGCAAACCTTGGAGACGGGCCGAATGATATCATCAGGATCCCCTGGTACGTTGTATGTCAGGAAGTTGGGTGCATGGTGGAGGATTAATTAAAATTGCATTTCAAACATATCATTTTATGTGGAATGTGCAGACCCTACAGTGTGCGCTTAAAACTGCTCTGTTCTCTTTAGTAGGTGGCTGGAACACGGGAGGTGAACCGGAGAACTCGGAAACCGGAAAGTAAAACAGCAACTGAAAAGTTGCTAAGCGTCTTGTCTTGTAGTTTTGCCGAAAGGTGTGTTTTATTTAGTTTATTGTTTTTGGCTGGAACCTGTGAGGGGGACGGCTGAAGATCTTTAGTTTATTTTGAGTTATTCTATGCACTCTCCCTCTTTCTCCTTCAGTGAGAGTAAATAAAAAAATGATCAGCTGACTGATAACCCCATTCCCTGTGTCCAGTTCTGTTCCTCCCCTGGTTTTGTCACACGGCGTATGTTTTTAAATGAGGAACAATGAACAATTAAAAAGTTCTTACTTTTTTAAATGTGTAGCCATTATTTTATTTTGTACAAAAGCAACAACAATAACATGCTAATACAAAAAAAAAAAGTAAACAAATAAATAAACCAACCAAAAAAAAACGAGAGAAAGCCCCGCCCCATACCTAAATCAAAACTGGGCTGCTGGGTAGCTCGTCCTGTTAAGGCACTGTTCTAGTTTGTGGATGAGCCCCATGCTCTGGTATCGATCGGACCGTGCCAGCACCAACTGGGGGCAGCATCTGCACTGGGTGATGCATAATTGGCGGTAGCATCACCCAGGGAGGAAGGGATTCAGCTGGTGGAGTTGTCGGTGTCTCATTGCACACCAGCGACCTCCCCAGGTCAATTGAGTCCACAGTTTGCCTATATAAAGCTGTGCATAAAGTGTCTTCCTCCAAATGTCATGTCATGTGTTCTTTTGACACCAGCATGTGCAAAGAAGTGACAGCTGACGTCACTTGTTTCAGAGGAGAGCACGTGTTTGTCTATGCTCTGTCTCTCTCGTGGCTTAAGAATACAATTGGGCATTCCAAATTGGGAGAAAAAGGGAAAACGCCTTCAATTTTTTAAAAGAAAATAAAAACTATGAGAGGACTCTTTTGGGTGAAGATGAATTCTGGTTCACCGTGATTTAGGTGAAACTTGTATGGATTGAGTTGAGAATATTGAGTATTTTCCCTGCTGCTTCTTTGTCATATCAAATAGTCCATAATTTGGTAACCAACACAGAGACATCTCCACAATCCTCAGCCACAAGAGACTCTCTATAGGGTTGTATCATTTTACTATGCTTTTAAAGCACATACTATTTAAGAGCGTCAACAGTGGAATTAAGGGACCTGTTAAAACCAAGGAATGTGGAAAAAAATACTTGTGCAGTTAACGCAGTATCATCTGTTGCCCGTAGCATCACAGAAAGAAAAGAAAATGGTGTGATATGAAATTGGAGTCAAAGAAACATCTCGCGAAAGCAAGATTGCGACTGCAACAGGAGGGGGTCAGGAGGAAGTCTCCGTTATGCACACCGACGAGCGAATATGAGGTGTTTATATTGATATTGTAGTATTATACCATAGCCTCAATTGAAACAAATGATAATGATATAATTATATTAATGAATTATGAATGATATTATCCTACAATTTGAATCAAATACAGGCCTACAATTGTCAAACAGGATACTCTCAAAATGATTGTACATTATGAATTCTATCATTTATCGTGTAATTTATATATTTAAACTCAACAGTTCTTCTAAGTAATGAAATAGACACGATCCATTAGTCAAAAACAAAGTTGTTTTGCTTTGGAAAACGGCAGGCAAATTGTACGTATGACTCATTCGCACCTAAGAGAAAATTCAAAATACGAGAAAATTGGTGAATGCGGCAAATTCTCGTAAATCATTCGCAGAGTGACTTACAAACGACATGAGCACTAATAAAGTGCATAGTGTAATTAATATGTTGGAGACTGGTACAAAGGTTGCAAAACAACATATTTAAATCTAGGTGTCCAAAATAAGCAATTCTAGCACCTGAGAAAAAGGGGAAACAATACTGACATGGAGCCTTATGTAGCGGATGAGCTCTGGTACATCAGTTTCACAGATTCATAGGCTCAGCTATCCAGAAAGAAAACAAAGATCAGTGAATCTGCTCTGAATCTGTACAGACTTGAATCAACTAGAAGATGAGACAATCGGGGAGTGGGGGGCAGTGCATATGAATGGAGTGTTAGATTGGCAAATGTCTGAATGGATGGATGAGCTTCTCCTTTTCTGCAGTGAGGGGCCAGGTTTCAGCTGTGTGCGACATGGGACAGAGGAGTGGAGAGTCGGAGTGGAGTCATTTCAGGGTCACTAATTCCGTCCGTCGTGGGATACTTCTGTGCTTCAGTTGATAGGCTTGGGAGGATCTTCTCAGTCATTTTTGAAAGCACACTTTAAATATGCAAAACATCAGATGAAAACCCTGATGTTTACGTAGCACGTCTGTGGACATGAACACACAGTTTGTGTAATCAGTATGACAGGCACTTCATATACATTAATGTAATAAATTAACGCAACCGGTATCGCCCAAGTTAATTAGAGAAGAGGGGGCAGAGAGTGCTGGCAGAGGTACCCCTAGTAAACCTTCAAATGTATTTAATGTGGTACGCAGTCTGGACTGAAGAATCTCATTTGTGTGAAGGGGTGAGCCGTTTTTTTATTGAGAGCACAAGCAGAGTGGACACACTGTCGGTGTGGCTGTGTAAGGGTGTCTGGGTAAATGTGAGGTCATGAATACTCAATTGTCTTTGAATTGTACTCTAATGATGTATATGTATGTTGACATAAAACATTTTATTTATTTCACCAGTGAAAGGGACCTGCTTCCTGTCCTTTTAAATATACAGTGTCTAAGATATGAGCCATCTCACCATGGATAAAGGTGTCAAAAAAATAACAGATCAATGTGAGGTACACAAGTATATGGGCAAGCTTGCGTTAGTATAGAGTTCTCTGACTAAATCCACTGTAACCGAGATGCTTGTGATGTCAATAGACACACAATTGCTCATTAGTCCAGCTTTAATTGTGATATTTATTTGAAATGGGGCGGGGGCAGTAGAGGTTTGCGATGGGCCGGCCTGATCAGGAGAACTCGCTGAGGAAGCTGAGGTGAAAGGTCTTGAGGCGTCTCAGCAGCTCCTCCAGGTTCTCCGTGGGGGTCATCACACACATCCTGCGGGGACACGTGACACACCAAACGTTGGCATTTCTGTGGCAAAAACCCGGCTGGAATCAACGGTCTCTTGTAATATACTACCTCTGCTTCAATACGCTTTCATGATGAAAAAACGGGCTGCGTCTTTAAACTGAAAAGCAACCTCACCTAATCAACCACTAGTCACTTCAGATCAGTGACATGACTAAGGAAGGGAGGGAGGACACTCCTTCAGAGTATTTGGATGGAGCCATACTTTAAACACCTTACTGTTTGCATGACGGAGAAAAGGTCAGAGTGGGTCCTTGGCCACCACCACTACCAGTATGGGTATGGGCTGCGTCAGGGTGATTTGAAGTTGCATGAGACCTGCAAGAAGTGTTCCTGACCGATTCGGCTGTTTGAACATCTCGCCTGATAGAAGGGGGATGTGGATGTGACAGTCGGTTGGCGTTGGTCTCGTCACTCTGCTCTGTGGTAACCAAATGTAGAGGTACCTGAGGTGGTGGGTGCCCTCTTGCTGCCCGTACTCGCACCCCGGCCCAACGCACACCCCCGCCTCCTCCAGCAGCCTTGTGCAGTACAGCAGGTCTGCCTCCATCCCAGCCATCTAGAGAGTGGGAGACAGAGGGAGAGCTCACACTGGTGCACTTTCAACCCCACACAACACCCATAATCACACAAGCACTCCTGAGGGGAG
The DNA here is from genome assembly GCA_029706075.1 of Aldrovandia affinis. NCBI lineage: Eukaryota > Metazoa > Chordata > Actinopteri > Notacanthiformes > Halosauridae > Aldrovandia > Aldrovandia affinis. Next base: position 7,230 of record JAINUG010001924.1, on the reverse strand, counting down.
TAGGGAGAGGGGTCTGTGTTTCTGTGTATGCGAGGGTACATCTGTGTGTGTCCAACCAGAGGGAGAGAAAGGCATAGAAAAAGTTCATTGCATGTGCACAAGCACACAGACACCCACAGGGTGAGAGAGAAGGAAGGAGGATGCAATCTTATTTTTAAATGCATTTATTTCGTTTTTGGTTTTTCCTCCCAATATCCGAAGCCCCTAAAGATGCCATCATTGCATTGGTGCTAATACACTGAGCCACTTTCAGCTCTTGCCATCTCGAAAACACGTTTACATGTTTTCTATATTTGTGGAAGTATATCTATGTTCAATGTTTTGTTTATATCTTAGGTTCCATAGCTAGCTAGTGTTTTTGTTTCCTTTTTCTTCTTCTAACATAAACTAGGTGGTGGACAGGAACAAATAGCACCATTGGCTAACGGTTGGATTGCAGTTTGTATGCATTCCAGCACGTTTTCTTACGGAGCGGGCCTCCTGATGGCAAGGGACAGGGGTCAGTCCAAACGGGAAGGGCACGCAAGGGGCAGCATATGAGCATGGGTTTAACTTTGAATCCCTGGTGGGACCCTACTGTTGAACAAAGTATTCAGTCACAAATGCTCCTGTGTAAGTCCTGCAGCTCTACAGATCGTTAACATGCATGTTTAAAATTTGAAGCAAATCAATGCTACAGTGTGCGTAGCATTGTAGCATTGATCAATGCTACATTGTGTTCATTTCAAAGCAGTAATGAGAGTGACAATTTACTATAGTTCTATTGTGATGCATCTTGATAGGATATCGTAAAAATTTATTTGAATGAAAAAACATGTTGTGGACTGTTGACCAAGTAACATTTTAGTACTGTTATAAGGTACATTATTAGTTGAATGCCATTATCATTATTTATTAACTGTCAATATTATGGAAGGAAATCACTTGTATATTTGCTAGAAGCACAGTTGCTTCAAAACAGGATTTACTCAGTAATTACTTCATGAACCAACATAAATACATTAACCAGTGCTGTGTCTAACTGCGGATTAATTATTGAGGAAAACTGGGAAGATTACTTTTTGAACGTTGACGTTCTGTTTTTTTTTCTTGCATGGTGTGAGGTCTCACCTCTGAATACGTGGGGTATGAAGGATCCCCAGGCTGCGGTGGGTCGACCATGATGTCCAGAGCAAACTGCCCAGTAACGGCAGTGCAGGTAGAAAGTGAGAACAACGTGCGCACCACATCCATGACCTCAGGGTCAAGGTTCACAAGCTCCATGTAACCCCCACGCAGTCCACACCTAGGGAGAGACGCTCACTGACGTACTCTACATAGGCAATACATACTCACTCACTTAAGCAAAATGACACTGTTCATAACAACAAGCTTCATAACAATTTGTGTGGAGAAATCTGGTCATAAGTTTAGCTCTACGAATGACTTTAAACCTTTGTCATTGAGTTCTACAGGCAACACTACAGCGTAACATTCAGCAGAGGTGCAGATGGGGGACAACCTCAGGCTCCGGACTTCACTTCCCATCAGCCCCACACAACACAACCCATTGGGTATGACTGCCAAGGAGACTTCAACAGGCAGGTTTTGCTGCACCTTTCATTTGGTGGCCACTACAAAATGACTATGACAACTCAATTTGATGCATGTAAATAAGCAACCATATATGCTCACAGATGCACAGTGGGTTATGGTTGGCATTACCAATGCCAAAATTTGGCGTTGTGGAAGTAGTGATGGTACCACTGAAAAGGTAAGTGAGCGAAACCACAGAGACACGAGAAGAGTTATCAACCCTGACGTTTCCCCACTCACTCTCCCATGAAGCCTTTGGACACAGAGTGGAAGGAGGCCAGCTGCACTGTGTCCGAGTACCCCGGCCCCATCTCAGACAGCACCTTCTTATAGGAGACAAACTCCATAGCCTCCACGTGCACACTGCCCTGGTACACCTGTGCAGACAGGGACAGGGGATGATGGAGTGACAATGCCTTGTCCACAATGCATGTCCTTGGCCCAAATTGGGTTTCCAGAAGCAAGAATTGAAATCAGTCTGCAGAGAAAGCAGGGCTCTAATTCTACAATGTATTCTTGTGAAAATCAAATATGTCAAATGATCATGTAATTCAGAGATATACAAAGACCAGAATATGGGGTTGTAAATCTAGGAGTGAAGATAAGCTTGCATTAGATTGTGTATTCTTTCATTGTTGCAAACAGAACAAATTTATCAGGAAAAAAAACTGGCACAGTGAACATGAATGCCACGACACCTCATCAGCCAGCAGGAAGAGCTTCTCTTCAGCAGCAAATCGGATAACCTCTTCAATTGACTCCCTGCTCTGAACATGCCCTTTTTGGGACAGGAGAGATTATTACTCTCACACCAGAGCCATGTCTTTTACCTTTGTATTTGTACTTATGAACGCATAGCATTTTATAGTGGTCAAAACTTTGTACCAGAGATATTTTACTAAGAACAACAAGCAAGTCATAGATGCAATACAAATTACATTTCTGTTCATTCATTAAATTACTTATACCTGGAACATAAGGTAGGTTCCCTTTCTATATGATTTAAAAAAATATATATATATACCCTTTTGTTTTGGAGCTACCTAATCCTGGTCTAGATTGTTCAGGTTTGTTTAATGTGCAAGTACCACTGCTCAGACAAGATAGGATAAAAAAATTGGTGAGTACCTGTGGGGTTTCCAGGGTTTATGATGTACAAGACTCTGGGGCTGCAGTGACCCTTAGTGTTTTGGAGGACTCTGTGCAGCTCCTCAATTTTCAGAGCCCAGCCTTCCTCCTCACACAGATAATAGGGCACCATTGCCACCCCCTGGACCTCCAGTGCCAAGGTGAAGGAGGGGTAGGTGGGCATTGGGTTCAAAACGCCCATCTGAGACGGGCCCTCCCCGCTGGACAGAAGCTTCAAAATAAACTGATAGGGGAGGAGGGAGATTGAACAAGACATTCGTACACTGAACTAAGGTCACCTTCATTTAACAGCCTTTTCATTCCTTTGTTCATTCACAGCTGCCAGGATTCACAACAAATGCATTTAGATGATTAACTCTGCACTATCTTATTGCATTCCTTCTTTGTTAGAGTGAGGGGTTATCTAGTTTCATGCTGTAAGAATTCTGACTTCATTTTAGGTATGACAGAGGTCAGACAGGCTATAATCAAATGTGCTTTGTTGAACAGAGTAAATGTTGATCACGATGGATGAGTCCACCAGGCACAGTAAAGCAAGACTAATACCAAGATATATACAAACCGTGTGTTACAATGTGCATGTCTTTCTATTTTGTGGCTTACTAATTATACACTGTTACTTAAGCACTCTCTTATCGTAGGAGCAAAGGCTGAATGGCCGTCTGTTAACTAAATGTCTTGCAGAGACATAAACAAAACTTCCTGACACCAGACTCCATTGCCTAACAAATTAGTTTCACTGGCTGTATGCTGGTCCATCTCCATTAAAAAAAACATGGTTTATTCAAATATATAATTTTCCCTACACATTGGACTCATTTTTGGGTCTGCTCCATATAGATTTTTTTGTCCGTACACGCTCATCTATGATAGACATATAGGGTTATTAGCACTGCGAGCATTAAGTGTGCATTATGTATGAGTTTGCTGCAAGAATCAATTGCTTCTTACTGTAAATTAATTTGACTTACAGTACAAGGATATTTAAGGCCACTCAGCAAATCATTTGACCAATATTCCTTAAAACCCCAAAGACAAGACATTTGGGCATAACACAAAGCGGGGACTATTTGCTACCGTTTCTCTCACCATTAGCGCTGACTGAGAGCCGCTGCAGATGAAAATGTTTTCGGGGCTTGAGGGGACACCCCCATCTCGTCGGGAGATGAAGTGTGACACACTTCACCATGACAGGACAATTCTAGTGATGACCTTGGAAAGAGGTATTGTGCTAGTAAGTGAGTCAATATAAAAATTAAGGGATCCAAATCAGGCTTTCGCTGGTCCTTCTCCAAATCGTAAATGAATCATGCATGGGCTAAGAAGAGGGGGAGGGGTTCCCTCTCTCTCTTCTTCAAACTCTTAGTGTGACCATGGCTTGGGTCATTCTAGTCTTTGATTTTACACATTCTGGCATTCTTGGGATCTTGCTGGCTCACACTTTTTTTGGTGCTCGTTTTTGTTTGGTTTCCTGGCTGCATGTGTGTGTGTTTGGTAGAAACTTGGTTTGCTGTAATTTTCTCTTCCGTGATTGTTACATAATTTTTTGTCTAGGATGTTGAATATTTTGATCCACCAGATTACTCTGCCAATCAAAGAATTTGGTGATTTAATTGTTAACTGGCATTCAGTGCAATAATTATTCAATTAAATCAAATCAATATAGTATAATATAAAGTGCTGAATGTCAAACAAAGGCATTTGACTGTTAAGGCTACTGGATTCAGAAAATACATTTTTATTAAATTAAATCTTCACTTGCCTGAAGCACACATATACATAAACAGTGTGCACATAAACACACACGCATGCACACATGCACACACACACACACACCGGCCTTACCTACACTCCCTCCATCACACACTCTCAGCAGTCTCTGGGCCCTCAGGCGAGCATCAATGGGAATTCTGTCACTCTGGAGGAGCTCAGGATAAAGGCAGGCAGCAATAACCTGAACCACCAGTCAGACAGACAAACAGCCAGATGGAGGACTGGAAATACATAGATCTGACTCTAGTTCTGACCCTGATCTTAACCTTCACATTTACATGAGAACTTTTTAATGGTGGAAAATCCCATTTCAGGGACATTCAAAAATACTAAAGGACAATGAACTTTAGGCTTTTAACTTCATTTTGGAAGATTAAGCTTTTGTCTACAATTGTAAATGGATTTAAATCTGATTATTCCCAGTAACTTCTGTAATTCAAAATACTTGCTGAAATGAAGTAGTGTGCAACGACAAAAAAGCAAACATCTGATGAGGTTAAGTGATACATAACAGCAAGAAATTGCATGTGCCCTGTACTATGCATTGTACTGTATATGAGGTGAAATATACAACTGTATATGTATTCAGTTAATGAACCAAGAAATCAATGGTAAAGGCAATTAGCCTGATCAAACAGCAGTGTACACACAGTCTTGATTGAGATTGCCTGAGACCCACACTCCTATGTGACAGTAAGGTTAAAACAGATAGATCGTACCTGCCGGACAAAAGAGATTGGTTTCATCCCCAACGCGTGGGCATCGCCCCAGCTGACATCTATTATGTCCTTGTAGGACTTTTGTACCCCCTGGCGAGAGGAAAGGGATAGGAGCTGATAGAGACCAGTCACATCATTAAAAAAAACTGTTATAAAGAACCCTCCAAATCTAAAATACCATTAAAAACAACAATAGCACCCCCAACACATCCACTACCTTGAAACTCTGATCAAGTAAATGCATGAAGGTCATGAGTCACGAATGAAGGACATGAGTCATAGCCTTTGCCCTTCTAAATGTTGTAATTTTAATGTACTTCAGGTTCAGGTACATCACAGCTTTTCCCTTATGGCTGCCACAGGCATACCTGTCCAAGGTTTCCCCAGGGCGTCTCACCTGCTGCAGCTCCATTCCAATCTGGTTTCCCTGCTCAGAGAGCCTCCTCTTCCCTGTGCTCATCTCTCTGAGGACAGACAGCCACACCTTTCTTTTCATAATGTACCCCCTTTCCCCTGACCCTGAGGTGTGTTTGTCCTCAGGAACCTTCAGTTTGTGGTGGACAGCTGGATGAATCTTGGGAGCCGCGGCCCTTACGCATCTCTCCCACACAAAAAAACGCCCCTGCTAAATCATTTCCTCCTTTCCACTTTCTTAATCTCCTCTCATATAGGCCGAAGGTCCGTGGATCCCAGTGAGACGTGCTGATCTTCACACACTAATTTGCTGGCTAAAATACAGTCCAGCAAAGGACACTAGTTAATGCATGTGGACCTCTTCTGTTAATGTATGACTGTGATCCCAAGGGTACAATGGTGTAGGGACTCACATTGAACACAAAAACTCTGACAAACGACAAGTGAACAACCAGACTAACACTACACTGAAATCCCCACTCACCTCACCTGCTCTTAAATAGGCTTACTTTCTGCCAGGCTCAGGTGGGACTCATGAGGCAATCACACATCTGTCGTTCACACATCTAATCACAATTAACATCACACAATTGACAGACCACACAAACCATTAAGAGAATAATCACTTGATATTCACACTTAGTAACACTAATCAATTACGAGCCTTGGAATGAGCTCTCTGGGCACCTGCCCGCAATCCCACAAACCTACGGGATTGCCAGACCCGGTCCTGGAAAGTCCAACCGCTCCAAGGCTCATCTACAGCCATGTTGTGGAAACAAAATAGGCAACCCTGCTGCTCCCCTGTTGCTGAGACCAACGCCCTCCACAGACACCTGTAACGGTACCAATGCCCGGCAGAATTGTTGTAGAGCAGGGGTGGGCAATTCCAGTCCTGGAGGGCCCAATTACCCTGGCTCAATTAGCTAATTAGTTGGATACGTTCACTTGTAGATTAGACCACAATAACATGTTTCATGTGGGAACGCAATAACAGTCTTTGCTGTCATTCATGGACTTATCAAGAAATTAAGCTAAAATGGCAGATCATGTAAATGATTGGGCTAATTAAATAATTAAGAGCAGAAGTTGGCATGAAATCCAGAAACGGATACGGCCCTCCTTGCTCCCAATGTAGAGCATGGACGATCCTATTGATATTGTGGATTTACTGTTGTCATCCTCATGATCTTCATCAAAATAATCATCATCACAATAATGTTATTGTCCATGCCCATACTGTTGAGGATGTTAAATATGGAACAGAATGAGAGCAGTGATGTAACATGCCAGCGTTACCATACATTTTATCATAAATGACAGAGTAACTTTGGAAGGAATACTGTATTGTTGACCAGAGTCGAGAACCCGAGAGAAAAACCCAGTCAGCAGTCCCGTGTACATTAAATAGCTGGTTGTCATTCATCCATTCAGAATGTCTCCTTGCAGTAGATCAGTCAATCACTTCTTGGCAGAGAAACACAAGTCTTTCCTTGTTAACCGGTTACTTTCTAAGCAGGCTACAAGGGCATTGATTGCCATGTCTTTCTAAATTGATAATGATTCAAAATGCCACTTTACTTTATATTAAATAGGTGGA
>JAINUG010001923.1:0-15572 GCA_029706075.1 Aldrovandia affinis | reverse complement strand
TAATGTAGCGGCGAATCTAGCGGTTTAGTCAGTGTAAAGCATCGCTAGGTATTGGCTTTGACACGCCCCCTCATTAACCAGGCCGTTTTCCGGTCCAAATCGGTCGGAAAAGTAGTTTAAAACAAGTCGGAAACATGCTAACTGGCTATCCATTCAATTCAATGGCAGCGATAGCAGCGGCGTGACATTTTCTAATGTAGCGGCGAATCTAGCGGTTTAGTCAGTGTAAAGCATCGCTAGGTATTGGCTTTGACACGCCCTCATTAACCAGGCCGTTTTCCCGGTCCAAATCGGTCGGAAAAGTAGTTTAAAACAAGTCGGAAACATGCTAACTGGCTATCCATTCAATTCAATGGCAGCGATAGCAGCGACGACATTTTCTAATGTAGCGGCGAATCTAGCGGTTTAGTCAGTGTAAAGCATCGCTAGGTATTGGCTTTGACACGCCCATTAACCAGGCCGCTTTCCCGGTCCAAATCGGTCGGAAAAGTAGTTTAAAACAAGTCGGAAACATGCTAACTGGCTATCCATTCAATTCAATGGCAGCGATAGCAGCGGCGTGACATTTTGTAATGTAGCGGCGAATCTAGCGGTTTAGTCAGTGTAAAGCATCGCTAGGTATTGGCTTTGACACGCCCTCATTAACCAGGCCGCTTTCCCGGTCCAAATCGGTCGGAAAAGTAGTTTAAAACAAGTCGGAAACATGCTAACTGGCTATCCATTCAATTCAATGGCAGCGATAGCAGCGGCGTGACATTTTCTAATGTAGCGGCGAATCTAGCGGTTTAGTCAGTGTAAAGCATCGCTAGGTATTGGCTTTGACACGCCTCATTAACCAGGCCGCTTTTCCCGGTCCAAATCGGTCGGAAAAGTAGTTTAAAACAAGTCGGAAACATGCTAACTGGCTATCCATTCAATTCAATGGCAGCGATAGCAGCGACGTGACATTTTCTAATGTAGCGGCGAATCTAGCGGTTTAGTCAGTGTAAAGCATCGCTAGGTATTGGCTTTGACACGCCCTCATTAACCAGGCCGTTTTCCCGGTCCAAATCGGTCGAAAAGTAGTTTAAAACAAGTCGGAAACATGCTAACTGGCTATCCATTCAATTCAATGGCAGCGATAGCAGCGACGTGACATTTTGTAATGTAGCGGCGAATCTAGCGGTTTAGTCAGTGTAAAGCATCGCTAGGTATTGGCTTTGACACGCCCCCTCATTAACCAGGCCGTTTTCCCGGTCCAAATCGGTCGAAAAAGTAGTTTAAAACAAGTCGGAAACATGCTAACTGGCTATCCATTCAATTCAATGGCAGCGATAGCATCGGCGTGACATTTTGTAATGTAGCGGCGAATCTAGCGGTTTAGTCAGTGTAAAGCATCGCTAGGTATTGGCTTTGACACGCCCCCTCATTAACCAGGCCGTTTTCCCGGTCCAAATCGGTCGGAAAAGTAGTTTAAAACAAGTCGGAAACATGCTAACTGGCTATCCATTCAATTCAATGGCAGCGATAGCAGCGGCGTGACATTTTCTAATGTAGCGGCGAATCTAGCGGTTTAGTCAGTGTAAAGCATCGCTAGGTATTGGCTTTGACACGCCCCCATTAACCAGGCCGTTTTCCCGGTCCAAATCGGTCGGAAAAGTAGTTTAAAACAAGTCGAAACATGCTAACTGGCTATCCATTCAATTCAATGGCAGCGATAGCAGCGGCGTGACATTTTGTAATGTAGCGCGAATCTAGCGGTTTAGTCAGTGTAAAGCATCGCTAGGTATTGGCTTTGACACGCCCCCTCATTAACCAGGCCGTTTTCCCGGTCCAAATCGGTCGGAAAAGTAGTTTAAAACAAGTCGGAAACATGCTAACTGGCTATCCATTCAATTCAATGGCAGCGATAGCAGCGGCGTGACATTTTCTAATGTAGCGGCGAATCTAGCGGTTTAGTCAGTGTAAAGCATCGCTAGGTATTGGCTTTGACACGCCCCCATTAACCAGGCCGTTTTCCCGGTCCAAATCGGTCGGAAAAGTAGTTTAAAACAAGTCGGAAACATGCTAACTGGCTATCCATTCAATTCAATGGCAGCGATAGCAGCGGCGTGACATTTTGTAATGTAGCGGCGAATCTAGCGGTTTAGTCAGTGTAAAGCATCGCTAGGTATTGGCTTTGACACGCCCCCTCATTAACCAGGCCGCTTCCGGTCCAAATCGGTCGGAAAAGTAGTTTAAAACAAGTCGGAAACATGCTAACTGGCTATCCATTCAATTCAATGGCAGCGATAGCAGCGGCGTGACATTTTCTAATGTAGCGGCGAATCTAGCGTTTAGTCAGTGTAAAGCATCGCTAGGTATTGGCTTTGACACGCCCTCATTAACCAGGCCGTTTTCCCGGTCCAAATCGGTCGGAAAAGTAGTTTAAAACAAGTCGAAACATGCTAACTGGCTATCCATTCAATTCAATGGCAGCGATAGCAGCGGCGTGACATTTTCTAATGTAGCGGCGAATCTAGCGGTTTAGTCAGTGTAAAGCATCGCTAGGTATTGGCTTTGACACGCCCCTCATTAACCAGGCCGTTTTCCCGGTCCAAATCGGTCGGAAAAGTAGTTTAAAACAAGTCGGAAACATGCTAACTGGCTATCCATTCAATTCAATGGCAGCGATAGCAGCGGCGTGACATTTTCTAATGTAGCGGCGAATCTAGCGGTTTAGTCAGTGTAAAGCATCGCTAGGTATTGGCTTTGACACGCCCCATCATTAACCAGGCCGTTTTCCCGTCCAAATCGGTCGGAAAAGTAGTTTAAAACAAGTCGGAAACATGCTAACTGGCTATCCATTCAATTCAATGGCAGCGATAGCAGCGGCGTGACATTTTGTAATGTAGCGGCGAATCTAGCGGTTTAGTCAGTGTAAAGCATCGCTAGGTATTGGCTTTGACACGCCCATTAACCAGGCCGTTTTCCCGGTCCAAATCGGTCGGAAAAGTAGTTTAAAACAAGTCGGAAACATGCTAACTGGCTATCCATTCAATTCAATGGCAGCGATAGCAGCGGCGTGACATTTTGTAATGTAGCGGCGAATCTAGCGGTTTAGTCAGTGTAAAGCATCGCTAGGTATTGGCTTTGACACGCCCCTCATTAACCAGGCCGTTTTCCCGGTCCAAATCGGTCGGAAAAGTAGTTTAAAACAAGTCGGAAACATGCTAACTGGCTATCCATTCAATTCAATGGCAGCGATAGCAGCGGCGTGACATTTTCTAATGTAGCGGCGAATCTAGCGGTTAGTCAGTGTAAAGCATCGCTAGGTATTGGCTTTGACACGCCCCCTCATTAACCAGGCCGTTTTCCCGGTCCAAATCGGTCGGAAAAGTAGTTTAAAACAAGTCGGAAACATGCTAACTGGCTATCCATTCAATTCAATGGCAGCGATAGCAGCGGCGTGACATTTTGTAATGTAGCGGCGAATCTAGCGGTTTAGTCAGTGTAAAGCATCGCTAGGTATTGGCTTTGACACGCCCCCATTAACCAGGCCGTTTTCCGGTCCAAATCGGTCGGAAAAGTAGTTTAAAACAAGTCGGAAACATGCTAACTGGCTATCCATTCAATTCAATGGCAGCGATAGCAGCGGCGTGACATTTTGTAATGTAGCGCGAAATCTAGCGGTTTAGTCAGTGTAAAGCATCGCTAGGTATTGGCTTTGACACGCCCTCATTAACCAGGCCGTTTTCCCGTCCAAATCGGTCGGAAAAGTAGTTTAAAACAAGTCGGAAACATGCTAACTGGCTATCCATTCAATTCAATGGCAGCGATAGCAGCGACGTGACATTTTCTAATGTAGCGGCGAATCTAGCGGTTTAGTCAGTGTAAAGCATCGCTAGGTATTGGCTTTGACACGCCCTCATTAACCAGGCCGCTTTCCCGGTCCAAATCGGTCGGAAAAGTAGTTTAAAACAAGTCGGAAACATGCTAACTGGCTATCCATTCAATTCAATGGCAGCGATAGCAGCGGCGTGACATTTTGTAATGTAGCGCGAATCTAGCGGTTTAGTCAGTGTAAAGCATCGCTAGGTATTGGCTTTGACACGCCCCCTCATTAACCAGGCCGTTTTCCCGTCCAAATCGGTCGGAAAAGTAGTTTAAAACAAGTCGGAAACATGCTAACTGGCTATCCATTCAATTCAATGGCAGCGATAGCAGCGACGACATTTTGTAATGTAGCGGCGAATCTAGCGGTTTAGTCAGTGTAAAGCATCGCTAGGTATTGGCTTTGACACGCCCCCTCATTAACCAGGCCGTTTTCCCGGTCCAAATCGGTCGGAAAAGTAGTTTAAAACAAGTCGGAAACATGCTAACTGGCTATCCATTCAATTCAATGGCAGCGATAGCAGCGACGTGATTTTTTCTAATGTAGCGGCGAATCTAGCGTTTAGTCAGTGTAAAGCATCGCTAGGTATTGGCTTTGACACGCCCCCATTAACCAGGCCGTTTTCCCGGTCCAAATCGGTCGGAAAAGTAGTTTAAAACAAGTCGGAAACATGCTAACTGGCTATCCATTCAATTCAATGGCAGCGATAGCATCGGCGTGACATTTTGTAATGTAGCGGCGAATCTAGCGGTTTAGTCAGTGTAAAGCATCGCTAGGTATTGGCTTTGACACGCCCCCTCATTAACCAGGCCGTTTTCCCGGTCCAAATCGGTCGGAAAAGTAGTTTAAAACAAGTCGGAAACATGCTAACTGGCTATCCATTCAATTCAATGGCAGCGATAGCAGCGGCGTGACATTTTGTAATGTAGCGGCGAATCTAGCGGTTTAGTCAGTGTAAAGCATCGCTAGGTATTGGCTTTGACACGCCCATTAACCAGGCCGTTTTCCCGGTCCAAATCGGTCGGAAAAGTAGTTTAAAACAAGTCGGAAACATGCTAACTGGCTATCCATTCAATTCAATGGCAGCGATAGCAGCGGCGTGACATTTTCTAATGTAGCGGCGAATCTAGCGGTTTAGTCAGTGTAAAGCATCGCTAGGTATTGGCTTTGACACGCCCCCTCATTAACCAGGCCGCTTTCCCGGTCCAAATCGGTCGGAAAAGTAGTTTAAAACAAGTCGAAACATGCTAACTGGCTATCCATTCAATTCAATGGCAGCGATAGCAGCGGCGTGACATTTTGTAATGTAGCGGCGAATCTAGCGGTTTAGTCAGTGTAAAGCATCGCTAGGTATTGGCTTTGACACGCCCCCTCATTAACCAGGCCGCTTTCCCGGTCCAAATCGGTCGGAAAAGTAGTTTAAAACAAGTCGGAAACATGCTAACTGGCTATCCATTCAATTCAATGGCAGCGATAGCAGCGGCGTGACATTTTCTAATGTAGCGGCGAATCTAGCGGTTTAGTCAGTGTAAAGCATCGCTAGGTATTGGCTTTGACACGCCCCCTCATTAACCAGGCCGTTCCCGGTCCAAATCGGTCGGAAAAGTAGTTTAAAACAAGTCGGAAACATGCTAACTGGCTATCCATTCAATTCAATGGCAGCGATAGCAGCGGCGTGACATTTTGTAATGTAGCGGCGAATCTAGCGGTTTAGTCAGTGTAAAGCATCGCTAGGTATTGGCTTTGACACGCCCCCTCATTAACCAGGCCGCTTTCCGGTCCAAATCGGTCGGAAAAGTAGTTTAAAACAAGTCGGAAACATGCTAACTGGCTATCCATTCAATTCAATGGCAGCGATAGCAGCGGCGTGACATTTTGTAATGTAGCGGCGAATCTAGCGGTTTAGTCAGTGTAAAGCATCGCTAGGTATTGGCTTTGACACGCCCCCTCATTAACCAGGCCGTTTTCCCGGTCCAAATCGGTCGGAAAAGTAGTTTAAAACAAGTCGGAAACATGCTAACTGGCTATCCATTCAATTCAATGGCAGCGATAGCAGCGGCGTGACATTTTGTAATGTAGCGGCGAATCTAGCGGTTTAGTCAGTGTAAAGCATCGCTAGGTATTGGCTTTGACACGCCCCCATTAACCAGGCCGCTTTTCCCGGTCCAAATCGGTCGGAAAAGTAGTTTAAAACAAGTCGGAAACATGCTAACTGGCTATCCATTCAATTCAATGGCAGCGATAGCAGCGGCGTGACATTTTCTAATGTAGCGGCGAATCTAGCGGTTTAGTCAGTGTAAAGCATCGCTAGGTATTGGCTTTGACACGCCCCTCATTAACCAGGCCGTTTTCCCGGTCCAAATCGGTCGGAAAAGTAGTTTAAAACAAGTCGGAAACATGCTAACTGGCTATCCATTCAATTCAATGGCAGCGATAGCAGCGGCGTGACATTTTGTAATGTAGCGGCGAATCTAGACGTTTAGTCAGTGTAAAGCATCGCTAGGTATTGGCTTTGACACGCCCCTCATTAACCAGGCCGTTTTCCCGTCCAAATCGGTCGGAAAAGTAGTTTAAAACAAGTCGGAAACATGCTAACTGGCTATCCATTCAATTCAATGGCAGCGATAGCAGCGGCGTGACATTTTGTAATGTAGCGGCGAATCTAGCGGTTTAGTCAGTGTAAAGCATCGCTAGGTATTGGCTTTGACACGCCCTCATTAACCAGGCCGTTTTCCCGGTCCAAATCGGTCGGAAAAGTAGTTTAAAACAAGTCGGAAACATGCTAACTGGCTATCCATTCAATTCAATGGCAGCGATAGCAGCGGCGTGACATTTTCTAATGTAGCGGCGAATCTAGCGGTTTAGTCAGTGTAAAGCATCGCTAGGTATTGGCTTTGACACGCCCCATCATTAACCAGGCCGCTTTTCCGGTCCAAATCGGTCGGAAGTAGTTTAAAACAAGTCGGAAACATGCTAACTGGCTATCCATTCAATTCAATGGCAGCGATAGCAGCGGCGTGACATTTTGTAATGTAGCGGCGAATCTAGCGGTTTAGTCAGTGTAAAGCATCGCTAGGTATTGGCTTTGACACGCCCCCTCATTAACCAGGCCGCTTTCCCGGTCCAAATCGGTCGGAAAAGTAGTTTAAAACAAGTCGGAAACATGCTAACTGGCTATCCATTCAATTCAATGGCAGCGATAGCAGCGGCGTGACATTTTCTAATGTAGCGGCGAATCTAGCGGTTTAGTCAGTGTAAAGCATCGCTAGGTATTGGCTTTGACACGCCCCTCATTAACCAGGCCGTTTTCCCGTCCAAATCGGTCGGAAAAGTAGTTTAAAACAAGTCGGAAACATGCTAACTGGCTATCCATTCAATTCAATGGCAGCGATAGCAGCGGCGTGACATTTTGTAATGTAGCGGCGAATCTAGCGGTTTAGTCAGTGTAAAGCATCGCTAGGTATTGGCTTTGACACGCCCTCATTAACCAGGCCGTTTTCCCGGTCCAAATCGGTCGGAAAGTAGTTTAAAAACAAGTCGGAAACATGCTAACTGGCTATCCATTCAATTCAATGGCAGCGATAGCAGCGGGCGTGACATTTTGTAATGTAGCGGCGAATCTAGCGGTTTAGTCAGTGTAAAGCATCGCTAGGTATTGGCTTTGACACGCCCCATTAACCAGGCCGTTTTCCCGTCCAAATCGGTCGGAAAAGTAGTTTAAAACAAGTCGGAAACATGCTAACTGGCTATCCATTCAATTCAATGGCAGCGATAGCAGCGGCGTGACATTTTGTAATGTAGCGGCGAATCTAGCGGTTTAGTCAGTGTAAAGCATCGCTAGGTATTGGCTTTGACACGCCCCCCTCATTAACCAGGCCGTTTTCCCGGTCCAAATCGGTCGGAAAAGTAGTTTAAAACAAGTCGGAAACATGCTAACTGGCTATCCATTCAATTCAATGGCAGCGATAGCAGCGGCGTGACATTTTCTAATGTAGCGGCGAATCTAGCGGTTTAGTCAGTGTAAAGCATCGCTAGGTATTGGCTTTGACACGCCCTCATTAACCAGGCCGTTTTCCCGGTCCAAATCGGTCGGAAAAGTAGTTTAAAACAAGTCGGAAACATGCTAACTGGCTATCCATTCAATTCAATGGCAGCGATAGCAGCGGCGTGACATTTTGTAATGTAGCGGCGAATCTAGCGGTTTAGTCAGTGTAAAGCATCGCTAGGTATTGGCTTTGACACGCCCTCATTAACCAGGCCGCTTTCCCGGTCCAAATCGGTCGGAAAAGTAGTTTAAAACAAGTCGGAAACATGCTAACTGGCTATCCATTCAATTCAATGGCAGCGATAGCAGCGGCGTGACATTTTGTAATGTAGCGGCGAATCTAGCGGTTTAGTCAGTGTAAAGCATCGCTAGGTATTGGCTTTGACACGCCCTCATTAACCAGGCCGCTTTCCCGGTCCAAATCGGTCGGAAAAGTAGTTTAAAACAAGTCGGAAACATGCTAACTGGCTATCCATTCAATTCAATGGCAGCGATAGCAGCGGCGTGACATTTTGTAATGTAGCGGCGAATCTAGCGGTTTAGTCAGTGTAAAGCATCGCTAGGTATTGGCTTTGACACGCCCCCTCATTAACCAGGCCGTTTTCCCGGTCCAAATCGGTCGGAAAAGTAGTTTAAAACAAGTCGGAAACATGCTAACTGGCTATCCATTCAATTCAATGGCAGCGATAGCAGCGGCGTGACATTTTCTAATGTAGCGGCGAATCTAGCGGTTTAGTCAGTGTAAAGCATCGCTAGGTATTGGCTTTGACACGCCCCTCATTAACCAGGCCGCTTTTCCCGTCCAAATCGGTCGGAAAAGTAGTTTAAAACAAGTCGGAAACATGCTAACTGGCTATCCATTCAATTCAATGGCAGCGATAGCAGCGGCGTGACATTTTCTAATGTAGCGGCGAATCTAGCGGTTTAGTCAGTGTAAAGCATCGCTAGGTATTGGCTTTGACACGCCCATTAACCAGGCCGCTTTTCCCGTCCAAATCGGTCGGAAAAGTAGTTTAAAACAAGTCGGAAACATGCTAACTGGCTATCCATTCAATTCAATGGCAGCGATAGCAGCGGGCGTGACATTTTGTAATGTAGCGCGAATCTAGCGGTTTAGTCAGTGTAAAGCATCGCTAGGTATTGGCTTTGACACGCCCCCTCATTAACCAGGCCGTTTTCCCGTCCAAATCGGTCGGAAAAGTAGTTTAAAACAAGTCGGAAACATGCTAACTGGCTATCCATTCAATTCAATGGCAGCGATAGCATCGGGCGTGACATTTTGTAATGTAGCGGCGAATCTAGCGGTTTAGTCAGTGTAAAGCATCGCTAGGTATTGGCTTTGACACGCCCCCATTAACCAGGCCGTTTTCCCGTCCAAATCGGTCGGAAAAGTAGTTTAAAACAAGTCGGAAACATGCTAACTGGCTATCCATTCAATTCAATGGCAGCGATAGCAGCGGCGTGACATTTTCTAATGTAGCGGCGAATCTAGCGGTTTAGTCAGTGTAAAGCATCGCTAGGTATTGGCTTTGACACTCCCCCTCATTAACCAGGCCGTTTTCCCCCGGTCCAAATCGGTCGGAAAAGTAGTTTAAAACAAGTCGGAAACATGCTAACTGGCTATCCATTCAATTCAATGGCAGCGATAGCAGCGGCGTGACATTTTGTAATGTAGCGGCGAATCTAGCGGTTTAGTCAGTAAAGCATCGCTAGGTATTGGCTTTGACACGCCCCATCATTAACCAGGCCGCTTTTCCCGGTCCAAATCGGTCGGAAAAGTAGTTTAAAACAAGTCGGAAACATGCTAACTGGCTATCCATTCAATTCAATGGCAGCGATAGCAGCGACGTGACATTTTCTAATGTAGCGGCGAATCTAGCGGTTTAGTCAGTGTAAAGCATCGCTAGGTATTGGCTTTGACACTTCATTAACCAGGCCGTTTTCCCGTCCAAATCGGTCGGAAAAGTAGTTTAAAACAAGTCGGAAACATGCTAACTGGCTATCCATTCAATTCAATGGCAGCGATAGCATCGGGCGTGACATTTTGTAATGTAGCGGCGAATCTAGCGGTTTAGTCAGTGTAAAGCATCGCTAGGTATTGGCTTTGACACGCCCCTCATTAACCAGGCCGTTTTCCCGGTCCAAATCGGTCGGAAAAGTAGTTTAAAACAAGTCGGAAACATGCTAACTGGCTATCCATTCAATTCAATGGCAGCGATAGCAGCGGCGTGACATTTTGTAATGTAGCGGCGAATCTAGCGGTTTAGTCAGTGTAAAGCATCGCTAGGTATTGGCTTTGACACGCCCCTCATTAACCAGGCCGTTTTCCCGTCCAAATCGGTCGGAAAAGTAGTTTAAAACAAGTCGGAAACATGCTAACTGGCTATCCATTCAATTCAATGGCAGCGATAGCAGCGGTGTGACATTTTGTAATGTAGCGGCGAATCTAGCGGTTTAGTCAGTGTAAAGCATCGCTAGGTATTGGCTTTGACACGCCCCTCATTAACCAGGCCGTTTTCCGGTCCAAATCGGTCGGAAAAGTAGTTTAAAACAAGTCGGAAACATGCTAACTGGCTATCCATTCAATTCAATGGCAGCGATAGCAGCGGCGTGACATTTTCTAATGTAGCGGCGAATCTAGCGGTTTAGTCAGTGTAAAGCATCGCTAGGTATTGGCTTTGACACGCCCCCTCATTAACCAGGCCGTTTTCCCGGTCCAAATCGGTCGGAAAAGTAGTTTAAAACAAGTCGGAAACATGCTAACTGGCTATCCATTCAATTCAATGGCAGCGATAGCAGCGGCGTGACATTTTGTAATGTAGCGGCGAATCTAGCGGTTTAGTCAGTGTAAAGCATCGCTAGGTATTGGCTTTGACACGCCCTCATTAACCAGGCCGTTTTCCCGTCCAAATCGGTCGGAAAAGTAGTTTAAAACAAGTCGGAAACATGCTAACTGGCTATCCATTCAATTCAATGGCAGCGATAGCAGCGGCGTGACATTTTCTAATGTAGCGGCGAATCTAGCGGTTTAGTCAGTGTAAAGCATCGCTAGGTATTGGCTTTGACACGCCCCATTAACCAGGCCCGTTTTCCCGGTCCAAATCGGTCGGAAAAGTAGTTTAAAACAAGTCGGAAACATGCTAACTGGCTATCCATTCAATTCAATGGCAGCGATAGCAGCGGCGTGACATTTTGTAATGTAGCGGCGAATCTAGCGGTTTAGTCAGTGTAAAGCATCGCTAGGTATTGGCTTTGACACGCCCATTAACCAGGCCGTTTTCCCGTCCAAATCGGTCGGAAAAGTAGTTTAAAACAAGTCGGAAACATGCTAACTGGCTATCCATTCAATTCAATGGCAGCGATAGCAGCGACGTGACATTTTCTAATGTAGCGGCGAATCTAGCGGTTTAGTCAGTGTAAAGCATCGCTAGGTATTGGCTTTGACACGCCCTCATTAACCAGGCCGTTTTCCCGGTCCAAATCGGTCGGAAAAGTAGTTTAAAACAAGTCGGAAACATGCTAACTGGCTATCCATTCAATTCAATGGCAGCGATAGCAGCGACGTGACATTTTCTAATGTAGCGGCGAATCTAGCGGTTTAGTCAGTGTAAAGCATCGCTAGGTATTGGCTTTGACACTTCCTCATTAACCAGGCCGTTTCCCGTCCAAATCGGTCGGAAAAGTAGTTTAAAACAAGTCGGAAACATGCTAACTGGCTATCCATTCAATTCAATGGCAGCGATAGCATCGGCGTGACATTTTGTAATGTAGCGGCGAATCTAGCGGTTTAGTCAGTGTAAAGCATCGCTAGGTATTGGCTTTGACACGCCCTCATTAACCAGGCCGTTTTCCCGGTCCAAATCGGTCGGAAAAGTAGTTTAAAACAAGTCGGAAACATGCTAACTGGCTATCCATTCAATTCAATGGCAGCGATAGCAGCGGCGTGACATTTTGTAATGTAGCGGCGAATCTAGCGGTTTAGTCAGTGTAAAGCATCGCTAGGTATTGGCTTTGACACGCCCCCATCATTAACCAGGCCGTTTTCCCGGTCCAAATCGGTCGGAAAAGTAGTTTAAAACAAGTCGGAAACATGCTAACTGGCTATCCATTCAATTCAATGGCAGCGATAGCAGCGGGCGTGACATTTTGTAATGTAGCGGCGAATCTAGCGGTTTAGTCAGTGTAAAGCATCGCTAGGTATTGGCTTTGACACGCCCTCATTAACCAGGCCGTTTTCCCGGTCCAAATCGGTCGGAAAAGTAGTTTAAAACAAGTCGGAAACATGCTAACTGGCTATCCATTCAATTCAATGGCAGCGATAGCAGCGGCGTGACATTTTCTAATGTAGCGGCGAATCTAGCGGTTTAGTCAGTGTAAAGCATCGCTAGGTATTGGCTTTGACACGCCCTCATTAACCAGGCCGCTTTCCCGTCCAAATCGGTCGGAAAAGTAGTTTAAAACAAGTCGGAAACATGCTAACTGGCTATCCATTCAATTCAATGGCAGCGATAGCAGCGGCGTGACATTTTCTAATGTAGCGGCGAATCTAGCGGTTTAGTCAGTGTAAAGCATCGCTAGGTATTGGCTTTGACACGCCCCCATTAACCAGGCCGCTTTCCCGGTCCAAATCGGTCGGAAAAGTAGTTTAAAACAAGTCGGAAACATGCTAACTGGCTATCCATTCAATTCAATGGCAGCGATAGCAGCGGCGTGACATTTTCTAATGTAGCGGCGAATCTAGCGGTTTAGTCAGTGTAAAGCATCGCTAGGTATTGGCTTTGACACTTCCCTCATTAACCAGGCCGCTTTTCCCGGTCCAAATCGGTCGGAAAAGTAGTTTAAAACAAGTCGGAAACATGCTAACTGGCTATCCATTCAATTCAATGGCAGCGATAGCAGCGGGCGTGACATTTTGTAATGTAGCGGCGAATCTAGCGGTTTAGTCAGTGTAAAGCATCGCTAGGTATTGGCTTTGACACGCCCTCATTAACCAGGCCGTTTTCCCGGTCCAAATCGGTCGGAAAAGTAGTTTAAAACAAGTCGGAAACATGCTAACTGGCTATCCATTCAATTCAATGGCAGCGATAGCAGCGGGCGTGACATTTTGTAATGTAGCGGCGAATCTAGCGGTTTAGTCAGTGTAAAGCATCGCTAGGTATTGGCTTTGACACGCCCCCTCATTAACCAGGCCGTTTTCCCGGTCCAAATCGGTCGGAAAAGTAGTTTAAAACAAGTCGGAAACATGCTAACTGGCTATCCATTCAATTCAATGGCAGCGATAGCAGCGGCGTGACATTTTGTAATGTAGCGGCGAATCTAGCGGTTTAGTCAGTGTAAAGCATCGCTAGGTATTGGCTTTGACACGCCCCCTCATTAACCAGGCCGTTTTCCCGGTCCAAATCGGTCGGAAAAGTAGTTTAAAACAAGTCGGAAACATGCTAACTGGCTATCCATTCAATTCAATGGCAGCGATAGCAGCGACGTGACATTTTGTAATGTAGCGGCGAATCTAGCGGTTTAGTCAGTGTAAAGCATCGCTAGGTATTGGCTTTGACACGCCCCCTCATTAACCAGGCCGTTTTCCCGGTCCAAATCGGTCGGAAAAGTAGTTTAAAACAAGTCGGAAACATGCTAACTGGCTATCCATTCAATTCAATGGCAGCGATAGCAGCGGCGTGACATTTTGTAATGTAGCGGCGAATCTAGCGGTTTAGTCAGTGTAAAGCATCGCTAGGTATTGGCTTTGACACGCCCCCTCATTAACCAGGCCGTTTTCCCGGTCCAAATCGGTCGGAAAAGTAGTTTAAAACAAGTCGGAAACATGCTAACTGGCTATCCATTCAATTCAATGGCAGCGATAGCAGCGGCGTGACATTTTCTAATGTAGCGGCGAATCTAGCGGTTTAGTCAGTGTAAAGCATCGCTAGGTATTGGCTTTGACACGCCACCTCATTAACCAGGCCGTTTTCCCGGTCCAAATCGGTCGGAAAAGTAGTTTAAAACAAGTCGGAAACATGCTAACTGGCTATCCATTCAATTCAATGGCAGCGATAGCAGCGGGCGTGACATTTTGTAATGTAGCGGCGAATCTAGCGGTTTAGTCAGTGTAAAGCATCGCTAGGTATTGGCTTTGACACGCCCCCATTAACCAGGCCGTTTTCCCGGTCCAAATCGGTCGGAAAAGTAGTTTAAAACAAGTCGGAAACATGCTAACTGGCTATCCATTCAATTCAATGGCAGCGATAGCAGCGACGTGACATTTTCTAATGTAGCGGCGAATCTAGCGGTTTAGTCAGTGTAAAGCATCGCTAGGTATTGGCTTTGACACTCCCCTCATTAACCAGGCCGCTTTTCCCGGTCCAAATCGGTCGGAAAAGTAGTTTAAAACAAGTCGGAAACATGCTAACTGGCTATCCATTCAATTCAATGGCAGCGATAGCAGCGGCGTGACATTTTGTAATGTAGCGGCGAATCTAGCGGTTTAGTCAGTGTAAAGCATCGCTAGGTATTGGCTTTGACACGCCCTCATTAACCAGGCCGTTTTCCCGTCCAAATCGGTCGGAAAAGTAGTTTAAAACAAGTCGGAAACATGCTAACTGGCTATCCATTCAATTCAATGGCAGCGATAGCAGCGGCGTGACATTTTCTAATGTAGCGGCGAATCTAGCGGTTTAGTCAGTGTAAAGCATCGCTAGGTATTGGCTTTGACACGCCCCCTCATTAACCAGGCCGTTTTCCCGGTCCAAATCGGTCGGAAAAGTAGTTTAAAACAAGTCGGAAACATGCTAACTGGCTATCCATTCAATTCAATGGCAGCGATAGCAGCGGCGTGACATTTTGTAATGTAGCGGCGAATCTAGCGGTTTAGTCAGTGTAAAGCATCGCTAGGTATTGGCTTTGACACGCCCCCTCATTAACCAGGCCGTTTTCCCGGTCCAAATCGGTCGGAAAAGTAGTTTAAAACAAGTCGGAAACATGCTAACTGGCTATCCATTCAATTCAATGGCAGCGATAGCAGCGACGTGACATTTTCTAATGTAGCGGCGAATCTAGCGGTTTAGTCAGTGTAAAGCATCGCTAGGTATTGGCTTTGACACTCCCCCTCATTAACCAGGCATTTTTCCGGTCCAAATCGGTCGGAAAAGTAGTTTAAAACAAGTCGGAAACATGCTAACTGGCTATCCATTCAATTCAATGGCAGCGATAGCAGCGGCGTGACATTTTGTAATGTAGCGGCGAATCTAGCGGTTTAGTCAGTGTAAAGCATCGCTAGGTATTGGCTTTGACACGCCCCTCATTAACCAGGCCGTTTTCCCGGTCCAAATCGGTCGGAAAAGTAGTTTAAAACAAGTCGGAAACATGCTAACTGGCTATCCATTCAATTCAATGGCAGCGATAGCAGCGACGTGACATTTTGTAATGTAGCGGCGAATCTAGCGGTTTAGTCAGTGTAAAGCATCGCTAGGTATTGGCTTTGACACGCCCCTCATTAACCAGGCCGCTTTCCCGGTCCAAATCGGTCGGAAAAGTAGTTTAAAACAAGTCGGAAACATGCTAACTGGCTATCCATTCAATTCAATGGCAGCGATAGCAGCGGGCGTGACATTTTGTAATGTAGCGGCGAATCTAGCGGTTTAGTCAGTGTAAAGCATCGCTAGGTATTGGCTTTGACAC
>JAINUG010001922.1:0-15589 GCA_029706075.1 Aldrovandia affinis | reverse complement strand
ATCTTTCTTGGAAAATCACAAAAAACATAAGTGTATAGCCTTACCTCCGGAGTGAAAAATCATGAATTTGAAATGTCTCATTTTCCAGCTTAGATAGATGAAGAAACATATACAATTGCCTCGTATGGAGAAATAAGTTGGATAAAATGCATTTGAAGACATTTATCATGAAAAGTACATTTCTTGGAAAATCACAAAAACATAAGTGTATTATAGCCTTAACCTCCGGAGTGAAAAATCATGAATTTTAAAGTTCTGATTTTCCAGCCTAGATAGATGAAGAAACATCTGGAATGACTTACTATGAAGAAATATGTTGAATAAAATGCATTGATCATGTGGTTCTCTGTGGCTCAGTTGGTAGAGCATGGCGTTGGCAACGGTTAGGTTGTGGGCTCAATTCCCACCGGGGCTACATATACTGAAAATGTATGAATTCACTACTGTCAGTAGCTTTGGATAAAAGTGTCTGTTAAATGGCATATATTATTATGAAAAGTATCTTTCTTGGAAAATCACAAAAAACATAAGTGTATAGCCTTACCTCGGGAGTGAAAAATCATGAATTTTAAATGTCTCATTTTCCAGCTTAGATAGATGAAGAAACATATACAATTACCTCGTATGGAGAAATAAGTTGGATAAAATGCATTTGAAGACATTTATCATGAAAAGTACATTTCTTGGAAAATCACAAAAACATAAGTGTATAGCCTTACCTCCGAAGTGAAAATCATGAATTTTAAAGTTCTGATTTTCCAGCCTAGATAGATGAAGAAACATCTGGAATGACTTACTATGAAGAAATATGTTGAATAAAATGCATTGATCATGTGGTTCTCTGTGGCTCAGTTGGTAGAGCATGGCGTTGGCAACGGTTATGTTGTGGGTTCAATTCCCACTGGGGCCACATATACTGAAAATGTATGAATTCACTACTGTCAGTAGCTTTGGATAAAAGTGTCTGCTAAATGGCATATATTATTATGAAAAGTATCTTTCTTGGAAAATCACAAAAACATAAGTGTATAGCCTTACCTCCGGAGTGAAAAATCATGAATTTGAAATGTCTCATTTTCCAGCTTAGATAGATGAAGAAACATATACAATTGCCTCGTATGGAGAAATAAGTTGGATAAAATGCATTTGAAGACATTTATCATGAAAAGTACATTTCTTGGAAAATCACAAAAAACATAAGTGTATTAGCCTTACCTCCGGAGTGAAAAATCATGAATTTTAAAGTTCTGATTTTCCAGCCTAGATAGATGAAGAAACATCTGGAATGACTTACTATGAAGAAATATGTTGAATAAAATGCATTGATCATGTGGTTCTCTGTGGCTCAGTTGGTAGAGCATGGCGTTGGCAACGGTTAGGTTGTGGGCTCAATTCCCACCGGGGCTACATATACTGAAAATGTATGAATTCACTACTGTCAGTAGCTTTGGATAAAAGTGTCTGTTAAATGGCATATATTATTATGAAAAGTATCTTTCTTGGAAAATCACAAAAAACATAAGTGTATAGCCTTACCTCCGGAGTGAAAATCATGAATTTTAAATGTCTCATTTTCCAGCTTAGATAGATGAAGAAACATATACAATTACCTCGTATGGAGAAATAAGTTGGATAAAATGCATTTGAAGACATTTATCATGAAAAGTACATTTCTTGGAAAATCACAAAAAAACATAAGTGTATAGCCTTACCTCCGAAGTGAAAATCATGAATTTTAAAGTTCTGATTTTCCAGCCTAGATAGATGAAGAAACATCTGGAATGACTTACTATGAAGAAATATGTTGAATAAAATGCATTTCAAGACATTGATCATGTGGTTCTCTGTGGCTCAGTTGGTAGAGCATGGCGTTGGCAACGGTTATGTTGTGGGTTCAATTCGCACTGGGGCCACATATACTGAAAATGTATTAATTCACTACTGTCAGTAGCTTTGGATAAAAGTGTCTGCTAAATGGCATATATTATTATGAAAAGTATCTTTCTTGGAAAATCACAAAAAACATAAGTGTATAGCCTTACCTCCGGAGTGAAAAATCATGAATTTTAAATGTCTCATTTTCCAGCTTAGATAGATGAAGAAACATATACAATTACCTCGTATGGAGAAATAAGTTGGATAAAATGCATTTGAAGACATTTATCATGAAAAGTACATTTCTTGGAAAATCACAAAAAACATAAGTGTATAGCCTTACCTCCGAAGTGAAAATCATGAATTTTAAAGTTCTGATTTTCCAGCCTAGATAGATGAAGAAACATCTGGAATGACTTACTATGAAGAAATATGTTGAATAAAATGCATTGATCATGTGGTTCTCTGTGGCTCAGTTGGTAGAGCATGGCGTTGGCAACGGTTATGTTGTGGGTTCAATTCCCACTGGGGCCACATATACTGAAAATGTATGAATTCACTACTGTCAGTAGCTTTGGATAAAAGTGTCTGCTAAATGGCATATATTATTATGAAAAGTATCTTTCTTGGAAAATCACAAAAAACATAAGTGTATAGCCTTACCTCCGGAGTGAAAAATCATGAATTTGAAATGTCTCATTTTCCAGCTTAGATAGATGAAGAAACATATACAATTGCCTCGTATGGAGAAATAAGTTGGATAAAATGCATTTGAAGACATTTATCATGAAAAGTACATTTCTTGGAAAATCACAAAAAACATAAGTGTATTATAGCCTTACCTCCGGAGTGAAAAATCATGAATTTTAAAGTTCTGATTTTCCAGCCTAGATAGATGAAGAAACATCTGGAATGACTTACTATGAAGAAATATGTTGAATAAAATGCATTGATCATGTGGTTCTCTGTGGCTCAGTTGGTAGAGCATGGCGTTGGCAACTTAGGTTGTGGGCTCAATTCCCACCGGGGCTACATATACTGAAAATGTATGAATTCACTACTGTCAGTAGCTTTGGATAAAAGTGTCTGTTAAATGGCATATATTATTATGAAAAGTATCTTTCTTGGAAAATCACAAAAAACATAAGTGTATAGCCTTACCTCGGGAGTGAAAAATCATGAATTTTAAATGTCTCATTTTCCAGCTTAGATAGATGAAGAAACATATACAATTACCTCGTATGGAGAAATAAGTTGGATAAAATGCATTTGAAGACATTTATCATGAAAAGTACATTTCTTGGAAAATCACAAAAAACATAAGTGTATAGCCTTACCTCCGAAGTGAAAATCATGAATTTTAAAGTTCTGATTTTCCAGCCTAGATAGATGAAGAAACATCTGGAATGACTTACTATGAAGAAATATGTTGAATAAAATGCATTGATCATGTGGTTCTCTGTGGCTCAGTTGGTAGAGCATGGCGTTGGCAACGGTTATGTTGTGGGTTCAATTCCCTCTGGGGCCACATATACTGAAAATGTATGAATTCACTACTGTCAGTAGCTTTGGATAAAAGTGTCTGCTAAATGGCATATATTATTATGAAAAGTATCTTTCTTGGAAAATCACAAAAACATAAGTGTATAGCCTTACCTCCGGAGTGAAAAATCATGAATTTGAAATGTCTCATTTTCCAGCTTAGATAGATGAAGAAACATATACAATTGCCTCGTATGGAGAAATAAGTTGGATAAAATGCATTTGAAGACATTTATCATGAAAAGTACATTTCTTGGAAAATCACAAAAAACATAAGTGTATAGCCTTACCTCCGGAGTGAAAAATCATGAATTTTAAAGTTCTGATTTTCCAGCCTAGATAGATGAAGAAACATCTGGAATGACTTACTATGAAGAAATATGTTGAATAAAATGCATTGATCATGTGGTTCTCTGTGGCTCAGTTGGTAGAGCATGGCGTTGGCAGCGGTTAGGTTGTGGGCTCAATTCCCACCGGGGCTACATATACTGAAAATGTATGAATTCACTACTGTCAGTAGCTTTGGATAAAAGTGTCTGTTAAATGGCATATATTATTATGAAAAGTATCTTTCTTGGAAAATCACAAAAAACATAAGTGTATAGCCTTACCTCGGGAGTGAAAAATCATGAATTTTAAATGTCTCATTTTCCAGCTTAGATAGATGAAGAAACATATACAATTACCTCGTATGGAGAAATAAGTTGGATAAAATGCATTTGAAGACATTTATCATGAAAAGTACATTTCTTGGAAAATCACAAAAAACATAAGTGTATAGCCTTACCTCCAGTGAAAATCATGAATTTTAAAGTTCTGATTTTCCAGCCTAGATAGATGAAGAAACATCTGGAATGACTTACTATGAAGAAATATGTTGAATAAAATGCATTTCAAGACATTGATCATGTGGTTCTCTGTGGCTCAGTTGGTAGAGCATGGCGTTGGCAACGGTTATGTTGTGGGTTCAATTCGCACTGGGGCCACATATACTGAAAATGTATTAATTCACTACTGTCAGTAGCTTTGGATAAAAGTGTCTGCTAAATGGCATGTATTATTATGAAAAGTATCTTTCTTGGAAAATCACAAAAAACATAAGTGTATAGCCTTACCTCCGGAGTGAAAAATCATGAATTTTAAATGTCTCATTTTCCAGCTTAGATAGATGAAGAAACATATACAATTGCCTTGTATGGAGAAATAAGTTGGATAAAACGCATTTGAAGACATTTATCATGAAAAGTACATTTCTTGGAAAATCACAAAAAACATAAGTGTATAGCCTTACCTCCGGAGTGAAAAATCATGAATTTTAAATGTCTCATTTTCCAGCTTAGATAGATGAAGAAACATATACAATTACCTCGTATGGAGAAATAAGTTGGATAAAATGCATTTGAAGACATTTATCATGAAAAGTACATTTCTTGGAAAATCACAAAAAACATAAGTGTATAGCCTTACCTCCGAAGTGAAAATCATGAATTTTAAAGTTCTGATTTTCCAGCCTAGATAGATGAAGAAACATCTGGAATGACTTACTATGAAGAAATATGTTGAATAAAATGCATTTCAAGACATTGATCATGTGGTTCTCTGTGGCTCAGTTGGTAGAGCATGGCGTTGGCAACGGTTATGTTGTGGGTTCAATTCGCACTGGGGCCACATATACTGAAAATGTATTAATTCACTACTGTCAATAGCTTTGGATAAAAGTGTCTGCTAAATGGCATATATTATTATGAAAAGTATCTTTCTTGGAAAATCACAAAAACATAAGTGTATAGCCTTACCTCGGGAGTGAAAAATCATGAATTTTAAATGTCTCATTTTCCAGCTTAGATAGATGAAGAAACATATGGAATGACTTACTATGAAGAAATATTTTGAATAAAATGCATTTCAAGACATTGATCATGTGGTTCTCTGTGGCTCAGTTGGTAGAGCATGGCGTTGGCAACGGTTATGTTGTGGGTTCAATTCCCACTGGGGCCACATATACTGAAAATGTATGAATTCACTACTGTCAGTAGCTTTGGATAAAAGTGTCTGCTAAATGGCATATATTATTATGAAAAGTATCTTTCTTGGAAAATCACAAAAAACATAAGTGTATAGCCTTACCTCCGGAGTGAAAAATCATGAATTTTAAATGTCTCATTTTCCAGCTTAGATAGATGAAGAAACATATACAATTGCCTCGTATGGAGAAATAAGTTGGATAAAATGCATTTGAAGACATTTATCATGAAAAGTACATTTCTTGGAAAATCACAAAAAACATAAGTGTATTATAGCCTTACCTCCGGAGTGAAAAATCATGAATTTTAAAGTTCTGATTTTCCAGCCTAGATAGATGAAGAAACATCTGGAATGACTTACTATGAAGAAATATGTTGAATAAAATGCATTGATCATGTGGTTCTCTGTGGCTCAGTTGGTAGAGCATGGCGTTGGCAACGGTTAGGTTGTGGGCTCAATTCCCACCGGGGCTACATATACTGAAAATGTATGAATTCACTACTGTCAGTAGCTTTGGATAAAAGTGTCTGTTAAATGGCATATATTATTATGAAAAGTATCTTTCTTGGAAAATCACAAAAAACATAAGTGTATAGCCTTACCTCGGGAGTGAAAAATCATGAATTTTAAATGTCTCATTTTCCAGCTTAGATAGATGAAGAAACATATACAATTACCTCGTATGGAGAAATAAGTTGGATAAAATGCATTTGAAGACATTTATCATGAAAAGTACATTTCTTGGAAAATCACAAAAACATAAGTGTATAGCCTTACCTCCAAGTGAAAAATCATGAATTTTAAAGTTCTGATTTTCCAGCCTAGATAGATGAAGAAACATCTGGAATGACTTACTATGAAGAAATATGTTGAATAAAATGCATTTCAAAACATTGATCATGTGGTTCTCTGTGGCTCAGTTGGTAGAGCATGGCGTTGGCAACGGTTATGTTGTGGGTTCAATTCGCACTGGGGCCACATATACTGAAAATGTATTAATTCACTACTGTCAATAGCTTTGGATAAAAGTGTCTGCTAAATGGCATATATTATTATGAAAAGTATCTTTCTTGGAAAATCACAAAAACATAAGTGTATAGCCTTACCTCGGGAGTGAAAAATCATGAATTTTAAATGTCTCATTTTCCAGCTTAGATAGATAAAGAAACATTTGGAATGACTTACTATGAAGAAATATTTTGAATAAAATGCATTTCAAGACATTGATCATGTGGTTCTCTGTGGCTCAGTTGGTAGAGCATGGCGTTGGCAACGGTTAGGTTGTGGGTTCAATTCCCACTGGGGCCACATATACTGAAAATGTATGCATTCACTACTGTCAATAGCTTTGGATAAAAGTGTCTGCTAAATGGCATATATTATTATGAAAAGTATCTTTCTTGGAAAATCACAAAAAACATAAGTGTATAGCCTTACCTCCGGAGTGAAAAATCATGAATTTTAAATGTCTCATTTTCCAGCTTAGATAGATGAAGAAACATATACAATTGCCTCGTATGGAGAAATAAGTTGGATAAAATGCATTTGAAGACATTTATCATGAAAAGTACATTTCTTGGAAAATCACAAAAAACATAAGTGTATAGCCTTACCTCCGGAGTGAAAAATCATGAATTTTAAAGTTCTGATTTTCCAGCCTAGATAGATGAAGAAACATCTGGAATGACTTACTATGAAGAAATATGTTGAATAAAATGCATTTCAAGACATTGATCATGTGGTTCTCTGTGGCTCAGTTGGTAGAGCATGGCGTTGGCAACGGTTAGGTTGTGGGCTCAATTCCCACCGGGGCTACATATACTGAAAATTTATGAATTCACTACTGTCAGTAGCTTTGGATAAAAGTGTCTGTTAAATGGCATCTATTATTATGAAAAGTATCTTTCTTGGAAAATCACAAAAAACATAAGTGTATAGCCTTACCTCCGGAGTGAAAAATCATGAATTTTAAAGTTCTGATTTTCCAGCTTAGATAGATGAAGAAACATCTGTAATTACTTACTATGAAGAAATATGTTGAATAAAATGCATTTCAAGACATTGATCATGTGGTTCTCTGTGGCTCAGTTGGTAGAGCATGGCGTTGGCAACGGTTATGTTGTGGGTTCAATTTGCACTGGGGCCACATATACTGAAAATGTATTAATTCACTACTGTCAATAGCTTTGGATAAAAGTGTCTGCTAAATGGCATATATTATTATGAAAAGTATCTTTCTTGGAAAATCACAAAAACATAAGTGTATAGCCTTACCTCGGGAGTGAAAAATCATGAATTTTAAATGTCTCATTTTCCAGCTTAGATAGATGAAGAAACATATGGAATGACTTACTATGAAGAAATATTTTGAATAAAATGCATTTCAAGACATTGATCATGTGGTTCTCTGTGGCTCAGTTGGTAGAGCATGGCGTTGGCAACGGTTATGTTGTGGGTTCAATTCCCACTGGGGCCACATATACTGAAAATGTATGAATTCACTACTGTCAGTAGCTTTGGATAAAAGTGTCTGCTAAATGGCATATATTATTATGAAAAGTATCTTTCTTGGAAAATCACAAAAAACATAAGTGTATAGCCTTACCTCCGGAGTGAAAAATCATGAATTTTAAATGTCTCATTTTCCAGCTTAGATAGATGAAGAAACATATACAATTGCCTCGTATGGAGAAATAAGTTGGATAAAATGCATTTGAAGACATTTATCATGAAAAGTACATTTCTTGGAAAATCACAAAAACATAAGTGTATAGCCTTACCTCCGGAGTGAAAAATCATGAATTTTAAAGTTCTGATTTTCCAGCCTAGATAGATGAAGAAACATCTGGAATGACTTACTATGAAGAAATATGTTGAATAAAATGCATTGATCATGTGGTTCTCTGTGGCTCAGTTGGTAGAGCATGGCGTTGGCAACGGTTAGGTTGTGGGCTCAATTCCCACCGGGGCTACATATACTGAAAATTTATGAATTCACTACTGTCAGTAGCTTTGGATAAAAGTGTCTGTTAAATGGCATATATTATTATGAAAAGTATCTTTCTTGGAAAATCACAAAAAACATAAGTGTATAGCCTTACCTCGGGAGTGAAAAATCATGAATTTTAAAGTTCTGATTTTCCAGCTTAGATAGATGAAGAAACATCTGTAATTACTTACTATGAAGAAATATGTTGAATAAAATGCATTTCAAGACATTGATCATGTGGTTCTCTGTGGCTCAGTTGGTAGAGCATGGCGTTGGCAACGGTTATGTTGTGGGTTCAATTCGCACTGGGGCCACATATACTGAAAATGTATTAATTCACTACTGTCAATAGCTTTGGATAAAAGTGTCTGCTAAATGGCATATATTATTATGAAAAGTATCTTTCTTGGAAAATCACAAAAAACATAAGTGTATAGCCTTACCTCGGGAGTGAAAAATCATGAATTTTAAATGTCTCATTTTCCAGCTTAGATAGATGAAGAAACATATGGAATGACTTACTATGAAGAAATATTTTGAATAAAATGCATTTCAAGACATTGATCATGTGGTTCTCTGTGGCTCAGTTGGTAGAGCATGGCGTTGGCAACGGTTAGGTTGTGGGTTCAATTCCCTGGGGCCACATATACTGAAAATGTATGCATTCACTACTGTCAATAGCTTTGGATAAAAGTGTCTGCTAAATGGCATATATTATTATGAAAAGTATCTTTCTTGGAAAATCACAAAAAACATAAGTGTATAGCCTTACCTCCGGAGTGAAAAATCATGAATTTTAAATGTCTCATTTTCCAGCTTAGATAGATGAAGAAACATATACAATTACCTCATATGGAGAAATAAGTTGGATAAAATGCATTTGAAGACATTTATCATGAAAAGTACATTTCTTGGAAAATCACAAAAAACATAAGTGTATAGCCTTACCTCCGAAGTGAAAATCATGAATTTTAAAGTTCTGATTTTCCAGCCTAGATAGATGAAGAAACATCTGGAATGACTTACTATGAAGAAATATGTTGAATAAAATGCATTGATCATGTGGTTCTCTGTGGCTCAGTTGGTAGAGCATGGCGTTGGCAACGGTTATGTTGTGGGTTCAATTCCCACTGGGGCCACATATACTGAAAATGTATGAATTCACTACTGTCAGTAGCTTTGGATAAAAGTGTCTGCTAAATGGCATATATTATTATGAAAAGTATCTTTCTTGGAAAATCACAAAAAACATAAGTGTATAGCCTTACCTCGGGAGTGAAAAATCATGAATTTTAAATGTCTCATTTTCCAGCTTAGATAGATGAAGAAACATATACAATTACCTCGTATGGAGAAATAAGTTGGATAAAACGCATTTGAAGACATTTATCATGAAAAGTACATTTCTTGGAAAATCACAAAAAACATAAGTGTATAGCCTTACCTCCGGAGTGAAAAATCATGAATTTTAAAGTTCTGATTTTCCAGCCTAGATAGATGAAGAAACATCTGGAATGACTTACTATGAAGAAATATGTTGAATAAAATGCATTGATCATGTGGTTCTCTGTGGCTCAGTTGGTAGAGCATGGCGTTGGCAACGGTTAGGTTGTGGGCTCAATTCCCACCGGGGCTACATATACTGAAAATGTATGAATTCACTACTGTCAGTAGCTTTGGATAAAAGTGTCTGTTAAATGGCATATATTATTATGAAAAGTATCTTTCTTGGAAAATCACAAAAAACATAAGTGTATAGCCTTACCTCCGGAAAAAATCATGAATTTTAAATGTCTCATTTTCCAGCTTAGATAGATGAAGAAACATATACAATTGCCTCGTAGAAATAAGTTGGATAAAATGCATTTGAAGACATTTATCCACTACATTTTCTTGGAAAATCACAAAAACATAAGTGTATAGCCTTATCCGGGAGTGAAAAATCATGAATTTTAAAGTTCTGATTTTCCAGCCTAGATAGATGAAGAAACATCTGGAATGACTTACTATGAAGAAATATGTTGAATAAAATGCATTGATCATGTGGTTCTCTGTGGCTCAGTTGGTAGAGCATGGCGTTGGCAACGGTTAGGTTGTGGGCTCAATTCCACCGGGGCTACATATACTGAAAATTTATGAATTCACTACTGTCAGTAGCTTTGGATAAAAGTGTCTGTTAAATGGCATATATTATTATGAAAAGTATCTTTCTTGGAAAATCACAAAAAACATAAGTGTATAGCCTTACCTCGGGAGTGAAAAATCATGAATTTTAAAGTTCTGATTTTCCAGCTTAGATAGATGAAGAAACATCTGTAATTACTTACTATGAAGAAATATGTTGAATAAAATGCATTTCAAGAGATTGATCATGTGGTTCTCTGTGGCTCAGTTGGTAGAGCATGGCGTTGGCAACGGTTAGGTTGTGGGCTCAATTCCCACCGGGGCTACATATACTGAAAATGTATGAATTCACTACTGTCAGTAGCTTTGGATAAAAGTGTCTGTTAAATGGCATATATTATTATGAAAAGTATCTTTCTTGGAAAATCACAAAAAACATAAGTGTATAGCCTTACCTCGGGAGTGAAAAATCATGAATTTTAAATGTCTCATTTTCCAGCTTAGATAGATGAAGAAACATATACAATTACCTCGTATGGAGAAATAAGTTGGATAAAACGCATTTGAAGACATTTATCATGAAAAGTACATTTCTTGGAAAATCACAAAAAACATAAGTGTATAGCCTTACCTCCGAAGTGAAAATCATGAATTTTAAAGTTCTGATTTTCCAGCCTAGATAGATGAAGAAACATCTGGAATGACTTACTATGAAGAAATATGTTGAATAAAATGCATTTCAAGACATTGATCATGTGGTTCTCTGTGGCTCAGTTGGTAGAGCATGGCGTTGGCAACGGTTATGTTGTGGGTTCAATTCCCACTGGGGCCACATATACTGAAAATGTATGAATTCACTACTGTCAGTAGCTTTGGATAAAAGTGTCTGCTAAATGGCATATATTATTATGAAAAGTATCTTTCTTGGAAAATCACAAAAACATAAGTGTATAGCCTTACCTCGGGAGTGAAAAATCATGAATTTTAAATGTCTCATTTTCCAGCTTAGATAGATGAAGAAACATATACAATTACCTCGTATGGAGAAATAAGTTGGATAAAACGCATTTGAAGACATTTATCATGAAAAGTACATTTCTTGGAAAATCACAAAAAACATAAGTGTATAGCCTTACCTCCGAAGTGAAAAATCATGAATTTTAAATGTCTCATTTTCCAGCTTAGATAGATGAAGAAACATATACAATTGCCTCGTATGGAGAAATAAGTTGGATAAAATGCATTTGAAGACATTTATCATGAAAAGTACATTTCTTGGAAAATCACAAAAAACATAAGTGTATAGCCTTACCTCCGGAGTGAAAAATCATGAATTTTAAAGTTCTGATTTTCCAGCCTAGATAGATGAAGAAACATCTGGAATGACTTACTATGAAGAAATATGTTGAATAAAATGCATTGATCATGTGGTTCTCTGTGGCTCAGTTGGTAGAGCATGGCGTTGGCAACGGTTAGGTTGTGGGTTCAATTCCCCTGGGGCCACATATACTGAAAATGTATGAATTCACTACTGTCAGTAGCTTTGGATAAAAGTGTCTGTTAAATGGCATATATTATTATGAAAAGTATCTTTCTTGGAAAATCACAAAAAACATAAGTGTATAGCCTTACCTCCGGAGTGAAAAATCATGAATTTTAAATGTCTCATTTTCCAGCTTAGATAGATGAAGAAACATATACAATTGCCTCGTATGGAGAAATAAGTTGGATAAAATGCATTTGAAGACATTTATCATGAAAACTACATTTCTTGGAAAATCACAAAAAACATAAGTGTATAGCCTTACCTCGGAGTGAAAAATCATGAATTTTAAAGTTCTGATTTTCCAGCCTAGATAGATGAAGAAACATCTGGAATGACTTACTATGAAGAAATATGTTGAATAAAATGCATTGATCATGTGGTTCTCTGTGGCTCAGTTGGTAGAGCATGGCGTTGGCAACGGTTATGTTGTGGGTTCAATTCCCACTGGGGCCACATATACTGAAAATTTATGAATTCACTACTGTCAGTAGCTTTGGATAAAAGTGTCTGTTAAATGGCATATATTATTATGAAAAGTATCTTTCTTGGAAAATCACAAAAACATAAGTGTATAGCCTTACCTCTCCGGAGTGAAAAATCATGAATTTTAAAGTTCTCATTTTCCAGCTTAGATAGATGAAGAAACATCTGTAATTACTTACTATGAAGAAATATGTTGAATAAAATGCATTTCAAGAGATTGATCATGTGGTTCTCTGTGGCTCAGTTGGTAGAGCATGGCGTTGGCAACGTTAGGTTGTGGGTTCAATTCCCACCGGGCTACATATACTGAAAATGTATGAATTCACTACTGTCAGTAGCTTTGGATAAAAGTGTCTGCTAAATGGCGTCCGTCCGTCAGTCCGTCCGTCCGTCAGTCTCTGTCCGTCTGTCTGTCCATCCGTCCGTCCGTCCGTCCGTCAGTCCGTCAGTCCGTCCGTCCGTCCGTCCGTCCGTCCGTCCGTCCGTCCGTCCGTCCGTCCGTCCGTCCGTCCGTCCGTCCGTCCGTCCGTCCGTCCGTCCGTCCGTCCGTCCGTCCCGTCCGTCCGTCCGTCCGTCCGTCCGTCCGTCCGTCCGTCCCGTCTGTCCGTCCGTCCCGTCCGTCCGTCCGTCCGTCCGTCCGTCCGTCCGTCCGTCCGTCCGTCCGTCCGTCCGTCAGTCCGTCCGTCCGTCCGTCAGTCCGTCCGTCCGTCCGTCCGTCCGTCAGTCCGTCCGTCCGTCCGTCCGTCCGTCCGTCCGTCCGTCCGTCCGTCCGTCCGTCCGTCCGTCCGTCCGTCCGTCCGTCCGTCCGTCCGTCCGTCCAGTCCGTCTGTCCGTCCGTCCGTCCGTCCGTCCGTCTGTCAGTCCGTCCGTCCGTCCGTCCGTCCGTCCGTCCGTCCGTCCGTCCGTCCGTCCGTCAGTCCGTCCAGTCCGTCCGTCCGTCCGTCCGTCTGTCCGTCCGTCAGTCCGTCCGTCCGTCCAGTCAGTCCGTCCGTCCGTCCAGTCCGTCCGTCCGTCCGTCCGTCCGTCAGTCCGTCCGTCCCGTCCGTCCGTCCGTCCGTCCCGTCCGTCCGTCCGTCCGTCCGTCCGTCCGTCCGTCAGTCCGTGTCCGTCCGTCCAGTCCGTCCGTCCGTCCGTCCGTCCGTCCGTCCGTCCGTCCGTCCGTCCGTCCGTCCGTCCGTCCGTCCAGTCCGTCAGTCCGTCAGTCCGTCTGTCCGTCTGTCCGTCAGTCTGTCTGTCCGTCCGTGCATTGATCATGTGGTTCTCTGTGGCTCAGTTGGTAGAGCATGGCGTTTATGAACGTATAGGTTCTGGGCTCAATTCCCACCGGGCTACATATACTGAAAATGTATGAATTCACTACTGTCAGTAGCTTTGGATAAAAGTGTCTGTTAAATGGCATATATTATTATGAAAAGTATCTTTCTTGGAAAATCACAAAAAACATAAGTGTATAGCCTTACCTCCGAAGTGAAAATCATGAATTTTAAAGTTCTGATTTTCCAGCCTAGATAGATGAAGAAACATCTGGAATGACTTACTATGAAGAAATATGTTGAATAAAATGCATTGATCATGTGGTTCTCTGTGGCTCAGTTGGTAGAGCATGGCGTTGGCAACGGTTATGTTGTGGGTTCAATTCGCACTGGGGCCACATATACTGAAAATGTATTAATTCACTACTGTCAATAGCTTTGGATAAAAGTGTCTGCTAAATGGCATATATTATTATGAAAAGTATCTTTCTTGGAAAATCACAAAAACATAAGTGTATAGCCTTACCTCCGGAGTGAAAAATCATGAATTTTAAATGTCTCATTTTCCAGCTTAGATAGATGAAGAAACATATACAATTACCTTGTATGGAGAAATAAGTTGGATAAAATGCATTTGAAGACATTTATCATGAAAAGTACATTTCTTGGAAAATCACAAAAAACATAAGTGTATAGCCTTACCTCCGGAGTGAAAAATCATGAATTTTAAAGTTCTGATTTTCCAGCTTAGATAGATGAAGAAACATCTGGAATGACTTACTATGAAGAAATATGTTGAATAAAATGCATTTGAAGACATTTATCATGAAAAGTACATTTCTTGGAAAATCACAAAAAACATAAGTGTATAGCCTTACCTCGAAGTGAAAAATCATGAATTTTAAATGTCTGATTTTCCAGCTTAGATAGATGAAGAAACATCTGGAATGACTTACTATGAAGAAATATGTTGAATAAGATGCATTTGAAGACATTTATCATGAAAAGTACATTTCTTGGAAAATCACAAAAACATAAGTGTATAGCCTTACCTCCGAAGTGAAAAATCATGAATTTTAAAGTTCTGATTTTCCAGCTTAGATAGATGAAGAAACATCTGGAATGACTTACTATGAAGAAATATGTTGAATAAAATGCATTTGAAGACATTTATCATGAAAAGTACATTTCTTGGAAAATCACAAAAAACATAAGTGTATAGCCTTACCTCGGGAGTGAAAAATCATGAATTTTAAAGTTCTGATTTTCCAGCTTAGATAGATGAAGAAACATCTGGAATGACTTACTATGAAGAAATATGTTGAATAAAATGCATTTGAAGACATTTATCATGAAAAGTCCATTTAGATTTGAAAATCACAAAAACATAAGTGTATCCTTACCTCCGAAGTGAAAAATCATGAATTTTAAAGTTCTGATTTTCCAGCTTAGATAGATGAAGAAACATCTGAATGACTTACTATGAAGAAATATGTTGAATAAAATGCATTTGAAGACATTTATCATTATAGAAAAGTACATTTCTTGGAAAATCACAAAAAACATAAGTGTATAGCCTTACCTCGGGAGTGAAAAATCATCAATTTTAAAGTTCTGATTTTCCAGTTTAGATAGATGAAGAAACATATGGAATTACCTACTATGAAGAAATAAATTGGATAAAATGCATTTGAAGACATTTATCATGAAAAGTACATTTCTTGGAAAATCACAAAAAACATAAGTGTATAG
>JAINUG010001921.1:0-15591 GCA_029706075.1 Aldrovandia affinis | reverse complement strand
GGACCGGGAAAACGGCCTGGTTAATGAGGGAGTGTCAAAGCCAATACCTAGCGATGCTTTACACTGACTAAACCGCTAGATTCGCCGCTACATTAGAAAATGTCACGCCATGCTATCGCTGCCATTGAATTGAATGGATAGCCAGTTAGCATGTTTCCGACTTGTTTTAAACTACTTTTCCGACCGATTTGGACCGGGAAAACGGCCTGGTTAATGAGGGGCAGCCAGTTAGCATGTTTCCGACTTGTTTTAAACTACTTTTCCGACCGATTTGGACCGGGAAAACGGCCTGGTTAATGAGGGGCGTGTCAAAGCCAATACCTAGCGATGCTTTACACTGACTAAACCGCTAGATTCGCCGCTACATTAGAAAATGTCACGCCGATGCTATCGCTGCCATTGAATTGAATGGATAGCCAGTTAGCATGTTTCCGACTTGTTTTAAACTACTTTTCCGACCGATTTGGACCGGGAAAACGCCTGGTTAATGAGGGGGCGTGTCAAAGCCAATACCTAGCGATGCTTTACACTGACTAAACCGCTAGATTCGCCGCTACATTAGAAAATGTCACGCCTATGCTATCGCTGCCATTGAATTGAATGGATAGCCAGTTAGCATGTTTCCGACTTGTTTTAAACTACTTTTCCGACCGATTTGGACCGGGAAAACGGCCTGGTTAATGAGGGGGCGTGTCAAAGCCAATACCTAGCGATGCTTTACACTGACTAAACCGCTAGATTCGCCGCTACATTAGAAAATGTCACGCCACTGCTATCGCTGCCATTGAATTGAATGGATAGCCAGTTAGCATGTTTCCGACTTGTTTTAAACTACTTTTCCGACCGATTTGGACCGGGAAAACGGCCTGGTTAATGAGGGGGCGTGTCAAAGCCAATACCTAGCGATGCTTTACACTGACTAAACCGCTAGATTCGCCGCTACATTAGAAAATGTCACGCCGATGCTATCGCTGCCATTGAATTGAATGGATAGCCAGTTAGCATGTTTCCGACTTGTTTTAAAACTACTTTTCCGACCGATTTGGACCGGGAAAACGGCCTGGTTAATGAGGGGGCGTGTCAAAGCCAATACCTAGCGATGCTTTACACTGACTAAACCGCTAGATTCGCCGCTACATTAGAAAATGTCACGCCACTGCTATCGCTGCCATTGAATTGAATGGATAGCCAGTTAGCATGTTTCCGACTTGTTTTAAACTACTTTTCCGACCGATTTGGACCGGGAAAACGCCCTGGTTAATGAGGGGGCGTGTCAAAGCCAATACCTAGCGATGCTTTACACTGACTAAACCGCTAGATTCGCCGCTACATTAGAAAATGTCACGCCATGCTATCGCTGCCATTGAATTGAATGGATAGCCAGTTAGCATGTTTCCGACTTGTTTTAAACTACTTTTCCGACCGATTTGGACCGGGAAAACGGCCTGGTTAATGAGGGGCGTGTCAAAGCCAATACCTAGCGATGCTTTACACTGACTAAACCGCTTAGATTCGCCGCTACATTAGAAAATGTCACGCCATGCTATCGCTGCCATTGAATTGAATGGATAGCCAGTTAGCATGTTTCCGACTTGTTTTAAACTACTTTTCCGACCGATTTGGACCGGGAAAACGGCCTGGTTAATGAGGGGCGTGTCAAAGCCAATACCTAGCGATGCTTTACACTGACTAAACCGCTAGATTCGCCGCTACATTAGAAAATGTCACGCCGATGCTATCGCTGCCATTGAATTGAATGGATAGCCAGTTAGCATGTTTCCGACTTGTTTTAAACTACTTTTCCGACCGATTTGGACCGGGAAACGGCCTGGTTAATGAGGGGGCGTGTCAAAGCCAATACCTAGCGATGCTTTACACTGACTAAACCGCTAGATTCGCCGCTACATTAGAAAATGTCACGCCATGCTATCGCTGCCATTGAATTGAATGGATAGCCAGTTAGCATGTTTCCGACTTGTTTTAAACTACTTTTCCGACCGATTTGGACCGGGAAAACGGCCTGGTTAATGAGGGGGCGTGTCAAAGCCAATACCTAGCGATGCTTTACACTGACTAAACCGCTAGATTCGCCGCTACATTAGAAAATGTCACGCCACTGCTATCGCTGCCATTGAATTGAATGGATAGCCAGTTAGCATGTTTCCGACTTGTTTTAAACTACTTTTCCGACCGATTTGGACCGGAAAACGGCCTGGTTAATGAGGGGGCGTGTCAAAGCCAATACCTAGCGATGCTTTACACTGACTAAACCGCTAGATTCGCCGCTACATTAGAAAATGTCACGCCATGCTATCGCTGCCATTGAATTGAATGGATAGCCAGTTAGCATGTTTCCGACTTGTTTTAAACTACTTTTCCGACCGATTTGGACCGGGAAAACGGCCTGGTTAATGAGGGGGCGTGTCAAAGCCAATACCTAGCGATGCTTTACACTGACTAAACCGCTAGATTCGCCGCTACATTACAAAATGTCACGCCGATGCTATCGCTGCCATTGAATTGAATGGATAGCCAGTTAGCATGTTTCCGACTTGTTTTAAACTACTTTTCCGACCGATTTGGACCGGGAAAACGGCCTGGTTAATGAGGGGCGTGTCAAAGCCAATACCTAGCGATGCTTTACACTGACTAAACCGCTAGATTCGCCGCTACATTAGAAAATGTCACGCCACTGCTATCGCTGCCATTGAATTGAATGGATAGCCAGTTAGCATGTTTCCGACTTGTTTTAAACTACTTTTCCGACCGATTTGGACCGGGAAAACGGCCTGGTTAATGAGGGGGCGTGTCAAAGCCAATACCTAGCGATGCTTTACACTGACTAAACCGCTAGATTCGCCGCTACATTAGAAAATGTCACGCCCGATGCTATCGCTGCCATTGAATTGAATGGATAGCCAGTTAGCATGTTTCCGACTTGTTTTAAACTACTTTTCCGACCGATTTGGACCGGGAAAACGGCCTGGTTAATGAGGGGGCGTGTCAAAGCCAATACCTAGCGATGCTTTACACTGACTAAACCGCTAGATTCGCCGCTACATTAGAAAATGTCACGCCGCTGCTATCGCTGCCATTGAATTGAATGGATAGCCAGTTAGCATGTTTCCGACTTGTTTTAAACTACTTTTCCGACCGATTTGGACCGGAAAACGGCCTGGTTAATGAGGGGGCGTGTCAAAGCCAATACCTAGCGATGCTTTACACTGACTAAACCGCTAGATTCGCCGCTACATTAGAAAATGTCACGCCATCTGCTATCGCTGCCATTGAATTGAATGGATAGCCAGTTAGCATGTTTCCGACTTGTTTTAAACTACTTTTCCGACCGATTTGGACCGGGAAAACGGCCTGGTTAATGAGGGGGCGTGTCAAAGCCAATACCTAGCGATGCTTTACACTGACTAAACCGCTTAGATTCGCCGCTACATTAGAAAATGTCACGCCACTGCTATCGCTGCCATTGAATTGAATGGATAGCCAGTTAGCATGTTTCCGACTTGTTTTAAAAACTACTTTTCCGACCGATTTGGACCGGGAAAACGGCCTGGTTAATGAGGGGGAGTGTCAAAGCCAATACCTAGCGATGCTTTACACTGACTACACCGCTAGATTCGCCGCTACATTAGAAAATGTCACGCCACTGCTATCGCTGCCATTGAATTGAATGGATAGCCAGTTAGCATGTTTCCGACTTGTTTTAAACTACTTTTCCGACCGATTTGGACCGGGAAAACGGCCTGGTTAATGAGGGGGCGTGTCAAAGCCAATACCTAGCGATGCTTTACACTGACTAAACCGCTAGATTCGCCGCTACATTAGAAAATGTCACGCCGCTGCTATCGCTGCCATTGAATTGAATGGATAGCCAGTTAGCATGTTTCCGACTTGTTTTAAAACTACTTTTCCGACCGATTTGGACCGGGAAAACGGCCTGGTTAATGAGGGGCGTGTCAAAGCCAATACCTAGCGATGCTTTACACTGACTAAACCGCTAGATTCGCCGCTACATTAGAAAATGTCACGCCGATGCTATCGCTGCCATTGAATTGAATGGATAGCCAGTTAGCATGTTTCCGACTTGTTTTAAACTACTTTTCCGACCGATTTGGACCGGGAAAACGGCCTGGTTAATGAGGGGGCGTGTCAAAGCCAATACCTAGCGATGCTTTACACTGACTAAACCGCTAGATTCGCCGCACATTAAAAATGTCACGCCACTGCTATCGCTGCCATTGAATTGAATGGATAGCCAGTTAGCATGTTTCCGACTTGTTTTAAACTACTTTTCCGACCGATTTGGACCGGGAAAACGGCCTGGTTAATGAGGGGGCGTGTCAAAGCCAATACCTAGCGATGCTTTACACTGACTAAACCGCTAGATTCGCCGCTACATTAGAAAATGTCACGCCATGCTATCGCTGCCATTGAATTGAATGGATAGCCAGTTAGCATGTTTCCGACTTGTTTTAAACTACTTTTCCGACCGATTTGGACCGGGAAAACGGCCTGGTTAATGAGGGGGCGTGTCAAAGCCAATACCTAGCGATGCTTTACACTGACTAAACCGCTAGATTCGCCGCTACATTAGAAAATGTCACGCCATGCTATCGCTGCCATTGAATTGAATGGATAGCCAGTTAGCATGTTTCCGACTTGTTTTAAAACTACTTTTCCGACCGATTTGGACCGGGAAAACGGCCTGGTTAATGAGGGGCGTGTCAAAGCCAATACCTAGCGATGCTTTACACTGACTAAACCGCTAGATTCGCCGCTACATTAGAAAATGTCACGCCATGCTATCGCTGCCATTGAATTGAATGGATAGCCAGTTAGCATGTTTCCGACTTGTTTTAAACTACTTTTCCGACCGATTTGGACCGGGAAAACGGCCTGGTTAATGAGGGGGCGTGTCAAAGCCAATACCTAGCGATGCTTTACACTGACTAAACCGCTAGATTCGCCGCTACATTAGAAAATGTCACGCCGATGCTATCGCTGCCATTGAATTGAATGGATAGCCAGTTAGCATGTTTCCGACTTGTTTTAAACTACTTTTCCGACCGATTTGGACCGGGAAAACGGCCTGGTTAATGAGGGGCGTGTCAAAGCCAATACCTAGCGATGCTTTACACTGACTAAACCGCTAGATTCGCCGCTACATTAGAAAATCACACGCCTGCTATCGCTGCCATTGAATTGAATGGATAGCCAGTTAGCATGTTTCCGACTTGTTTTAAACTACTTTTCCGACCGATTTGGACCGGGAAAACGGCCTGGTTAATGAGGGGGCGTGTCAAAGCCAATACCTAGCGATGCTTTACACTGACTAAACCGCTAGATTCGCCGCTACATTAGAAAATGTCACGCCATGCTATCGCTGCCATTGAATTGAATGGATAGCCAGTTAGCATGTTTCCGACTTGTTTTAAACTACTTTTCCGACCGATTTGGACCGGAAAACGGCCTGGTTAATGAGGGGGCGTGTCAAAGCCAATACCTAGCGATGCTTTACACTGACTAAACCGCTAGATTCGCCGCTACATTAGAAAATGTCACGCCATGCTATCGCTGCCATTGAATTGAATGGATAGCCAGTTAGCATGTTTCCGACTTGTTTTAAACTACTTTTCCGACCGATTTGGACCGGGAAACGGCCTGGTTAATGAGGGGGCGTCAAAGCCAATA
The DNA here is from genome assembly GCA_029706075.1 of Aldrovandia affinis. Classification (NCBI taxonomy): domain Eukaryota; kingdom Metazoa; phylum Chordata; class Actinopteri; order Notacanthiformes; family Halosauridae; genus Aldrovandia; species Aldrovandia affinis. The sequence goes on along the minus strand of JAINUG010001921.1, from coordinate 9,885 downwards.
CCTAGCGATGCTTTACACTGACTAAACCGCTAGATTCGCCGCTACATTACAAAATGTCACGCCGATGCTATCGCTGCCATTGAATTGAATGGATAGCCAGTTAGCATGTTTCCGACTTGTTTTAAACTACTTTTCCGACCGATTTGGACCGGGAAAACGGCCTGGTTAATGAGGGGGCGTGTCAAAGCCAATACCTAGCGATGCTTTACACTGACTAAACCGCTAGATTCGCCGCTACATTAGAAAATGTCACGCCGATGCTATCGCTGCCATTGAATTGAATGGATAGCCAGTTAGCATGTTTCCGACTTGTTTTAAACTACTTTTCCGACCGATTTGGACCGGGAAAACGGCCTGGTTAATGAGGGGGCGTGTCAAAGCCAATACCTAGCGATGCTTTACACTGACTAAACCGCTAGATTCGCCGCTACATTAGAAAATGTCACGCCATGCTATCGCTGCCATTGAATTGAATGGATAGCCAGTTAGCATGTTTCCGACTTGTTTTAAACTACTTTTCCGACCGATTTGGACCGGGAAAACGGCCTGGTTAATGAGGGGGCGGTCAAAGCCAATACCTAGCGATGCTTTACACTGACTAAACCGCTAGATTCGCCGCTACATTAGAAAATGTCACGCCACTGCTATCGCTGCCATTGAATTGAATGGATAGCCAGTTAGCATGTTTCCGACTTGTTTTAAAACTACTTTTCCGACCGATTTGGACCGGGAAAACGGCCTGGTTAATGAGGGGGCGTGTCAAAGCCAATACCTAGCGATGCTTTACACTGACTAAACCGCTAGATTCGCCGCTACATTAGAAAATGTCACGCCACTGCTATCGCTGCCATTGAATTGAATGGATAGCCAGTTAGCATGTTTCCGACTTGTTTTAAACTACTTTTCCGACCGATTTGGACCGGGAAAACGGCCTGGTTAATGAGGGGGCGTGTCAAAGCCAATACCTAGCGATGCTTTACACTGACTAAACCGCTAGATTCGCCGCTACATTAGAAAATGTCACGCCATGCTATCGCTGCCATTGAATTGAATGGATAGCCAGTTAGCATGTTTCCGACTTGTTTTAAACTACTTTTCCGACCGATTTGGACCGGGAAAACGGCCTGGTTAATGAGGGGGCGTGTCAAAGCCAATACCTAGCGATGCTTTACACTGACTAAACCGCTAGATTCGCCGCTACATTAGAAAATGTCACGCCACTGCTATCGCTGCCATTGAATTGAATGGATAGCCAGTTAGCATGTTTCCGACTTGTTTTAAAACTACTTTTCCGACCGATTTGGACCGGGAAAACGGCCTGGTTAATGAGGGGGCGTGTCAAAGCCAATACCTAGCGATGCTTTACACTGACTAAACCGCTAGATTCGCCGCTACATTAGAAAATGTCACGCCATGCTATCGCTGCCATTGAATTGAATGGATAGCCAGTTAGCATGTTTCCGACTTGTTTTAAACTACTTTTCCGACCGATTTGGACCGGGAAAACGGCCTGGTTAATGAGGGGGCGTGTCAAAGCCAATACCTAGCGATGCTTTACACTGACTAAACCGCTAGAGATTCGCCGCTACATTAGAAAATGTCACGCCACTGCTATCGCTGCCATTGAATTGAATGGATAGCCAGTTAGCATGTTTCCGACTTGTTTTAAACTACTTTTCCGACCGATTTGGACCGGGAAAACGGCCTGGTTAATGAGGGGCGTGTCAAAGCCAATACCTAGCGATGCTTTACACTGACTAAACCGCTAGATTCGCCGCTACATTAGAAAATGTCACGCCGATGCTATCGCTGCCATTGAATTGAATGGATAGCCAGTTAGCATGTTTCCGACTTGTTTTAAACTACTTTTCCGACCGATTTGGACCGGGAAAACGGCCTGGTTAATGAGGGGGCGTCAAAGCCAATACCTAGCGATGCTTTACACTGACTAAACCGCTAGATTCGCCGCTACATTAGAAAATGTCACGCCGATGCTATCGCTGCCATTGAATTGAATGGATAGCCAGTTAGCATGTTTCCGACTTGTTTTAAACTACTTTTCCGACCGATTTGGACCGGGAAAACGGCCTGGTTAATGAGGGGGCGTGTCAAAGCCAATACCTAGCGATGCTTTACACTGACTAAACCGCTAGATTCGCCGCTACATTAGAAAATGTCACGCCATGCTATCGCTGCCATTGAATTGAATGGATAGCCAGTTAGCATGTTTCCGACTTGTTTTTAAACTACTTTTCCGACCGATTTGGACCGGGAAAACGGCCTGGTTAATGAGGGGGCGTGTCAAAGCCAATACCTAGCGATGCTTTACACTGACTAAACCGCTAGATTCGCCGCTACATTAGAAAATGTCACGCCACTGCTATCGCTGCCATTGAATTGAATGGATAGCCAGTTAGCATGTTTCCGACTTGTTTTAAAACTACTTTTCCGACCGATTTGGACCGGGAAAACGGCCTGGTTAATGAGGGGGCGTGTCAAAGCCAATACCTAGCGATGCTTTACACTGACTAAACCGCTAGATTCGCCGCTACATTAGAAAATGTCACGCCACTGCTATCGCTGCCATTGAATTGAATGGATAGCCAGTTAGCATGTTTCCGACTTGTTTTAAACTACTTTTCCGACCGATTTGGACCGGGAAAACGGCCTGGTTAATGAGGGGCGTGTCAAAGCCAATACCTAGCGATGCTTTACACTGACTAAACCGCTAGATTCGCCGCTACATTAGAAAATGTCACGCCATGCTATCGCTGCCATTGAATTGAATGGATAGCCAGTTAGCATGTTTCCGACTTGTTTTAAAACTACTTTTCCGACCGATTTGGACCGGGAAAACGGCCTGGTTAATGAGGGGGCGTGTCAAAGCCAATACCTAGCGATGCTTTACACTGACTAAACCGCTAGATTCGCCGCTACATTAGAAAATGTCACGCCTATGCTATCGCTGCCATTGAATTGAATGGATAGCCAGTTAGCATGTTTCCGACTTGTTTTAAAACTACTTTTCCGACCGATTTGGACCGGGAAAACGGCCTGGTTAATGAGGGGGCGTGTCAAAGCCAATACCTAGCGATGCTTTACACTGACTAAACCGCTAGATTCGCCGCTACATTAGAAAATGTCACGCCATGCTATCGCTGCCATTGAATTGAATGGATAGCCAGTTAGCATGTTTCCGACTTGTTTTAAACTACTTTTCCGACCGATTTGGACCGGGAAAACGGCCTGGTTAATGAGGGGGCGTGTCAAAGCCAATACCTAGCGATGCTTTACACTGACTAAACCGCTAGATTCGCCGCTACATTAGAAAATGTCACGCCACTGCTATCGCTGCCATTGAATTGAATGGATAGCCAGTTAGCATGTTTCCGACTTGTTTTAAACTACTTTTCCGACCGATTTGGACCGGGAAAACGGCCTGGTTAATGAGGGGGCGTGTCAAAGCCAATACCTAGCGATGCTTTACACTGACTAAACCGCTAGATTCGCCGCTACATTAGAAAATGTCACGCCGCTGCTATCGCTGCCATTGAATTGAATGGATAGCCAGTTAGCATGTTTCCGACTTGTTTTAAACTACTTTTTCCGACCGATTTGGACCGGGAAACGGCCTGGTTAATGAGGGGGCGTGTCAAAGCCAATACCTAGCGATGCTTTACACTGACTAAACCGCTAGATTCGCCGCTACATTAGAAAATGTCACGCCGATGCTATCGCTGCCATTGAATTGAATGGATAGCCAGTTAGCATGTTTCCGACTTGTTTTAAACTACTTTTCCGACCGATTTGGACCGGGAAAACGGCCTGGTTAATGAGGGGGCGTGTCAAAGCCAATACCTAGCGATGCTTTACACTGACTAAACCGCTAGATTCGCCGCTACATTAGAAAATGTCACGCCACTGCTATCGCTGCCATTGAATTGAATGGATAGCCAGTTAGCATGTTTCCGACTTGTTTTAAACTACTTTTCCGACCGATTTGGACCGGGAAAACGGCCTGGTTAATGAGGGGGCGTGTCAAAGCCAATACCTAGCGATGCTTTACACTGACTAAACCGCTAGATTCGCCGCTACATTAGAAAATGTCACGCCACTGCTATCGCTGCCATTGAATTGAATGGATAGCCAGTTAGCATGTTTCCGACTTGTTTTAAACTACTTTTCCGACCGATTTGGACCGGGAAAACGGCCTGGTTAATGAGGGGGCGTGTCAAAGCCAATACCTAGCGATGCTTTACACTGACTAAACCGCTAGATTCGCCGCTACATTAGAAAATGTCACGCCGATGCTATCGCTGCCATTGAATTGAATGGATAGCCAGTTAGCATGTTTCCGACTTGTTTTAAACTACTTTTCCGACCGATTTGGACCGGGAAAACGGCCTGGTTAATGAGGGGCGGTCAAAGCCAATACCTAGCGATGCTTTACACTGACTAAACCGCTAGATTCGCCGCTACATTAGAAAATGTCACGCTCGCTGCTATCGCTGCCATTGAATTGAATGGATAGCCAGTTAGCATGTTTCCGACTTGTTTTAAAACTACTTTTCCGACCGATTTGGACCGGGAAAACGGCCTGGTTAATGAGGGGGCGTGTCAAAGCCAATACCTAGCGATGCTTTTTACACTGACTAAACCGCTAGATTCGCCGCTACATTAGAAAATGTCACGCCACTGCTATCGCTGCCATTGAATTGAATGGATAGCCAGTTAGCATGTTTCCGACTTGTTTTAAACCAAATGCAGGCGCCGAAAGAGACCCAAAATACGGAAATACGTTTATGGTATTTATTTTCCACAAACGTAAGCAAAACAATGTCTGTGGCGACACGCAAATAACTAACCAAACAAACCAAAATGATAAACGAACTGGAACAAACAAAGCTAGCTAAGCAAAATCCAAAACGTAATCCAAAACACGGATTTAACTAAACAGAGGAACTATAATATTAAACAAAACAAGAATCAACTTTATCGCACATTTTGATTGCCGGTCGAATCGTTACAGCAATGAAACAGTGGGGCACATTGGCCTAACTTGTGCAATAAAACAGTGCAATAAAACAACAGTGCAAAATGTCTATTCCTCACATCATAGACGCCTTCTCATTGAGCTGCATCTTTCTGCATCGCTGTCCACTTCGCTGTCGCCAGACTCGCCACTCACTTTCTGGTTGGGCATCCCCTGCTCCGCCTCCCACAACACGCCATCCTCGCTGCCATCCATGGCATTTGATATGCAGCATTTCTTGAACCCGCTGACGATGTTTTCTGGGGGAAACGCCAGCCCATGCTTGAGGATCCATTCACAGAGCTGACGTGACCCACCAGCTTCTGAATTTTTCCAGACGGTGTCAGTGCATGATTACAGCCAGGAGCCACTCTGTGTATCTCTTGCGCAGATGATACTTGAATGGCTTGTTAACGACCACATCCAACACTCAGCTAACTTGTCATTCCGCCCGGTATGATCACTAGGTCGCCATTCATCGCTTTCACTTGCTTTTTGACTGGCTCAGTCAAGTGTCCACGGAAAGCATCCAAAACCAGCATATTCTCCTCTTTCTTAGTCCGCCACGCCGTCTGCCCCACACAACCTTGAGCCAATCCACCACAAGCTCAGTCTCCATCCAGCCCTTTGCCTGTGCACGCACGAGATAATGCCAGCTGGCATTGCTTCTTTAGGTACGGTCTTGCGTTTCAAAATGAGGTACGGGGAGTTTGTTCCATCTCAGGCACGCCAACATGAGAGTGACTCGCTCTTCTCGCCAGTAGACCTCACAATCACTGATTTGTCACCTTTCTTATGCACAGTGACAGATGTTGGCATGTCAAAAACACAGGCGTTTGATCAGCATTGCCCATCTGATCCAGGGATATGAGTGCTTCTTCCTTAATTTGATCACATAGCGCTGATAAGACAGTAACTTTTCTCTGAAGTCGGAGGGCAGGCGCTGGGCCAGGCTTGTTCTGCGCCGCAGTGACAGCCCGCACGCCGCATCATTCTTCTACACCAGCCGAAGCTAGCTTTGAACTCGGTAGGTGGTATGTTGAGGTCTTTGGCGATTTCAAGGCTTTGAGCTGAATGACAGCTCTGGTAATGGGCATACCGTCACATGCTTTTCAGTCACGATTCACACACCCTCTTGTCAATCTTCTGAAGCGGCCGCTTATGGACCGCGATTAGCTTTTCTCTGACTATTTGCATTCTTAAGACGGTCTTTTTGGGCTCGCCATCTTCTAACATTACACTCTGTAATGTCATATTTCTTGGCTGCTCGACAGTTGTTTGATGACTTGCTTCATTGATCACCATCATCTTAAAATTGGCATCGTAACTCCTCCTCTGTTGTTTGTTAACTTGACCAACTTTAGAGACACTTTGTTCGAGCGGTCCGCTTGTCTTCTCCATCTCTCCAGGCACCTGTCACTGCGTGTGTGTGTGTGTAACAGATTAGATGATTCCCTTGCCATGAGCGAATTGTAGTAGACCGCCCCTTGTGCCTCGAGGTCTGGGCACGAGACCCTTTACTCTGCCCAGTTACATGAGGTTGCCGGAGTAGGTAGTGAAATGTTAAGCACCTGTTGTTTTACATTAATTAATGTGGCGAATGTAAAATTTTAACTTTTTATTGTTTATAATTATTGCGTAGTGTTTGTTTAATATTCTGAGACCTGTAATATGGTTTATGATAATTATTTTGATTTCATTTGGTGACGTTAGCCATTCGTGTTAGCTAGCTAGCTAGCCAGCAGGCTATTGCCAGACTAATCCTCCTTTTCTTTGTTAGCCACGCAACGTGTATGAAAGCTGCGCACGAGACGATGGGTCCTGATAATGTTCATCTGTTACCAGGTACAGTGTTTGTGTAATGTACAATCTATTGTTTTTATATGAAGGCCGAGTTGTTACATGAGGTTACCGGCCAGGCAACGTGTATGAAAGCTGCGCACGAGACGTATGGGTCCTGATAATGTTCATCTGTTACCAGATTGTGGAACCCGACAATCAGGGGCGCTGTTTTGTATGGCAAGGTATGGCACCTGCCATACCTTGGCTTCTAGCCACATTTTTTATTTTATACAAACTGTATAAACGCCATAATACTGTTAATTAAAATGTAACATATTCATGAACAAGTCCATGTCATTTTGTCAATCAATACGAACACGTTTATGTTATTTTAGTGAAAAACCGACTTAACGTCACCCGCGATTGTGAAGCCAACAAGCTAGCTAACGTGCCTTACCGTGATGAGGTCCTGTAGCGCTTATCACTACATTTCACTAAAAAGATTTGTATAAAATTACATCATTATGATCCACTGGAATTAAAAATAGGTTTACTAGTTACATACTGTAGTTGTTCCATTGTTTATTAATGTTACCTAAATATATAAGTAAATTGTACAGAAACAACTCACCAAAATTGACTATTGCACAACTGATTTGACAAAAAAATGTCCCGCCCCCCACACACCTTCCCTTGCCATACCTTGGCTTTTGCTGAAATGACGCTACTGTTGACAATAAATGGCTAAGAGCCAAAGACAGCAGCGACTGGACATCATTGATTTAAACCCAACGCAGAGCAGAGTACTACCCGCTACAACTGGTGCCGTGACTGGATAATGCAACTGATGGCAATCGGTGGTTGCTGCCGCATGAGTTTTGGTCACATGTGACGGAGAAACACAGTGGCTGGCTTGGGGAACAGTCCTTGGCGCCCTCTGTTGTTGTGAATGAATATTTACGTTAAAAAATTTGGAGCGCGAATATAAGACGATGATTTTTTTCAGACTTTTTCCTAGGAAAAAACCCGTCTTATATTTGGGTCAATACGGTACTTTTCCGACCGATTTGGACCGGGAAAACGGCCTGGTTAATGAGGGGGAGTGTCAAAGCCAATACCTAGCGATGCTTTACACTGACTAAACCACTAGATTCGCCGCTACATTAGAAAATGTCACGCCTGCTGCTATCGCTGCTATTGAATTGAATGGATAGCCAGTTAGCATGTTTCCACTTGTTTTAAACGACTTTTCCGACCGATTTGGACCGAAAACGCCTGGTTAATGAGGGGCGTGTCAAAGCCAATACCTAGCGATGCTTTACACTGATTAAACCACTAGATTCGCCGCTACATTACAAAAATGTCATGCCGATGCTATCGCTGCCATTGAATTGAATGGATAGCCAGTTAGCATGTTTCCGACTTGTTTTAAAACAACTTTTCGACCGATTTGGACCGGGAAAACAGCCTGGTTAATGAGGGGGCGTGTCAAAGCCAATACCTAGCGATGCTTTACACTGACTAAACCGCTAGATTCGCCGCCACATTAGAAAATGTCACGCCTGCTATCGCTGCAATTGAATTGAATGGATAGCCAGTTAGCATGTTTCCGACTTGTTTTAAAACTACTTTTCCGACTGATTTGGACCAGGAAAACGGCCTGGTTAATGAGGGGGCGTGTCAAAGCCAATACCTAGCGATGCTTTACACTGACTACACCGCTAGATTCGCCGCTACATTAGAAAATGTCACGCCTATGCTATCGCTGCCATTGAATTGAATGGATAGCCAGTTAGCATGTTTCCGCCTTGTTTTAAAACTACTTTTCTGACCGATTTGGACCGAAAACGCCTGGTTAATGAGGGGGCGGTCAAAGCCAATACCTAGCGATGCTTTACACTGACTACACCGCCAGATTCGCCGCTACATTAGAAAATGTCACGCCACTGCTATCGCTGCCATTACCTAGTGATGCTTTACACTGACTAAACCGCTAGATTCGCCGCTACATTAGAAAATGTCACGCCACTGCTATCGCTGCCATTGAATTGAATGGATAGCCAGTTAGCATGTTTCCGACTTGTTTTAAAACTACTTTTCCGACCGATTTGGACCGGGAAAACGCCTGGTTAATGAGGGGGCGTGTCAAAGCCAATACCTAGTGATGCTTTACACTGACTAAACCGCTAGATTCGCCGCTACATTAGAAAATGTCACGCCATGCTATCGCTGCCATTGAATTGAATGGATAGCCAGTTAGCATGTTTCCGACTTGTTTTAAACTACTTTTCCGACCGATTTGGACCGGGAAAAACGCCTGGTTAATGAGGGGGCGTGTCAAAGCCAATACCTAGCGATGCTTTACACTGACTAAACCGCTAGATTCGCCGCTACATTAGAAAATGTCACGCCATCTGCTATCGCTGCCATTGAATTGAATGGATAGCCAGTTAGCATGTTTCCGACTTGTTTTAAACTACTTTTCCGACCGATTTGGACCGGGAAAACGGCCTGGTTAATGAGGGGAGTGTCAAAGCCAATACCTAGCGATGCTTTACACTGACTAAACCGCTAGATTCGCCGCTACATTAGAAAATGTCACGCCATGCTATCGCTGCCATTGAATTGAATGGATAGCCAGTTAGCATGTTTCCGACTTGTTTTAAACTACTTTTCCGACCGATTTGGACCGGGAAAACGGCCTGGTTAATGAGGGGGCGTGTCAAAGCCAATACCTAGCGATGCTTTACACTGACTAAACCGCTAGATTCGCCGCTACATTAGAAAATGTCACGCCGATGCTATCGCTGCCATTGAATTGAATGGATAGCCAGTTAGCATGTTTCCGACTTGTTTTAAACTACTTTTCCGACCGATTTGGACCGAAAACGCCTGGTTAATGAGGGGGAGTGTCAAAGCCAATACCTAGCGATGCTTTACACTGACTAAACCGCTAGATTCGCCGCTACATTAGAAAATGTCACGCCATGCTATCGCTGCCATTGAATTGAATGGATAGCCAGTTAGCATGTTTCCGACTTGTTTTAAACTACTTTTCCGACCGATTTGGA
>JAINUG010001920.1:0-15594 GCA_029706075.1 Aldrovandia affinis | reverse complement strand
ATCATGCCATCACAAAGAGCCACAGAGGCGGTGTGAATGACATCCTTTAATTTAATAATAACTATCATAATACATTTTATTTCTGCAACCAATACACCCATGAGATACAGCAGCAAGACCCCATATATTCCCTCAGTTATACAAGACTGTAGACACACACCCACCCATGGGCGCACAGTGAAAGAGCACATCTTTGAGCAGTAATAAAGACCTCCCTCCCTCTCTCTCTCTTTCTCTCTCTCTCCCTCTCTCTCTCTCTCTCTCTCTCTCTTTCTCTCTCTCTCTCTCTCTCTCTCTGAGTGTGAACAGCTCAAGAAGCTAATGCAGCTCATGCAGTTGATAAAGGTTCCTGCAGCTGAAGCAGCCAACGCAGCTGACACAGTGAAAAGCAGCCGATTTAATCTTTATTTACATCTTTAAATTCTGTTATCTTTATCCAGCCAAACAAAGATGATCACAAGCTTCAATGATCTTCTGTCAGTGAACATGAACTTCACAGGAATGTAAATAAAAAATAAATGTATATATGTTTTTTCAGATGTTTGTCACCTGTGACAGAAGCGTACCTGTTTTGGGATGAAGCACGTGGACATGTTATTTGCGACTGTTCTGTGTATTCATTCTACCAGCCCAAGATCACAGCCTGGTTTAGGTGGCTATTAAGATGTCTGCGTGCAGCATTGATGGAGTTTGGGGTGATTTTCCCCCCTCCCTCATCCGTTCCTCCGTCCGTCTGTCTGTCCTTGCTGCTGTTCCTGTGCTGTGATTTTGGCTTCAGCCTGCTGCTCTGTGAACATTTAAATGGGAACTTGTGCAACACGAAATCCCATTTTATTCATCTCTCCCCACTGGCATTTAACAGACCAGCAGGCCCAGAGGATGACTCATAATTGATCGTAGCGTCGCCCAGGGAGGGAAGGACTTCAGTTGGCGTGACGACCATGTCTCATTACACACCAGCGACTCCCTCTGGTCATTGTTTTGTTGAGGAGAGACAAGCACTTCTAACCAAGTAACGAACTCTAAGAAGCTTCTACAAATAAAATGTGAAATAAAGGAAAATAATTAGGTGTCCACTGTGTTAAATGCTCCAAAAGTGTTTATTAGGTAAAAACAATGACTTAGTGTCCTGATAATTCTTTACTCATGATATGAAAACAATGACCATAGTGTTGTCAGCAGAAAAATTGGTTTCGAGACAATCTTCAACATAAAGGATCTTTATTCAAGCAATTGCAGGAGTTACAGCATGGACACAGAAGCAGTCTAAGCACAGACGTGCTGGAGTGTCAGGCATAGAACTAAAGAAAACAGCAAAGGTGTTATCAACTTCTACATAACAAAGTGGGAGGAGGTGGTGTGACATGAGGAACTCAGTTAATTCTCCTCTTTATCTCATAGCTGCACATAGTTTGGCCTCTCAGTTACTGGTGTGAGGGCCCGTGCTTATCACATTGTAGCCGGGGGAGCTTGACCTGAGGCGCTCAGACAGCCTTGGGCTGCAGTTCACAACCCGTCTTGTAAAACCTAAATCTGGGCGTGCTGCCAGTATTGGTGTCGCATCCCTGTTATTCGTCTGCTAATAAAGACACAGTAACTACTTCTTTTGTACCTGTTCCACTCCAGCACCTCAGCTCAACCCCTCCCAACAGCATTTTGCACAGAGAACAAAGACAGTAAAACTTGTTTCTATTTTCCTAATAAACAAAATGTAGCAATTGATTATATTTCATTCTGCAACTGATTACATTTTATTCTGCTTCCACAGTGTACAAAGATTTAAAAATGGTTTTATGTAAACAAAAGAAAAATAGTTTTACATTAATGGGATAAGGCTGAGAATGTCCCCTTTTATCAGAAAGATTATATTGTGAACACTAATCATCTATGTTCCATAACGTGCAGTTCCATCTCTGCAATCCAGTAGGTGGCGGTATTGCACCAAAATTGATTTAAAATTTCCAATAAACCCAAAAGAAATATAACTAAAACAATATGTACTTAACACGTGCTTTACACCTAGTAAACGTTTTAATAACGCGTAGTTAATTCACATGATTCTGACAGATTTTGTCTTTCTTTTTAATTTCCACAATTGATTTCTGGTCCTGTATCGTGTCCTCTTTGTGTGGATAGGCAGTGTGTTCTGAGACCAAACACATGAAGTACAGTAAAGGCCCAGAGATCACAGAGATGTTACTGTGTCTGAAGGGACGTCTCTGCAGGGATTTACAGGGTGAAATGAGTCCTGAGACACCACTGCATCTGCAGTCAAATCTGAAGAGAGCGCAGGAGAACGCTACGAGTCAAACTAACGAGTGCTCACGATACACACATTACAGGCATGTACGCTGGACAGGACTGTGTTCTATCAGAGCTCTGAAAAGCATTCTGCTTCACCACAAGCACACACCTGCTTTACCTACATTATATGAAATCAAGTTTTGTCTAATCATTCTTAATCAAACAAAATTAATCAAAAGACAGCAAAAAAAAAGATTTCAGCTTCATAACTGAACTCTGCAGGGTTGGGGGTCAAAGCAATTTCAAATCAGTAAATGAAAAATTCCATTAATTGAAAACTGCTCATGGAACATTATGGCAATTTTCCCAATTAATTTCCTAAAGTGACAGAATTGAAATGGAATTCTCCGCAACCCTGGAACCCTGTCCCTGTAACCAGTGGAAGGATGAAATAACCTGGCTGAGAAGATACTGCCCTGATATGTGCATTCTCTATAATGTACGTACAGTTCATTAACTCAACAAGTACGTCTAATGTAAAGGGAATGGAAGAATAAGTATTGAACAGGTTTCTGTAATACAGAGTCAGTACAACATTGCTGTTAATGTTTTACAGACACGGTCACTGGGCAGATCTGCAGGGCTGCAGGGTTACTGCCGTCTTTGTTTAAATGAGGAGAGAAAAATGGGAAGAGTCTCTCAGTGAAAGTGTGTTTAAAAGTGTAGATGAGTGACATGTCACTGGGGTTGTAGAAGGACACCTCCCCCCTGTCATAGTCCAGCTGCACTCTGATCCTCTGGGGTTTCCTCTTCAGTGTGAGGTCAGCAACCCCTGCTGCTCTGTACTCATCACCATTCCTCAGCATTACAACCCAGAATCCTCTCTCTGGGCCGTATGTAATCTTCCCCTTCCTGTTGATGGACTCTTTCACCACTCCTACATCCCATGCAGGTTTATTCCCCACCTCCACCTCCCAGCTGTGTTTTCCTGAGGTAAACCCCTCAGAGCCCAGCACATTCACACAGTAGTCAAACCTCTCTGGGTTGTCAGGAAGCTGCTGCCTTGTATTTGTGCGTCTCACACTGGTCAGATCATCAGACAGAGAGAGATAGGCATGCGCAGTGTTGGGGTCCAGAGTCACAGGAGCTGAAAAATCCAAGAAGGAACATCTTTAAAATGGTGTAAAAATAAGTGTTACATCTGTGTAAAAGTCTCTCATGCTCCTGTATCTCAGGATGTTTTTAGTGCTCCTGTATCTCAGGATGTTTTTAGTGCTCCTGTATCTCAGGATGTTTTTAGTGCTCCTGTATCTCAGGATGTTTTTAGTGCTCCTGTATCTCAGGATGTTTTTAGTGCTCCTGTATCTCAGGATGTTTTTAGTGCTCCTGTATCTCAGGATGTTTTTAGTGCTCCTGTATCTCAGGATGTTTTTAGTGCTCCTGTATCTCAGGATGTTTTTAGTGCTCCTGTATCTCAGGATGTTTTTAGTTCTCTCTTTGTTCAGTTTGTGCATGCTCCTCCCGTTTCACTTGTATTCTGCCTGTGCTACCTGTGTGACGTGCGTTACTTGTGCGAGGAGGTTCAGTGTGATTGGTTTGTTTAAGTATGACTGTAGTCCTTTCACACTATTTAAATATAGAACAGATACTCACTGTATTGCACTATCTCTAGCATCTTCTCCCAGACTCTGTACTTCAGATTGCCCAGGTGTTTGGCCACATCGATCAGTGCTCCTGAAAGCAGCTGTGGATCCTGCAGTGTGCACTGGGCTCTGGAAGGACAAGCAGGAGTCAGTCATGCTGCCGGCTTTGAAGGGACTTAAACAGACAAGAGGAAGACAGGTGAGAGTTCTCCATACCTTTCTTTGATGTTTCTGGAGGTCTGAAAAACAGATTAACAACAGAATTATGATAAGATGTATGTGTGTGAATGTGAAAAGGCCATTGTATTTGCATAATTTAAATAAGGCAGATAATTAAGAGAGGATGGGTACAATGAGGGTTCGGCAAAGAGAGACGGGAGAAACAACAAGAATGGTGAAATAAGCATTAATGCAGGTATTTTTTATTTATTTAAGCTTTATTTAACCAGGTTAGTCCCATTGAGATCAGAAGATCTCTTTTGCAAGGGAGACCTGGCCAAGAAGGCAGCAGCATATTAAATTACAGACATTACAAACAAGACAGTATATTACAGTATATCAGACAAAGTAAGAGCAGACTCAGCACCAGTATGAAGTGATCATGAGAGAGAGAGAGATCTGCAGTCTGGGTCCAGGTTATCAGGGCCAGCAGGTTTTCTAGATCTAAATGTTTTAGGGCTTTGTGTACCTCTGACAGAGAAAGGTGTAAAACTAAAGGACTGGTCCGTAAAACAGGAGTGTCAATCATAGGGAGAGACAGATTCAAAATGGAATCAGAGGCAATGAAGTGCTCATTAAAAGACCAAGTGTGAGATTTATCAAGAATCCTTGGTGATGCATGGGAGTAAATCATTACAGTTATCACTGGTGGAAAAGGTTATCAGGGCCTTCAGGTTTTCTAGGATTGTTTATGTTTTAGTTGTTGATAGATGAAAATCATATTTGACGTTTTTGATAAGATGTGCATTTGTTACGTAGTTGTCTGAAAAGGAGCCAGTCCGACTCAGGTCCTGTTTTTCTAGCCTTTGCCCAGGCTTAATTTCTGTCATGAAATAAGTTTGAGAGATCGGGAGTAGACCAAGGACTATCTCATCCTTTTATACTGTGTGTAGGAGCATGTCTAACAACAATTTTCAAGAAACCATCATAAAATAAATTCCAAGCTGGTTCAACATCATCAATAAGTGTGATTTAGTCCCAATCATAATAAAATAAATCATAAAAAAACCTTGTTCAACAAAGTGCTTCATATTTCTCTTCTGAATAAAATGAGGCTTGGCCTTGAGGACTTTGATATTTCTAGTTGCAGAAACCACACAGGGGACATTTGTCAAGATCAGATCAATTAGGGGTGATTTCTCAGGGCATCTGGAGTTAGGGCGAGTGGGACAATCAATAAGTTGAGTGAAATTCAGCGCCACACATTGAGCTTTAAGATCATCAGACACCGGCGTCAACCAATCCCAGTTTAGATCACCGACCAGGATGATCTCGTTGTACTAAAGTTTTGATGAAATCTGCAACAGCGAGGGTAGGGTGTCACTAACAGCAGAGGGGGACCTATAGCAACCGACAACAGTAATATGGTGTCCCTTAGACACTTCCAGATTTAAAGGAAAATGTTTACATTAAATTTACATGAAAATAGCGACACCTCCCCTCTCTTGGGGCAGTCGGTGTGAAAACGTTGTAACCATCGACATAAATCTCCTTATCCAATACAGAATTACTAAGCCAGGTTTCAGATAAAACAATAATATCAGCGTCAGACGATTCAGCCCAGATTCATATCATGTGCATTTTTGAGAGAAAACTACAGACATTAAAATGAATAATGCCCAGAACAGACCTACACTTAAAATCAGACGGTGTACTACAGTTTGTGACATCAGGGCCAGGGTTTGGTTCCACATTTCCCAAAATCAACAATAAAACAATAACCAGGCATCTCTGCTTTGTAACGTTGCATGACAACTCCTTCGATGAGTTCAACACAGTAATGAAATCAGAGAGAGGTTTGTGAAACAATGAAACAGTCTTTCAAACCAGAAAGGCTTAGGAGCCGATGTAAGTTCACAGAGTTATTGGAGGCCGGGAACAGTCGGGACGGCGCTTGTATTTTCAGCTCATGGGACATAGCGCATGTTATCCTAGACAGGATGTCCAGCGGGGCGCGTATACCGTCAAATTCACAAACCCGACAGTGATCACTTTCCCTAGAGCTCCACGGAGTCAGTAGACACAGCAAGGCAAAGAGGAGTTTCATTGTCACTGTTGTTTGCAGGCAAGCAGTGGAGGGGGAGTCAGGTAGTCAGGTAGGGAGGGGGAGAGAGTGAGACAGCAGCTGGAGCAGGGATCACATACAGGCTGGAGCAGGGATTACATACAGGCTGGAGCAGGGATTACATACAGGCTGGAGCAGGGATCACGTACAGGCTGTGTAAACCCAGAACACTGCAGGTAAATCAAGCTCCTACCTTTAAGAGGGAGATGTCTTCACTGTCCATGGCCTTCTCTATGGCTGAGATTTTGTCTGAAAGGGTGGAGATGTGTCTTGTGATGGTTTCTATCTTCTCCTTCATCTTCTGACTCTTCTGCTCCTCTTCCTTCCTTAGTGCAACCAGTCTGGCCTCCTCTTCATCTCTCAAGAACTGGTGGAGCTTCTGAAACTCTGCCTTTACCTGCCTCTCTGTGTGCTGGGCCTGATTCTGCAACTCAAAAGTGCAGTATTAAACATCAATTATGCATTTATGTTTGTGTTATGAAGCTGTGATATTCTCCTAACTGCTCTACTCACCCTGATGTGTTCTGTTGTTTTCTCACACTCTTGTTTAACTTTAGTGAATCTCTCCAGCTTTTCTTTAATAGGATTCAACACAGTCTTGCGATCCTCCTGGTAGCAGATGAAAAAAACAACATTTGTTGAATGATGACAAGGAAATTCAGGAAATACCCACAATTCTGTCAAATAAATAATTAATCACATGAAATAATTATAAAATTGAGCACTGGCATGCAATTCATAGTGTGAATGCAGTTGTTATGTTAGTGTAATAACTAGTGTTAGTGTAACAGTTTGCTACGGTGTTAAAATAGCTGTAGGTAAAGTTGTACATGTATAGTTTGTCTCTTTAAAGCTCTTAAAATATTTTTACACTAAAGTACTGTATATTACATTGCATTGTGGGGAAATTATCAAGAAGCTGGTAAATTGCAGTACTTTAAATATTCTTACATTTTATTTGATAGTTATATTTGACTCTGTTCTCCTGTGAGGCTATCTAAGAGCCTCACACCACAGTTTCCTGTCAGCTAATCCATTGGCCAATCAGTGACTGATATTCCAATCTGGCCTCCTGGGAAATGTAGTGTAATAAACATGCTGTAGTGTAAGTGAAGGCCAGTTAATCTTCCTTGCAGAGTATCATATTGTTTTGCCTGGGGTACTTCAAATCCTTCAAATACTTCAAATTCTTCTGCATTTAGGACTATTAACAAAGTACATAAGAGGTTTCAAAGTAATATTATAGACAATAAAAGTAGACAAGAAAATCATAGCAATGTTTAAATAGTCATTAAAGTACAGATGTTTTGACCTTGCCTGCTTTGTCAGATAAATCATTTATTTATTTACTTTTACAGGAGGTCAAAATAACAACATTCAAAAGCAAATAGATTAATTGTCAAAATTACTAAATTAGGAAATGGTGCTTACAATCAGTTTCTCTCCATGAAGACTGCAGCGATCTTCACTATTCTCTGCACTTTCACTCTCAGTCTCCTGCTTTAGGTAGGACTCCACAATGTTTTTTAAAACCAGGCTTACAGGAGGATCCGACACAGAGGCCTTCCTCCTGCAGAGGGGACACTCCCGAGAGCTCTTCTCTTCCCAGCACTGCTGCAGACAGACCTTACAGAAGCTGTGGCTACACTTCAAGACAACAGGCTCTTTAAAAATATCACTGCACACAGAGCAGCAGAGTTCCTCAACGAGAAACGAAGATTTAGTCGCCATGTTAAAGACTCAGTCTTCTTCTTCTTCCTGTTTTAAATGATCTGATTCAGACTCGGTCTGGAACTGTAATTTTCCACTTTTACCGACCTTTGGGCAGGGCACACCTTCTGATAAAAATGTAACATCCGCACGTATTACAGGGAGGAGCCCTTATGGTCCCACCTGTCAATGGTTTAATATGACGGATCTCTTCAAGGTGAGCGCTGCAATAGCCTAGCCAATAAACACAACTTCAGAAATCCTGGAGCGGAAATCACAAATTATCACTCTTTCTTCAACGAATTTAATTAGACGGTGAGCCGACGCATTGCCGACTGAGAATGAGAGAAATAAACGACAAACATCAAAATCGTTCTGTAAGGAGGCTAAACATGATGATAACTTGTTTAAAAGCAGAAAAGAAAGTATTTATGTAGATGCGTGAAAAATAATTGACGTAGCCTAAATAAAACGCGAACCTCGCAAATGTGCTATGTACAACAATTTTTTTAAGTGTT
The DNA here is from genome assembly GCA_029706075.1 of Aldrovandia affinis. Classification (NCBI taxonomy): domain Eukaryota; kingdom Metazoa; phylum Chordata; class Actinopteri; order Notacanthiformes; family Halosauridae; genus Aldrovandia; species Aldrovandia affinis. The sequence continues at coordinate 7,195 of JAINUG010001920.1, read as the reverse complement.
TTCAATTACAATAAATTCAAACATAGTGCTAAACACCAAATACAGAAAAAAGAGAACGGAAAGAAAAGCAATTACGAACGGATTTCCTAAATGCGTAAAAATAAGACAAATTTAAAAAAGTAGCCCTAAAGCATGCACCTCGAACAGTTTCATATTAGGGGGACGTTCCGAAACGCTTAACAGGAAATCTGCTTGACGAATAACGTTTGGTACATTATCGGCGCACTTCAAAGGCAACTTTAAAATTAAATTATTAAAGAACAGATGATTACATATTAAAGTTAAAGGAAACGCAGCGATTCGCCTTTTCTAACGTATTACCTTTATTTGAAGAAGGACTCGTGCAGCGCGTTTGTTGCCAGTGTGAACCTGGCTGGACGTGTGATTCACATCCAGCGGTGGAATAAGGTGCCGGTGGTATCAGTGGGGATGCAGCTGCTCCACACTCTCTCTGGTCCGCCTGGAAGCCCGCGATGAGAGCAAATGGTGCGAATTGATGATCATGATTAATATGGTGTTAGCCAGAGGCGCGGGAAGATGTTTTGACTTAGGGGTGCTGAAATACGAAACGACAAAATGTAACGTTATACGGGGATTGAATAGTGTTGTTTTGTATCATTTTGATGGAGAATTCAGTTCCCTGACATGCCATTTGTAATGTATTTAGTGTTTCAAGGGATTAAATACATATTTAAATGGTGACGAGTGTAAAGACACAGCCAGAACATGAAAACAAGCTAACACACTAACAGCACGTTAGTGCTGGCTGCCACAGAGCTGCAGCTCAGCCTTGGAGCCTGGCGAGGTTGTGAAGGCAAAGAGCGATACATAAACAAACATGGAGACACGCATAGAAACAGTCGCTTCATGGCTTCGCTGCCCGCTACAATATTCTTTAAACAGCGCAGTAATTGGGCCGCGGCGCGAGCCTGCTGCTTGGGGTGTCCGCGCCTCTGGGGTTGAGGATGGAGGGAGCGGCGATGAGGACGTGCTGCCGCTGCAATCGGTGCTGGGTTTGTTGTTGCAGGCTTTTGGAAGAATTCGCCAATTCGTTTTCGAGACAGTTTGAATAAAAATGTAAAAACACAACAGGTCAGCCAATGGTTACTTCTTGATAGCTAGCTAGCTAACTCGCTCGCGCTACGTTGATAGATTTTTTTTCTTCGATCAAATGTTTTTTTTCTTACCAACTTGTTTAAACCTCCGTTCAGCACCTCCCGCAGTTTCACGCCAACCATCACACAGATACAGACGCACACTCATTTTAGTTTTTATTGTAAATATGATATAGTAGTTATAGCTACTATTTAAGAAAACTGCCCATGACAGCGGGTACTGCAGCAGCCCCACTTTCCGCGCGTATGGCGTTCGCGAGCTGACTCATTACCACTCAATGGACATGCATCTGTAGAAAACTAGCGAGCAAGAGAGGAGGGCTGAACGATTTCGGGAAATATCTCATTGCGATTTTTATGACAGATATTGCGATTGCGATTTGATTCGCGATATAATTTTTTCAAGTCAAGCCTGAAGCTTCAATATTCACTGTGTAATAGATTTAAAACATGTGATGGAGCTTTACCACATGAGATACCGTCAAAATATTAACTGCACTATATTCTAAATGCAATGATGAGAACTTAAAGATATGAAATGCTTCCAACATTTATTTATTTATTTATTTAACTTTTGAATAGGCATAGAACATAGAACAATTATCACAAAAGCTGTTAATATTAAGTTAACATTAAGTTAATATTAAAATAATTACAATAAGAAAATAATAAACAATCTCTGAAATTGAAAAAGGTAGGTCAATCACTTATGGCTCAGGAGCAGCATCTAAATATTGCGCATTAAACATGAACATTTATTTGCTGATATCCAGCATTTAACTTTTTAATGTTCACAAAGGCTGCCGCTGTTGAATAAGGCGCAGAATTACTCCAAACAGAACAAAACCCTTAGGCCTACATAATACTTGCTTTGACAATTTACAACAAATCTCTACATCTTCTCAACACTTGTTTAAGCCCTAAACGAGACGGCATACTTTCCCGTGTGGTGAACGGAAAAGTATGCCGGTGAGGTTTAGGTATGGCTCGGTCGTTCTGCTTGACAACAGAGCTATTGTTGTGGCGTAATACTCCACATTTTGTAACTCCGTCTCAACATTCTTCCTGCATGTATTGTACAGTTCTGGTATGGTGACTTGATTCAAGTATGTGCGGGTGGGAATTGCATATCTCTTATACAACGTTTAGAGCAACTGTGTTAAGACACTAATGTCTTCAGCGAGGTAGTGGGTTATCGCGTTTGTTATCTCACGGTGCCTTCGTGGGCCCCTTTCATATGGAGTGATACTTTCGAATGATTGTGAAATAGTGGTTCGTTTCGTGGATTGCGAATGGGCTACGGAATCATTGCTTTCAGTTGACTCTTTGGCCATACACTCGTCATATTGCCGCTTGTGGTGCGTTTTCAAATGCTGTTACAGGTTCGTGGTGTCGCCTCGTGAAAAATCCGAAATACTGGCATACCACCGAAGTGCTGCTTTTCTCGGGTTCAACGTTGTTTATTCTGGTTCAGCGGAGGCACTCGTTTTCTCCGCACCATGAATTTACTCTCCCGTTTCAACTCCAGACCTTATGTTAGCTCTCTCGTGCACGAAGTAACGCTGAAAAGAAACACACCTGCCCAAGAAACAGCTGAGCACCAATCGTCCAATTACTTTTGGTCCCCTAAAATGGAGGACTATGTATAAAAAGGGCTGCGAATCCTACACGGTTCACACGATATGGATGTACATACTCTCTAATTAAAGGGGACAGTCTGCACTTTCACCTCATAGTCATTGTTTCATTTCAAATCCAATGTGCTGGAGTACAGAGCCACAACAACAACAATGTGTCACTGTCCCAAGTACTTACGGACTGCACTGTATGTGTCTGGGTGCATGCATGTGTGTGTGTGCGTGTGTGTGACTGCTATAAGCACAGCTGTGGGCTATGAAACTGCAGATACAGGTGACACTGCGCAGGTACAGATGAGGTACATTCCAGGACCAGCGAGAGTCTAATTAGTGTTCCACCTGCACCAATAAAAAAACACCCTGAAACACCCCCCCCCCCATAAAAGATGGCTGGCCTGAGAAGAAAACAGTCTTCTGGCCACCAAAAATAGTTTTATGGCCACCAAAAGGAAGATTGGGATGGTCATATAACACTTGATTCAATTGTTCCCTCACAGTAGGGGGCACTCACTATTCCGTTGGCCCTGTAAACCCGCAATCTGGCACGTCAGGCCAAATACGGAATATGGGAAATCACTGATGTTATTTTGAAGGTGTGCAGCTGGTCCTGTCATTTAAACTATTATTTTTGGAACAACCAAAAGGTGAAATAATGTATAGGCTGGTGAGAGGTGTATAAAAGTCATATTCTAATCCATCTTGGGGAGTTCATTCACCTAACGAAGGCTCCGGGCACTCTGCGTTCTAGTTTTGCATGTTTGGGGAATCTGTTATACTGCCTTGTCTTGTATGTTCTCTGGTAGGTATTGTGTAATGTCTGTTTTGTGAGATTTTGCTAAGGTTGAAATAAGTGTGCAAATCATCGTTTCAACCTATGCCTTCTTCCCCTTTAGCACTAGAAAGGGAAGGTGTAACAAGCCGGGAGCGAGGCTGCAAGGACTGTTCCCTCTGCATCAGTCCCTCTGCACTGACAAGTCAGTCCTGCATCGTATCTAGGGTAGCGGGCTTGGAATGTCTCCAGTAGCTGTTCTGTATACAGACAGCAAATGCTCCGAGTCCCGATAACACTGCTCTATAGAACGTAGAATGATCTTAGTAGCTGCATATGCCCCAAGGCTTTCCACTACATGACCGGGGCAAGCGGCTCCACGCTTTGAAAGCCCTCTCTGTTTAAAACAAAACAAACAGAACACTTCCTCATAACAGCGCAGAATGCTGGGCTTGTTATCGTTCTGCTCGCACGCAGGTGCACGCCCAACCTGAGGAACAGGTGCAGGAACATTTCATCAAACAAATTAACATTTTAAGGAGTGTCACTGCTCAGGGTTCCTGATTAAATTGAAGCAACATCCTCTTCCCGGAGTCGTACAGTAGTGCTTTAGTGATGGTGAACCTGCACTCACTGGTCTGAGAGTGTTACAGTAGTGCTTTAGTGATGTTGGGAGTGTTACAGTAGTGCTTTAGTGATGGTGAACCTGCACTCACTGGTCTGGGAGAGGTTAGCCAGATCTGTGTCACTGCTGCTCATTAAACTCATGTGGATGCTCCTATGCTCTCTTGTGTTTTAAGTGTGAATAAGAGCATCTGCTAAATGACTGTAATGAGATCAGGGATATTGATATGTGCCATTACTATATCAATATCAATATCAATATATCAAGTTTATTTGTATAGCGCTTTTCACAACAGAATTGTCACAAAACGCTTAACAGAGGGGGAACCCAGGCCTAGACCCCCCAAAAGCAAGCCTAACGGCAACAGTGGCAAGGAAAACTCCCTAGGTAGGGGAGAAACCTTGGGAGGAACCAGACTAAAAGGGGGAGCCCATCCTCTTCTGGCCGGCACAGGGTATGTCCAAAAAGACCATGTCATGGTCAGTCCAAGGTTAGTCTGAGTTAGGTAGTCAGCGGGGGGGGCTAAACCACGCGGAGGGTCCAGATCCAGGAACTGGGGTTGGCGTGGGGGTGAGGGTTGATGGGGCAGCTCACACTTCTCTCGCAGGATCTAGGGCTCGGGGCAGGTGCCCCGAGAGTCAGAGGCCGAGGCAGAGAAGAGAACATGCAGTCAGAAAAAAAGCAGTGCTATAGCCAGTAGCACTATGTAAGAGCAGGGGAGCACAAGCATAGGAAATATACAGTTAGCCCCAACAGGTGTAAGCTATGGCAGCATACCTATTAGGAGAGGGACAGAGAAAACACGCAGCCATGTGAGAGTTCCAAACAATCCACACCTGATCAAGGATAACCAGCATAACAGTGGTGGTAACACATTGAGGAGGTGACAGTATGGAAAGTTTCTCACTCCATAAGACACTAAGGCACGGGCTTCTCCATCTCTCCACCTAGACTATGTTTGGCAGTAAGCTAGGCTGAAAAGATATGTTTTTAATCTACACTTAAAAATTGAAACTGTGTCCGAATCCCTAACATGCCTTGGTAAACCGTTCCACACAGAGGAGCTCTAAAAGAGAAGGCTCTACCACCAGCTGTGCTCTTCAAAATTCTAGGGAGTAATAGATGGCGGCTTCTTGTGAACGAAGCAGTCGTGGTGGGCTTATAGGGGGCAATCATTTCGGTCCAGATATAAAGGTGCAAGTCCGTTTACTGCTTTAAAAGTTAGCAACAGTACTTTATAATCAGCCCGATATTTAATAGGAAGCCAATGTAGTGATGCTAACACTGGAGTAATGTGCTCATACTTTTTGGATCTAGTCAAAATACGTGCCGCTGTATTCTGTACTAGTTGAAGACTCTTTAGAGAGCTACTAGAGGAGCCGGATAATAAGGCATTACAATAGTCTAGCCTCGATGCAACAAAAGCATGCATCAAGGTTTTAGCATCCTCTAATGACAGAAAGTGCCGAATTTTAGCTATGTTTCTTAGGTGAAAGAAAGCTACTCTGGAAGTGTTTTTAATATGAGTGTCAAATGTAAGGTCCTGATCAATAATAAAACCAAGGTTCTTAACCATAATACTTGATGTAACTATGCAATCACCTGCATTTAACTGCAGATCCAACTTGTTCCTTAATTTTTGGGGCCCAAAACCATCATCTCTGTTTTATCTGAATTTAAAAGCAGGAAATTTACTGTCATCCAGTTCTTTATATCAGAGATACAAGCCTCTAATTGAGTGAGTTTAAGTGTTTCACCTGGTTTCATTGATATGTACAGCTGTGTATCATCGGCATAGCAATGGAAATTTACACCATGTTTACTTTAATAACATTACCGAGTGGTAGCAAGTATAATGAGAACAGTAATGGTCCCAGCACTGAGCCTTGTGGAATACCATATTTAACCTAAGAGTAGTCAGAGAACTCTTGATCTAATTGCACAAATTGAAACCGGTCTAATAAGTATGATTTAAACCATGAGAGTGCCCGTCCACGCAAACCAACCAGGTTTTCTAGCCTATGAAGGAGAATCTGGTGGTCAATAGTGTCAAAAGCAGCACTTATGTCAAGGAGCACTAGAATAGAAACACAACCAGTGTCCAATGCTAACAGTAAGTCATTTACAACTTTAATAAGTGCTGTCTCAGTGCTATGGTTTGGTCTAAAACCTGATTGTAATGTTTCATATAGATTATTCGTTTTTAGGAAAGCAGTTAATTGTTGCTACAGATTTCTCTAAAATTTTTGACAAAAAGGGCAGATTTGAAATGGGCCTATAGTTCTTCAGATTAACAGGATCAAGATTTGGTTTCTTTAGAAGAGGCTTACTGCTACTTTTAAAGACCTAGGTCGCAACCCAATAATAGGGATGTATTTATGATATCTAACATGGGCTGGCCTAGCACAGGCAAAAGCTCTTTAATAAGCTTTTGTTGGTATGGGGTCTAACAGACATGTAGATGATTTGGAGGACATAACCAGTTTACTGAATTTGTCCAGATCCAAGGGAGTGAAAAACTCAAGGGTCTCTACGCAACCCTGTGTCACGATTTCACGTATTCATGCCATGTTTTATGTTTCATTCATGTCACGTTTAATTTCATGTCATGTCTTGATTCTGTTTTCATGTTACGTTTCTGTTCATAGTTTAGTCATACACTTTTCCATGTTCTTTCTGCAGATCTTGCGTTCATGCTTTCTCTCTCTCTCTCGCTGTCGCTCACACGTTTCCTTATTGTTTCCCCTCCTTGTCTGATTACTAATTTACTAACGATTAGATAGGTTTATTGTTTCTGCTAGCATGATTGGCAATTTGGTAACTCTAATTGCCAATGTGCTGGAGATTTACTAACTCACTAACCATGTGTGTTCATGTCAATTTACTAATCTACTAACGCTAGGTCAGGATAGGATAATTACTAACTACGACTAATTATCTTGTTACCTTGTCATGCTATCCTCAGCTGTTTTCTGTTTCGCTCTGTTCTCAAGCTAAGTGTCTGCACCTGTCTACACCTCCATATAGCTCAGTGTTTTTGTGGCGTCCT
>JAINUG010000192.1:1615835-1819832 GCA_029706075.1 Aldrovandia affinis | reverse complement strand
TGGTACAGGGTATATATTTTTCTTCATGTAGATTAGATGGGCCTTTGAACACATTCACACTTTATTTCCTATCTTATGTTGTGGACACACACACACACACACACACACACATATTTACGTTGTATTATATTAGTACCGTAGTGTAGTTCCATCTTCCATCTAGCGGTCCATCTTCCACTGCAGACTGAAAACTCACCTGCTCAAACTGCATCCACTCTCAAACCTTGAACTCAGAAGTGTGAGGACCGTGTGCATGTATTCAACCCTGAGCATTTATTCTGGGTTCAATACCACTACCTATGCTACATTATATCCTCAAATCCATTTACTCTTTAAAGTATAATATCCTCAAACTTCCTCTTGCACCTGTTATGGCACTTAACATTATGTTGTAGGTTTATGTACTGACTACACCTACTCGTTGTCATCTCTGCTCTTTTCCTAATGTTTTTATATGCATTTTTGTACATTTTTGACATTTAGCAGCTGTTCTTAACCAGAGAAACTTGCAATAAGTGCATACAATATCACAAGAATATCTGCAAGAATATCACAACTAGAAGCAAGTTAAACAAGTTAGATTATTTTAATATTGTGGGCTAAGGAAATAAGATCAGCTAAAAGATGGTTTGAAATTAAAATTTCCCAAGATGCAAAAAGTAATCCTAAGAAGTTTTTTCAATATTGTAGTAGAAAAAGGAAAGTTAATGATGAGGTTAAGTGCATTAAGAATAAGGAAGGAACTTTGGTTTATAATAATAAGGATATTGTTAACACACTAAAAAGTTACTTTGTTGAGAGCTTTACTAGAGAAGAGGTTATAAATATGCCTAAATGTATAGCCAAGGTACAGAATGTTTTGGAGGACTTTGAGATAAGGGACGTAGAAGTACTACAAAAACTACAAAAACTTAAGACAAATAAAGCAGCAGGCCCTGATGGCATATATCCCAGATTACTCAAAGAACTTGGGGAAATTATATATAAACCATTGACAGATATTTGAATGCAATCCATAATCACTGGAGAAATACCAGATGACTGGAAGCAGGGTAGTATAATTCCAATATATAAGAAGGGGGACTGTACTGACCCAGGGAACTATAAGCCTGTCAGTTTAACTTGCATCGCATGTAAAATGCTGGAATGTATTATTAGAGATAAGTTAGAATCATTCTTGAAAAATAATAGTATTTTAAGGGAGAGCCAACGTGGTTTTCTCAAAGGAAGATCATGCCTAACAAACCTCCTCCTTTTTTGAAGAGGCTACAAAGTGTTTGACCTGAACCAGGCTTATGATATTATATATTTTGATTTTCAGAAAGAGGGCGGCACGGTGGTGCAGTGGATAGCACTGTCGCCTCACAGCAAGAAGGTCTCGGGTTCGAATCCAGGCCGGGGGCCTTTCTGTGCGGAGTTTGCATGTTCTCCCCGTGTCCGCGTGGGTTTCCTCCGGGTACTCCGGTTTCCTCCCACAGTCCAAAGACATGCACGTTAGGCTAATTGGAGAGTCTAAATTGCCCATAGGTATGAGTGTGTGAGTGAATGGTGTGTGTGCCCTGCGATGGATTGGCGACCTGTCCAGGGTGTATTCCTGCCTCTCGCCCGGAACGCATGTTGGGATAGGCTCCAGCCCCCCGCGACCCTGACCAGGAATAAGCGGCTTAGATAATGGATGGATGGATGGATGGATTTTCAGAAAGCATTTGACACATGAGAGGCTCATTGCTAAAATGAATTCAGTAGGAATTGCAGGAGTAGTTTCAGAGTAGGTTCATAATTGGCTGCAAGGGCGAATACAAAGAGTAACAGTAGGTGGGGCCGTATCTGACCTCGGTGCTGTGAGCAGTGGTGTCCCGCAGGGATCGGTGCTGTGACCTCTGCTCTTTATTTGCATAAATGATCTTGATATGGATGTTAGTAGCAAAATAGTTAAATTTGCAGATTATACTAAACTTGGGGGTTTGGCAAACAGTTTGGAATCGACTAAAGTAAACCAAGATGATTTAAACAAAATCCAAGAATGGGCAGATATGTGGCAGATGACATTCAATAATGCTAAATGTAAAGTTATGCATGTGGGAAATAAAAACATTAGACAGGAGTATTATAGGGGAGGAGAAAAGTTAGTAGGTGTTCAATTTGAAAAAGACTTAGGAATTGTAATTGATCAAAGCCTATCTGCATCAAAGCAGTGTGCTACAGCAGTGAAAAAAGCCAACAGGATGCTGGGATACACAGCAAGAAGTATTGAGTATGAATCAAAGGAGGTTATATTAATGTTATATAATGCCTTTGCTAAAAATCACTTAGAGTACTGTGTGCAGTTCTGGGCACCACACTACAAGAAAGATATAGAAGCTCTTGAAAAAGTTCAAAGAAAGGCAACTAAATTGGTACCTGGTTTGAAAGGTAAACGTTATGAGGATAGACTCATGGCACTCAATCTATTTAAGCTTAACAAACGGAGACTTAGGGGGGATTTGTTTGAGGTTTTTGAACTACCAAAGATTTTTAAAGATAAATTCGGGTAGCAGAACAAGAGGCCACAGGTGGAAATTAATTCAAGGCAAATTCCGCACGGATATTAGGAGGTTTTTCTTTACACAGAAAGTTGTCAATGCCTGGAACAGCTTGCCAGGTCGGGTAGTAGAGGCAGAAACACTTGAGCTATTCAAGTCCAGACTAGATGCAGTACTAGATACTCTTTAGATTAGGACATGACGAGCCTAGATGGGCTGAACAGGTCGTTTCCATCATTATGCATTCTTATGTTCTTATGTTCTTAAGAGATCAGTGCAGTTCCAATAAAATAGATGCCATTGTAGAGATGGCCGGTCAAAAGTTTTAGAACACCCCCGTTTTCCAGTTTTTACTGAAATTTAAGCAGTTCAAGTCTAGTGAATAACCTGAAATGGTACAAAGGTAAGTGGTAAACTGCCAGAGGTATAAAAAAAAAAGTTTAAGTTACCAAAAACTAAAAGATAATGTACATTTTTTGGCAGTGAGTAGTTTCCTACACCATGAAAAGGCACTTGGAAACTTTGAAAGTAACAAAAGTAACTGAAAGTAACTGAAAGTAACTGAAAGTAACTGAAAGTAACTGAAAGTAACTGAAAACTGAAAGTAACTCTGACACTCAAATTTATATAGCCCTTTCACCAAATGACTATGGTCCCATCGACAATCTCCGTCAATGCATCGAACAGATAAACAGCTGGATGAGACATAATTTTCTCCAGCTAAATAAAGATAAAACTGAGATAATTGTCTTCGATGCACATGACAAAAGATCGAAAGTCAGTGCCCACCTTGATTCTCTCTCTCTTCAGACTAAAAACCAGGTCTGAAATCTTGGTCTAATTTTAGACTCTGATCTACACTTTAACAGCCACATAAACTCAATAACGAAATCAGCCTACTATCACCTTAAAAACATTGCAAGAATTAGGGGTTTCATGTCTAAACAAGACCTTGAAAAACTCATCCATGCATTTATTTCGAGTAGGCTTGATTATTGTAATGGTCTTCTGACAGGCCTATCTAAAGGGGCTGTTCACAAATTGCAGCTCGTCCAAAACGCTGCTGCTAGAGTCTTAACAAAAACTAAAAACATTTAACACATTACACCTATTCTCAGATCTCTACACTGGTTACCAGTCTGTCAGATAATTGAATTCAAAGTACTCCTAATTGTCTATAAATCGCTAAATGGTCTTGGACCAAAATACATATCAGACCTCCTCTCACCTTACATTCCAGCTAGACCCCTAAGGTCAGCTGGGACCAGTCTATTAAACACTCCAAGAGTGAAAACAAAACACGGTGAAGCAGCTTTAAGTCAAGCCCAAACTCTAAATATATTCAAAACTAGGCCAAGAACCTTCATGTTCTGCAATATCTATGACTAAACACTAGCACCTTGATTTACTCTTTTAATGATTTATTTGTATTTTTTACTCTATATATTTTATTTTTTATCTATTCTTATTACTTTTTATATCTTATTTTGATTAATTATTCACCTATTTGTATTTTCTTACCTATTCTGTATTTTCTATGCTCTGTGTAAAGCACATTGCCATTGTTGTATGAAATGTGCTATATAAATAAACTTGCCTTGACTTGCCTTGATAAGGATAATAGTTGGCTTGATGTTTGACTATGCTGTGCAAGACAACAATAAGGAAAGAGAAAGCAGCTGATTACGAGAACAATAATATCATGCTCAGTGTGACACAGGGAAGTAGGTCAAGTGGAGAGTCTAACAAAACCAGTAAATGGCTTTATAACAGGTTAGTTATTAAGCATCATAGGAACCCTGTGCCAACAGGCAAATATCTCCATGTATGGAAGATTATGCTGCAGTGTTTGGATCTGCTGCCTGCCATATACCAATTCCATAAACATTTTTTTCAGATTTTTTATACGAGTGAGTCTGAAAAGGTTTTTGTTTGACCTTCCTGGTCAGGATGGGGGGGTGTCTGATAATGAATAACCTATAATAACGATGTCGGAATGCCTTTCCTGGTTCTTTGTTGCAGATTGGCACACAACATGGTTTGCCGGGATTCCAAGAAACCACACCAAAACAGACTTCCCTGGCCAGCGTTTCATTGGAACGCATCATCTGTGACAACACTGGCATCAACGACGTCCGCAGTCACCCTTTCCTGTTCCGCCCCCGTGGGTCAGGATATACCTCCTGTAACGCCATTCCTGCCTTCGACCTCACACCCTGGATTGATAGCGGTGAGTCACACACTCCCCTGAACCAGACACAAACACATCCTGTATTATTGCACGCACACACACACACACACACACACACACACTTATAACCTTCCACGCACACACACATACACAGACACAAACACATCCTGTATTATTGCACGCACGCACACACACACACACACACACACACACACACAAACACACACACACACACTTATAACCTTGCACGCACACACATACACACACACAAACACATCTGTATTATTGCACACATACCGTACATACACACACACATGCGCAAACACACCTGTAACCTTGCGCATACACATACGCACACACACACGCACATACACACACACAAACATGCACACCTTGTTGTCACCATCACTTTCTCATTCATGTTTGATGTTACAGACCAAGATGACAATCTGATTGATACCAGCAGATTTCAGACCAGCAGTTAGAGAAAAGAAGATTTGCTTGCATGGCCATCAAAACCATGTTAAATCACTAATCAAGTGCTTCAAGATCTTGTGCAAAATCAAACTTCTTAAATCTGACCCTGCACCCTTTGGGTTTCTGTTATTGTGGGTGAAAAGCATTGATTCTCAAATGCCATAAATTCAACCCTTCTGATTGGTCCATCAGGAGTCTTAATAAATTCCACAAAGCAAATCCAGCTGTTCCACTCAGCTGAGTGGTAGGCACTGCCTTGAAAAGCAGACAGACATCTGGTTTAGTAATCAGACAAGCAGCAATCATTTTCAAACATTTAAAAATGATCATTTTAAACATAAATATGCAATTATTGAAATAATATTTGATAAGCTACATCCCAGTTATAAAAGGACAGGATTGATTAATGCATGCAACAGAGCTTTCAGACATGTTTTTAAAATGGTAAATAACCTTTGTACTTTTTATAAAAAATGAATATCTATCTATGGCTCAAAACCAGACTCTGGGCCAACAGGTAAAATGAGCCTTCACCTTCCTCTAAACTTAAGCACTACTAGTTTCCCAAAATGATTTGGCATATATATTCTGAGATGAATCTATTTATGTTGGCACAAACATTATCATAGGATACAAATTCCCACATGCATGATACATATTTTTTTGTGTAGTTTATTGGGGTCAGGTGTTGTAAATTATGCTTTGGCTATAAACAATTAATGCAATGCATCCAATCCTTGTTTTTTTACATTATAACAATGCCTTTGCTATGTCCCTGACAAATAAATAAATAAACAAATACATTTCAGGTTCAAAACCAGACTTTGGACCAAGTCCAAAATGAGGTAAAATGAGCCTTTGTCACCTTCATATTCCACATAACATAAGAAATACCAGTTTCCAAAAATGATTTAATATGTCCAGACTCTGGGCCAACAGGTAAAATGAGCCTTCACCTTCCTCTAAACTTAAGCACTACTTGTCACGGCAGGGATAGAAAAATGTATATCTAGAAATGCAGTTCTTTTTCTTTTATTAGGTGAACATCTAAGGTCAGGCAGGAGTAATCAGGGCAATGCAGAGATCCAAAGGATGGTCGGGGACAGGCAGAGTTCGTTGCGGGCTTACATTGGAAAAATGCTTAAATACATTTAGACCTAACAAGAAACAATAAATAAAATGAAAGCTGACTGCAATCAGACACATGAGGAATTAAAAACGAGACTTTGGAGACAATCAGGAAATGAACAGTTAACCACATCAGACATAACGAGAAAAGGTGAAACAGATAAAATGAGACTGGAACAGGTCATTTAAATATTCGGACTAAACATAAGAACATGGAACAAGTTTCCAAAAATGATTTAATATGTTCAGAGGTGGTGACACTACTAGTTTCCCAAAATGATTTGGCATATATCTTCTGAGATAAATCTATTTATGGTGGCACAAACATTATCATAGGATCCCACATATTAACATTGTTGAAGAGATGCATAAGCTGCAGTTTGTGCAGTTTTCCTACACGTGATGTGTGTGCACCTGTTGAGCTACATATGCAGCAGTTAGTTAAATGTGCTATCTGCAGAGTAAATGGGTGTAATAACAGGTGGGGTTGTTACAGTTGTGTGAATATCTGACCTATCCCTTATACAGATCCCCCAAGGGTCCTCTGAAACTGCCCATCAGCCCCCTACACCCTGACATTCAACGGTCAGCCTTCGTTGTGCATCTGGGCTACAACTACCCCAGCCCCAATCAAGTCATTATCTTCTGGGAGGTCATCTGCAACGGACAGAACCACTATAACAAGCAGACGGGGGTGTTCACCTGCGTAGTGCCTGGGGTGTACCAGTTTGACTTCTTCTGCAGCCTCTTCCAGAATGTGGGCAACATTGATATCCTGTGTAACGGTAAGGTGGTGCTGCATTTCTTCACCACCCTACAAAACCTCTTCCTCTGATACCTGCTCTTCACTGTGTCGAACCCTCCCTACTTCACCTAAATCTCAGCCGACGGCCCAGCCACCCCTTCGATTGTAATCTCCTGTCCGACGTCTCTGTGCCACACTCATAGCCTGTCCTGTGCTTCCGGGTTTTTACCAGAAGTTTTTACCCCCGATTGTTTCATTTTTCATCATCATTCTTCATTTCTCTGGGGGCACCTTTCACCTTTCAAGAGCTAAAACCAGGTCAGCCTTCAATGTTAACACAACGTTATGAAAACAGGAGCATTAAGGAAATGCTGATGTGTGTCATTTGGCCTTGCACCCAGGAAACAGCTTCAAGATATAATTCCTGTGATTCACTTTCAGCTTTTTCTACCTCAAGACACCTGGCTGTGACACTTTGGTCTAATATGACAGTACAGTCATGTCTGTCACAGACTACTGCTAGTAACGGACAGTACGGTCAGTTACAATTGTGAGGACACCAGCTCAAAGTAGAATCCCCTTGACTGTTCACTTTGCCAAGACAATCAAATAAACTAACAACGTAATAAACAACAACACAATCCACCAGCTGTTCTGAAAAATATTCAGGGATAAAAAATAGTTGCTGTAAATAAAGTTCTGGTTGGTGTACGCCTTGTTGTGCCATGGCTGCTATAATTTATAAGACGTTTTATATGAGATTTTGTGCTGTGTGTTTGATTTTCATGTTTAAGCAAAGAACATCGATTTCTGCCTGTTCTGTTTCCAGTGAATTACTGCTGCTCTTGTATTTGTATTTGTTTCCTGTAAAATGAGATATGACTAATAAAAATGAAAATAAACTAATTTACAGTAAACAAATGGACACATTTATGTTACTGGGGTGACAGGTGTGTCATCCGGCAAGTTTCAGATTGACGGGGCTAAGCCAATACCTGTACAGCGCTGACAGCTTGGCACTTTTCATGGTTTTCTACAGAAATAAACACATCCAACAAAATTATACCTTTACATCTATACTTGAACGGACGAAAGGCATGCCTAAAGTGCCTCAGACTATAATTTAAAATGTACAATCATTTAAAATGGCTGCAATCAATAAGAGTGTACTATTTGTTCAGTTACCTGATAATTATATTCACAACATCCTGATTGGGGAAACCCCTTGGCATTAGGCTACTGTGATTTGCACTGAACATACAGTATACAAGTTTGAATGAACACATGGTGGCGATATATAACCAGAAACATTTTTATTGCCCAGGCAACACAATGGGCATTTGATTTAAATTGCACCCAAATGCGCACACAAACACAATTGTGTCTGTTTTTATTTGTAATTAATGTTTAAAAGTATGCAAACAATCGAACTATTTTCACTTTATATTTCAAATATGCGTGCCAAAGAAAGTTCTGTTCACACATTGTTCTGATTGCCGAAAGTAAACAAATTACTATAAACAATGGACACAAATTACAGGTTGGTGGGACTAAGCGCATATCTGTACATGAGAAATAAACGCATCCAACACAAATTCGTGCATTTGCGTCTATAAAAGGGCGAAAGAGGTGTAAACGGGCGAAAGGCACGCCTAAAATTCTGTGCGTTAAGAGGTTGTTAAGAGAAATTGCGACAGTGATTTGCGCTGAATATACCTTGTGCAAGATTGAATGAACACACGGTGGCGATATATCACCAGAAACACGTTTAATCTCTGAAGACATGATACTCCGGCAGACAAAAATGTTAAAGCGCATTAGCGCTAATTGGAAGTACGAACTTGATGAAAAGTTCGTATGCCAACTTTACAGACGACTGAGCTAATGCTGCAGAGTCGCACACTGCACAAGTGATAACGTCAGTCACGGACGCAGTTTCCCCCAGGCAGTGTCCCTGACCCCGCGTGGGCGTGAGGGGAGCGCTTAAGCCGAGCGTGATTGGTCTGGACCCCCATGATAATGCGGGAGGTTTTGAGTAGAGAGTGAGAGAAAGTTAGAGGGCTGGACTTCACAGAAGTTGCAGAACTGCGCTCATCGCCACCCCAGTAGCAGTCAGCTGGTTCATTTCAAGAACATTTTATATTGGGCACCCGATAAATTCTGTTTTCAAGGTAAGTCAAAGCGAGCTAGCACTGTCTACTAATGTGACGTTGAGCATCTTGGCTAGACCGGTAATTTCACTGAACCGTTAGGCTTGGAAATGTATGAAATGTGTTTTTGATGTTGTATGCATACTCTTGCTGTTTATCTATAGATGACATAGAGTCGCAGGGTATTTACAACCGATTTAAGTCTGCTGAGAATATATTTAATAATTTATATTGTAACCGTCCGTCCTTCCGTCCAAATCTTATGTATGATGAATATATAAGAATCATCAGATGTATATAGCTGGATATCCATTACCAAATTAAGTTATTAGTCTCACACTAAAAATGCATTCTGATGTTATAAGATTCAATACTGTTGATATCAAATATAAGTGTGTTGTACAAAGTGATGTAATGGGGCTTAATCGGGCATTGGTGACCCGGTGTGTTTGCTGTTACAGACAAAAACCTTCAAATACTGCACATCAGATTATTTCCCCTGAACCCGTTTTAAGACGAAAAGAGAGGATTATAGAAGCATAGTTTAGGAGTGGAAAAGCAGTGCTCCAGTATTGATTCTCCATTCCTAAACTATTTCTCTCTTACCCTTGGGCTAAAAGGCACTACAACCCACGGTTTCTAAATCATTCTGAGCACACCTGGGATAAATATGTCTTCAAATATGCTTTGTGAAAAGTAACTATTATTGGAAAAATAATCAAATAAAATGTGTATGTAATTAACAATATTTTAATACAAATCTCAGAAAGTAACTACTTTTTCTAAATATTTTGAATACAGATCACAGCAAGTAACTACTTTTGCAAAATATTTGAATACAGTACTCAAAAAGTAACTATTCTTTCAAACAATTTGAATAAACTTTTTTTATTAATGTATATATATTTACGTATATATGCCATTTAGCAGACGCTTTTATCCAAAGCAACTTACAGTAGTGAATGCATACATTTTTCAGTATATGGAAAAAGGAAAGTGCGGTGAGTTTTATTAAGAACTCACTGCAGACATCACTCCCCAGCTTCCATGAGATTTATTGAGGCAGTGGATCCCAGTTACAATGTTCCAGACCATACAATGATGTCATCAGTAGGTCTGTTTACAATGCATGGTAATATATGGAGTTGTCTTTTCGACCGTGTAAGACTATACCTACTGTATGCGAAACTGTGGATCTTGCCAAATGAATTTTTCCTTGGCCATTACCGGCCAGTTCATTCACAACTGGAAGCTGTACGATGTCCTGCTGGCCTGCAGGAGATTTAAAGGCCTTCATGCAAGGGATAACATTAACATTGTATTTGAAGAAACAATAAATCACTTGGGAATCCATTGTAAAACCAGCAATATCATTACTGGCAACGCTAGTAATATGAGAAAAGCATTTGACCTGCCTGGGTTTGAGGAAGTGCATGTAGCTTGTGACAAAGCTGGTGAGGCCACAGATGTGGATAGTAATGTTGTGGAATCCCTTGAGTTACTCCCCAATCTCAAAGCCTGCTTTGCTCATGCTCTTCAACTCGTTGTGAACGATAGCCTATCCGTGTGTCAAACATCGCAAAAAGTCCTTGCCAAAGCAGGGTCTCTTGTATCCCACGCCCACAAGTCAACCATTGTGGCTGACATCTTGAATGGAGAGGAGAGGCTTCAGGCTGCAACTGCTGTACGTTGGAACTCTCATCTCACGATGATCCAGTCCATCTGAGAGCAGACAAAGACAGAAGAAAGCTTACAATGCACCAGTCAAGCTCACTCAGGCTGGCATCCACTGCCTTCAGAAACGTGTGGAAATATTAGAATTGTTTGAGGATGCGACCCTCCTCACCCATGGTTCATTGTTAGTGCTAGCATACTTATTACAAGCATCATTGGCCTCAGAACCTTTCTGGCCAGCTTCAGTGCAGAGTACAACAGTTGGTAACTGCCCTAATGTAATCTTTGGAGAAGCGTCTCTCTCTCCCTATGAGAGTAAACCTCTATACAAGCGTACAGCTCTGCTAGACCCTTCAAGGCCCCATGGTTCTCAGACAGTGGCTGAACTACTTCAGCAGGAGTGTGCCAAGTTCACTCAAGGGTCCGCCCAGCCTGCCATTGGTCAAGATCCACCTGCCAAGAGAAGCAAGTTGTTTGCCTTCTTATCCACAAAGCCCCCACCTGTTGCTGCTCCCAACAGAGGTATCACACTACCTTTCTGCCTTTTGGTAGATCCATGCACTCCAGTACCCTGCACTGTTTATGTTAGCTGCCGTGTACCTCCATGTGTTAGCAGTAGATCATGTCTTCAGTATTGCTGGCAGGACCTTTAGACCAGATCGGTGTTCAATGAATGATGCAACATTTGAAGCTCTTCAAATCTTCAGATTTCCTTCAAATGCAATCACCACATGCAATAAACCAAGCCCTATGTAAAAGTCTTAAGAAATAATGTGCTTTGAAAAGGTTTGTCATTATTTTCATTCTTAATCACTGCAACTGTTTTCCGACAGTATTTTACTGTTCTAAAGTGCAGTTTCTATTTTAGAACAGTATTTTAGAACCATGTTAAAGTGATATTCCACCACAAAAATGTAACCTTTTAAATAGTTTTCTTACATAGAAAGTCTATGAAGGGCACTAAGCACCAGTGATATTTTTCCAAAATTATTTTCCAATCATTAGTGACAGTAATCCCATAGGAAGTTGAATGTGATGTATACCATGACTACATTGTAAAACGTAATGATTATACATTTGGTATATATATATTATATATATATTAACAATTTGGTTTCAGTTTTCTGAAACTCCTAAATATTTGTAACTCATTAAATATATGTAAATATATATTAAATACTTGTCCATATTTAAATACTTTCAAATATATTTTTTGTGTGACTAACATTTGAAACCATTCCAAGTATTTTTTCTTTTTAAGATTATTTGAATATTAAATCAAATAATTGTTTTAGTTGACCATATGAATATTTGAAATATTCAAATATTTTGAAAAGTTGATATATACAAATATATTTTCAAATACAACTATTTTTGGCCCAGGTCTGATTCAGATTCAGGTCCAATATGACAACACAGGGGATGATGGATGATGTGACAACCCCAAACACACACACACACACACACACACACACACACACACACACACACACACACATTAATTTCCTGAGTTGATCTTTTAAACCAAAAGTTCATAAAAAAGATATCCAAGATGTGCCTCAGCTGCTGGACTGTAGAAAGGGGCGTTATCTGATGTGCTCAAGCAGAGCTGTACAGAACAGGCGTACACTGGACTGAAGTGTTTTGGCTTCGCTCGTGCCGCTAGTGGGAGTCAATGTATGCTGCATAACTCGCTCTGTTTGGTAGCCTGTTGCTAAGAGACGTTTGTTTGTCTGATGTTTGATTCAAGCATTTTCAGTTTCTCAGATGCGATTTTATTTCAACGCCCAAGGCAAAAGATGCCCCTGAGCACAGGCACAGGATCAGTTAACTCTACTCAAATCCTAACCTTAACCATTACAAAGAGAAAAGCGAAACTGGCTTCAGACCAGTGCTCACCTACACTTCCACCTACACCTATTTGAACTGCCTGTTTGATATGAAAACAATAAGAAATGATAATAGCAATGGTGTCAGGTTCATAATTTGTGAATAGCAGATGGTTGGCAGTTAGATTTAAAAAAAATCTAATATGTAAATGCTCCTCATCGTTTCGCCTCTTTTCCAGTTTGTGTTGGATTGCATTCGAAGTCTATGGAGAGCTGCTGTCATTGATATGAATGGCATAAGAAGATATGATAATGATGAGAACGGGCCGTTCGGCCCATCTAGGCTCATCATGTCCTAATCTAAAGAGTATCTAGTACTACATCTAGCCTGGACTTGAATAGCCCAAGCGTTTCTGCCTCTACTACCTGACCTGGCAAGCTGTTCCAGGCATTGACAACTCTCTGTGTAAAGAAAAACTTCCTAATATCTGTGTGGAATTTGCCTTTAACTAATTTCCACCTGTGGCCTCTTGTTCTGCTGACCCCACTTATCTTAAAAAATCTTTGGTATTTTACTTTGTTAATCCCTTTTAGGAATTTAAAAACCTCAATCAAATCCCCCCTAAGTCTCCGTTTGCTAAGTTTAAATAGATTGAGTGCCTTAAGTCTATCATCATAACTTTTACCTTTCATACCAGGTATCAGTTTAGTTGCCCTTCTTTGGACTTTTTCAAGAGCTTTTATATCTTTCTTGTAGTGCGGTGCCCAGAACTGCACACAGTATTCTAAGTGCGGTCTGACAAAGGCATTATATAACATTAATATAATCTCCTTTGATTTATACCTAATACT
The DNA here is from genome assembly GCA_029706075.1 of Aldrovandia affinis. Lineage (NCBI taxonomy): Eukaryota > Metazoa > Chordata > Actinopteri > Notacanthiformes > Halosauridae > Aldrovandia > Aldrovandia affinis. Next base: position 1,806,264 of record JAINUG010000192.1, on the reverse strand, counting down.
TTTTGCTATGTATCCCAGCATCCTGTTGGCTTTTTTCACTGCTGTAACACACTGCTTTGATGCAGATAGGCTTTGATCAACTACAATTCCTAAGTCCTTTTCAAATTGAACACCTACTAACTTTTCTCCTCCCATAAAATACTCCTGTCTAATGTTTTTATTTCCCACATGCATAACTTTACATTTAGCAATATTGAACGTCATCTGCCATGTATCTGCCCATTTTTGGATTTTGTTTAAATCATCTTGGATTACTTTAGTTGATTCCAAACTGTTTGCCAAACCCCCAAGTTTAGTATCATCTGCAAATTTAACTATTTTGCTACTAACATCCATATCAAGATCATTTATGTAAATAAGGAAGAGCAGAGGTCCCAGCACCGATCCCTGCGGGACACCACTGCCCACAGCACCGAGGTCAGATTCGGCCCCACCTACTGTTACTGTTTGTATTCGCCCTTGCAGCCAATTTTTAACCCACTGTGAAACTACTCCTGCAGTTCCTACTGAATTAATTTTAGCAATGAGCCTCTCATGTGGTACCTTGTCAAATGCTTTCTGAAAGTCCAAATATATAATATCATAAGCCTGGTTCAGGTCAACACACTTTGTAGCCAGGAGGTTTGTTAGGCATGACCTCCCTTTGAGAAATCCATGTTGGCTCTCCCTTAAAATACTATTATTTTTCAAGAATGATTCCAACTTATCCCTAATAATACATTCCAGCATTTTACATGCGATGCAAGTTAAACTGACAGGCTTATAGTTCCCTGGGTCAGTACGGTCCCCCTTCTTATATATTGGAATTATACTACCCTGCTTCCAGTCATCTGGTATTTCTCCAGTGATTATGGATTGAATGAAAATATCTGTCAATGGTTTATATATAATTTCCCCAAGTTCTTTGAGTACTCTGGGATATATGCCATCCGGGCCTGCTGCCTTATTTGTCTTACGTTTTTGTAGTTTTTATAGTACTTCTACGTCCCTTACTTCAAAGTCCTCCAAAACATTCTGTACCTTGTCTATACATTTAGGCATATTTATAACCTCTTCTCTAGTAAAGCTCTCCACAAAGTAACTGTTTAGTGTGTTTGCAATGTCCTTATTATTATAAACCAAAGTTCCTTCCTTATTCTTAATGCACTTAACCTCATCCTTAATTTTCCTTTTTCTACTACAATATTGAAAAAACTTATTAGGATTACTTTTTGCATCTTGGGAAATTTTAATTTCAAACCGCCTTTTAGCTGATCTTATTTCCTTTTCAGCCTTAGCCCGCATATTACAATAATCTAACTTGTTTCTCTCTGAGTTATCCTTTTTTATATACTCTGTACAGTCGTTTCTTTTGCCTCAAAATCTCCTGTAAAGATTTAGTCATCCACTGCGGAGAGTTTTTTCATCCTATTTTTCCTTACTTTGGGGATGAATTTACACTGTACATCTACAACAGAATTTTTCATTCAGTTCTGTTCTGCAATCTAGAAGTTTTACCCAATCTATATTACTTAAATTCTCTCTCATTTTATTAAAGTCAGCTCGTCTAAAATAAAAAATTCGAGAGTTAGAGGAGGTTGTCTTAACTTGCCAAAAAATATCAAAAATAACTGCACTGTGGTCACTTGCCCCTATTGGTTCTCCTACCTCTGTGCTGCAAATTCTATCAGGATTGTTACACAAAACCAGATCCAGTATTGATTCCCCTCTCGTAGGCTGAGTAACAGACTGTACCAAAAAGCAGTCATTGATCATATCTAAAAACTCCTCTTCACATTTGCCCTGACCTGTCACTATCTCCCAATTGATAGAGGGGTAATTGAAGTCGCCCATTATTATCGTCTCTCCTTCAGCACAGATTTGTTTTATGTTACCAAAGAGCGTACTATTTATGTTACTGTCTGAAGCTGGAGGTCTATAGCATACTCCTAAGGCCCTTCTCACGATCTCCCAATAATCTAATCCAGATGTCCTCACAAGAAACTAATGAGTTTATACCTGGAATTCCCTGCACATTAAGATCGTCTTTCACATATAGGGCCACTCCCCCTCCTCTTTTATTAGTTATATCCTTCCTAAACAATGTGTACCCCTCTACATTATATTCCTCCCCATCCGCTGCGCCAAGCCATGTCTCAGGCATAGTGGTTTTAATCAGATTACGGTCATCAAATTTGCCACAGCAGCGATCTAACAGTTAATTCTGAACTACAGCAGTAGAGAATCTTGGCACAATCTTCCACAACCCTACAGATGTTCTCTCTGAATATAAATACCAAAGACATTGATGACATGGTTGTGTGCATTAATTTAGGCTGGTAATTAATGTGTAAAAGCTTGGGGGAAGAAAAGCCAGAGGAGCGTCCCCTACTTCTGTGCAGGCAGCCTGTTATCCACCCTGTAAAAGTTCTAAAAGTATTCACAGCGATGAGTTTGAGAAATTATTATAGTAGCTACATTTCAGAAAATGTCTTCATTCATTAAACAAAAAATATATATAATATAATATATGCCATTTAGCAGACACTTTTATCCAAAGCGACTTATAGTATTGAATGCATACATTTTTCAGTATATGTGGCCCCAGTGGGAATTGAACCCAGGACCTAAGCATTTCCAGCGCCATGCTCTACCTACTGAGCCACACAGAACCACAAGTTTATCTCAAGTTTATGATTGATGGAACTGGAGTCACTCCAAGGGCAGTTCTCAGCTCTCTCTCTTTTTTTGAGGAGGGGTAAACCTCCCCCTCCCCCAAACTTGTGAAAACACAGAAAAATGTCTCCCAGTGGACATGTTCTCCCCCTTTGAAAGGGGAATACGCTCTGTACAGTAGTACGAGTCTGTGTTCTCCCAGAGACCCCAGCTGTAGACAGACTCCTGGCGTGACTGAACAAAACCCATCTCTCTCCGGAGAGCACAGCTCCGGAGCTACCTGGGCCCCCGGGCGGGCTGTGCGAGCTGGGAAGAAAGGGAAGTGGGTTCAACGTGATCACACATGCGCAACACGTGTGCTGGCTGAGCCTCTGGACTGATAAGCAGCATCCACTCAGCCCAGCAGAAGAACAGTGGCTAGGAAGGAGTCGTCTTGTGAGTGATGGGCAAGTGATGGGATGGAAAGAAATGTCTCAGCTATTCTGCCCTGTTAATCAGAACTGCATTCTGGGGTGTGTAGTGTTTTGACATGGTCAGGAAATGTAGTTTGGTCTGCCAGACAAGGGTTGTGCCACTGAAATGGTTAAGTGTCTAGTAGCCCAGTTTATTGAAAAAAAGTAAAAAATTAAGCCCCACCATATGGCTGTCAGAACACAGAGATTTTGTCCAAATCGCCTGCAGCTGACACCATAAAGCAGCTGCAGCTGATATCATCAATCTATCTTTGTTGTCTTTCCAAAGTAGGTTTTCTTTTGATATTGTTGGATTGATGGAAATTGTGCTATATATACATGTATATATATGGATATATAATATATATTAGGGGTGTAACGGTACACACATTCATACCAAACCGTTTGGTACACGACAGGACAGGACGCTGTTCGGTACATGCTGTGAACGAATGCAATCTTGCTTTAACCACTAATGCACATGTGGAACTTTTGCAGCAGTATGTGCGGTTGCAGCAGTATTGATGGACATTTTTATTTATTTAAGAAGGAAAGATATGTCTTTGCGTGTGTGTTCTCACATGCATGTCCGCGTGCGCGGGCACACGGGTGTGCGTACACGTGTTGCGTGTGTCTGTGTGTGTGTGTGTGTGTGTGTGTGTGTGTGTGTGTGTGTGTGTGTGTGTGTGTGTGCGTATGGGTGGGTATCTGTGTGTTCAGGTGTTCAGACATGCCTGAACTGTACTCTATCCTGATGTGATATAGTTTCCTCTTAATGTTGGCTGCAGCTATGTTTTCCTTCTCTGGAGTTCCCCATAGATAGACATACAGAGACAGACAAACAGACAGACAGACTCAGTGGTACATTAATATTGTGTAGTGAGCGCAGGTGACCCCTGTGATATTTACACCAGAACAGACCAAAGTCCAGATTTTTGTGTCTACTTCTGGCAGGTCTATTATCCTCAGTCTAAGTAGGATGGTATAGACCAGGGGTCGGCAACCTGCGGCTCCGGAGCCGCATGCGGCTCTTTCAGCCTTATGTTGCGGCTCCGCGTGGTTTGGGAAAATAAATAAAAAGTATCCAATTGAATCGGGCGCCAAATTGGGCGCAAACTTTTTTTGCGTAGCACCCCCGTCGACAGAAAATCCGAGGGGCGCAAGAATTATTTTCGCGTTGCACCCCGGTCCGCGGAATAAATGAACTGGTCGCACCTTTTTCGCGTAGCACCCGCACCCCGACAGAAAATGCGGCTCCCGGGTCCAAATAGCTCTTTGAGTGTCAGTCAAATCCCTGTTTTCATAGCTGACAGTGTCAGATATCCATGTGCTGAATTTGAATGCAGATACACCGGCATAAATCTGGCATTACTGCAGGATCAATTTAAGCAACGATTTCAATTTTATTAAACCTTTTAAGCCTATTAAACCCTTCTGCCTGTTTGTGTCCACTATTGATGGCTGTGGTCAGTTCCTGTGGAACTTACAAACTTTTACATATTCATGTGACCAATCTGTGGCCAGTTGTCACACATAAAAATTGACGTACGATCGAAACCGGCTTCTTTCACTGAGAGCTGAGTGGCACACTCAGTAGTGGTGGGCCAAATCCACAGCAGAAACTTTATTTAGAGCTTTCTGGAGCTGGAAAATGAAGGAACAGTCGCTCTGTAGCTTCCAGTGCAGTGCAAACAGAATGGACTGCTGGGGGAAAAGGAAGTGTCATTTTATTTCAAACCTCAATCAGAATTCCATCTCAAACTGCATTCATTACACAGTTCACATTTTGACACATTACTAATTTAGTGCTGGATACTCTAGACTGAACTAGAGCCCTGATTGAAGAAAATGATAGATAACCAATTATCTTTAACTAGACAAAATGATAGATAACCAATTATCTTTAACTATTTCCCCTGTGGGAATAAATAAAGTATTTATCTATCTAGATGGACTGGTCTGTTCTCATCATCAAACATTGTCATGTTTTTTTTTATACAGTTGGATATTTTTGACTGAAGCAAATCTAGAAAGGCATCTTCCTCAAAGGCACACCTGCAGCTCTGAGATTCAAACCTGCAATCTCCTGGCTACAAGCTGCTCCAGACCACCAACCCAGATGTGTTCTATGCCTAATTTATTTGTTTGGTTGTCCCCACCCCTCCTCCTTAGGTCACGTCTGATTGGTCGGTTCAATGCTAGCCCCCTTCTCTCTGCTCCGCCTCCTGGTGTGTGCGTGGTCGCTATGCCACGCGGTGGCACAGGTGACACCAGACACGCCCAAGATCCAGCTGCGCCTGGCAGGGAACAAACGCAAGCACAACGAGGGGCGCGTGGAGGTGCACTACAACGGCGAGTGGGGCACGGTCTGTGACGATGACTTCTCCATCTACGCTGCCCACGTGGTGTGCAGGGAGCTGGGATACCTGGACGCCAGGTCCTGGTCCCCCTCCTCCAAGTACGGCCGAGGGGAAGGTAGGGCCTACCAGCTGGATACCTGTGCAATCAATAAACAAATCAATAAATCACTCACTAGGGCCTCACACCTGGATACCTGTGCAATTAATCAACCAATAATTAAATCAATCAACAAATCAATCAATCAATCAATCAATCACTGACTGGGGCCTCACAGCTGGATACCTGTGCAATCAATCACATGAATAATTAATTAAATCAACAAATAAACCGATCAATCAACTAGTCAGTCAATCACTAGGTCCTCACAGTGTCATTGAGCTCAATAACCAGAAGCCAGCTTTTGTCATTCAGTCAATGAAGCAGTCAGTCTATCTGTCAGTCTATCAATCCATCTATTAATCAGTCACAAGTCACAGTGTTTCTTAGAGTGCACTTCACTGCAGGTTACAGTGACAGATTGATGAGTAATAGTGCTTTGGCAATGGAGGTAGATGGAGGAATCACAATAGGGTGGTAGCAATAATAATAGAAATTAAGACTCATTATTTTAATACATTTTTTAAATATTTGGCAGTTCACCCCCCTACTTTCCCATTTGCTAAACATATTAAATGTCTTCAATATTTCCTCAAAACATTTACCCTTCAAACCAGGGACCAATTTAGTTGCCCTTCTTTGTACTTTTTAAAGAGCTACTATGTATTTCTTGTAGTGTGGTATACATAACTTCACACAGTACTCTAAGTGAAGTATTATAAGGCATTATATAACATAAATATAACCTTTTATTTACAGTACTAAACACGTTTTCTTATATGTATATCACAGCATCCTGTTGGATAGACTTTGATAGACTACAACTAACAAAGTCTTTTTCAAATTGCACACATTGTAATTTATCTCCCATAAAGTACACCTGTCTAATATTCTTATTTCCCACAAACCCCCAAGTTTTGTATTATCTGCCAATGTAACTATTTTGGTACTAACATCCCTGTGAAGATCACTAATGTAAATAAGGAAAAGGTCACAGAGGTCACAGCACTTATCCCTGTGGGACTCCACTTCCCACAGCACCTAGCTCAGATACAACCCTGCCTATTGTTATTCTTTGTATTCTACCTTGCAGCCAATTATGAACCCACTCTGAAGTAACTCCTGTAATTCCTACTGAATTCATTTTGAGAATGAGCCTCTTGTGTGGTACCTTGTCAAATGCTATCATAAAGTCCAAATATATAATAGCATAAGCCTGGTTCAAGTCAAAACACTTATCTCAATGTCCTCTAAGACATTCTGTACATTGGCTGTACTTTTAGGCATATTTATAACCTCTTCTCTGGTAAAGCTCTCGACAAAGTAACTGTTTAGGGCAGGGTTCCTGAAATCTGGCCCACTAATCCAAATTCGGTCCTGGTTCTCTCAGGTACTTAATTGAACAATTAATGCAATTGATTAGCCAGAGTGTCTTCATACCTGATTCCCAGGTAAAGGAAGAGTGGAAAAACAGAAGGACCCTGATTTGAGGTACCCTGGTTTAGAGTATCAACAGTATCCTTATTATTGTAAAACAAAACTCCTTCTTTAATCTTAATGCATTTAATCTCTTCCTTAATTTTCCTTTTTTTACTGCAATATTGAAAAAAATGCTTAGGATTGCTATTTGCATCTGGGGAAATTTTCATTTAAAATAGTGACATCATTGTGGTTAAAACAGGTTGATTTCCTCTGGAACCCCCATGGGTGATACATTACATACCATATATAATCAAACTGTTGTCGTCACGGTAACTGACCACTGTTATGGTCTATGGCAGATCCCAGTGTGTGGAAAGCATACATTTTCCCCTGAGTGCCTCTCTCAGTCCGGGAAATAAATTTTTCAGTGAATTAATGCGTAACCGATACCGTGCTACCGCCTATGGGAAAGAGAATGGAAATTTTCATTTAAAAGGAAGCCAGGCAACTAGACATAATCTCACTGCCGGTTTTATGCAGGCTTGTGCAAATATAACGGAAATATTATAAATATAAGGCAAATGTTATAACTGATGAGTCAGCACTGTGGAATGGTTCCAGTAATCAAACCCACATGATTCAGAGCACTGGAATCAGCCCACTCTGGGCTGGGAATGTTCCAATGAAGGCATTCAGCTTTGGCAAAGATTTGACAAATCTCCTCAAGAGTTGTGCTAAAGTTGAATTTACGCGGGAACTTTTCATACCAAATACTTTTGTCCCAGCGTGTTCGATCTGAAGTTACTCTCTCAATGTCTCTCAATTTTATGCGAAAGAGAGTCATAAATTGGATTTAAGCTGGATGTTTTAACTTAAACAAAGATTTAGGATTCCAGAGTGGCTCATTTACTTAATCCATCAGCTCAGCATTTCCTCCTCTGCACGAAACAATATTTACTGGCATCTGGAGTGACATTTTAAGATAATAGTCAATAGTAAATTATTTCCCAAGTCCCAAGTGGATGACACAGATGTCAGGCCATAGGGGTTCTATGACAAAGAGGCCCCCTGTAGTGAAGGATCATTGGAAGTATAAGCAGTCAAGCCTCATATAGAGCAGGAATACTAGAAGATGTATTGCTTCATGGTTTAAGAGACATTGTTCTAAAGAAAATGAAAACTCCACACTACAATGAGCAGTGTCCTGTTCTCTGATTAGTTCTTCTCTGATTTGCAGGCCGGATCTGGTTGGACAACGTCCACTGCACGGGGCGGGAGACGTCCCTCGCCCTCTGTCCCAATAACGGATTCGGGGTGTCGGACTGCAAGCACACAGAGGATGTGGGTGTGGTCTGCAGCGATAAGAGGATCCCGGGGTTCAGGTTTCTCAACTCTGTCAGCAACAACGTGGAGGTAATTGCCCCTGTCTAACTGCCCCTGCCCATACAGTGCCTGTCCTGTCTGCTCTATGGCTGATCAGTACAGCAACCAATCCACACATGACACCATTATAGCTGCTCTCTAATACAGTATTTTAACTAGCTAGGCTCTACATTAGTATAGTATGTAAACTAGCTCTCTGCACTAATACGGTATTTAAATTAGCTGGCCTCTACATTAGTGCAGTATGTAAACTAGCTCGCTGCACTGATACAATTTTACCTAAAATTCATAACAGCTGTTTAACTGTAAGTAAACTGAGCTAAAAATCTGAGCTAAACTGAACTAAAAATCTGTTAAATTTGTTTAGATGAGCTCCTCCAGGGTTGAGGCTGAAATACCAAGCCCACTCATAATGGTTTACTTGTAGTGGTCTGCTGGTATTGGTCCACTGGTTGCAGTCTTTTTGCAGTGGTCTGTGGGGTGCATTTGACGGGCATGCTGCTAAAGGGCGTGACTGTTGGCCCGGGGCAACAGTGTTCCAGCATGACCATTGGCCGAGCGTAGCAGTGTTCAAGCGTGACCATTGGCTGAGGGCAACAGTGTTCCACTGTGACCGTTGGCAGCACTGTTACACCGCTACCGTTGGCAAAGCGCAGCAGTGTTCCAGAGCGACTGTTGACAGCAGTGTTCTAGCGTGACCATTAGTCGAGCGTAGCAGTGTTCTTGCGTGACCATTAGCAGAGGATAGCAATGTTCCAGGATGAGGCAGTGCAATGACCGTGAACACTTCCCAGAGTATTATCTGTGTTTGAGACAGACCGCCACCTCACATTGCAGGCATTCAAGGGGGTGTCCAACACTGCTTCCCCTACGTGACGGCAGATGGGTGCAGAACCTACACCCACCCCCGCATGTCTGGCTGCTGGAATGTGATTCAGAGGCAGGTCTCTCAGGCTCCGCTCCAACAATCAGCTCAGAGATTTAGGACTGAGTGCTGTTTATATTCTCACCCTTTCAGACTTGGCTGTACGTCATCAACCCCCAGAACTCCCCCCTCACCCCCCGGTAAAGAATGCCAGTGGGGCATCCGGGTCAGGCCAGCTGCTCCTGTTGGGTTTTACAGTAACGCAGAATGTAGACAAGGATGGGGGAAGGGGTAGGAGACGGCCGGACACGTTTGGTCTCTTACGTCTCCGGCTACAGCGCCCACCATACTCAGCTTTTCCCTTTACTCCTCACGGTCATGACTCCCTGTAATGACTTAAACAGAGAGAGTTTTATCATCCCCGCCCACACCAGCCGAACCCGAACCCTCCAAACCCCCCCGTGTCCTTTGGGAATACTGCTGAGGTGACTCACACCTGCAGGCCCTGTGTGGAGGAGATGACGACAGCCTGATTTTAGAGAAGGGAAACCCAGAGATGGTCAACCCCCCGCCCTGGAACATGCTGGTGGGTGTGTAGACAAGTGGCGGGGGGGTAGCATATGGGAACATTTCATCAGAAATAATAACGATGTGTAACTTAAGACCACTGTGAGTCCAGGTCCAAACAAGCACATGTCTGGAAATGTTAGCGCATGAGGTTTATAAATCAGTGTACTGTTGATAGCACTGTGAATAGTTAAACATTTACAAAGTCAGTATCTATACATCTATTTTTCCCTTAGCAACCTTTTGTTTTCCGAGTGTTGGACACACACACTCTTCAGAAAGAGTTGTGATGGATTCTCCAGAAGACATAGTATTTATGTGTGTATTTGTGCTGGAACAGAAGCGCCGGTGAACACTTTGGGAGAGTTTGTTCCAGTTTAGAGAATTTTTTTCTTAATGGACAATTTATTTATTTATATCATGGTTCAGTTATTATTTAAGAGAGGAAATTGTTGCGAGGACTTAGCGTGCTTGTCAGCCCTCCCCGAAGACAGGTTCCTCGTTGCCATCAGATGCTTCAACAAACTTTGTCTTGGACGGCGTTGTGTAAAGGTTGTGTGATTGTTGGGCCTGGATGTGTCCCGCATGTGCACAGATCTCCATCTCCCTGTTTATTTGTGTTGGCATTTATGTTTCTGAGAGTCATCTGGTTACCAAGAGCTTTTATGTGGAGCTTTTTAAGGTGTAATGGTGGAGTAAAAGTCTTGTAGTGATGGACTAAACGTGTTGTTGTGGTGAAGTAAAAGTGTTGTAGCTAGGGCTGTCTTTCCTTTTGGAGTTAGGGGCAAGAGGTGAAGGGATGGACCTGTCTTCTCTTCATTTGTGAAATAGCCAGAAGTGACCAGGTAACACCCAACTGTGTAAGGTTGTGGCTCTGTATGGGCGGATCACAGCGAATCACCTTACTATGTGTTTCTCAGATCTTTCTTTTCATTTTAAAACCCACCAAAAAAGTATGTTTATGCTTGTAAAAAAAAGATTCTGAAAAGGAAATGTTCCATGTTTGTTTTGTGGGATCAACTTGAAAGAAAAAAGTCTAATTTTTGGGTGGGTTGGATTGGTTGAGGGCGTGAACTCTTATGAATGTAAAGTGAGGTTTGTCAAAATCTGCTTGGATCAGAACAGAATGTGAATTTGTAACAGCCCCTTTCTGTCTAGACATGGTCTCTTCAGGGCCCGTTTGGGAAGTTAGCGTTTAAGGGGTTGCAGTATGCTGTCAGCTGGCCAGCCCAGTGGTCTACCGTTACATAACTACAGATCTTCTGAGATACAGTATGTCCTTAACACTCAAGCAATATTACATTATCAAGAAGCACCCCCTATCCCTACACAGACACAGACACAGACACAGATGCACACTTTCTCCAAAAGCACACAGGCATCAGGGGAACAGCCACTGACTTCTAAGACGTAGGAGAATGTGCACGTGTGTGTATCATGGTAATGTGTGTCTTTCTCTCTTGTGTGGATAAGTTTCCATTCCCTCTCTGCCACACAGGCCCCGAGGTTAACTTGTTCTCAGTTGTCTCAGTATGGGTCAGTGGTTGTTTGACCTCTTCTCTCTAAAACAGCAAAGCAGGCCTTATCCTCCCCCACGAATCCTTTTAACGCTGAAGATCAAAGTGTCGATTTTCCACAGATTCCACTGCACCTCGAAACATTCCAGCACCCCTGATGCAATACCCTTGTTTGTGTGTGCAGGTATATAGTACAGACATATACTGTATACAGAATAGGCAAGTGTGTTAGTGGGCAACACCAGGGAAACAGCCAAGCCTGGACCAAATAGTGGACCACACAGTTGTGACGGACACCTGTGAAGCAATCTTCTGTCCACATGACAGATTAGCTGTGCCCCTGGGGGAGAAGCCAATCCAAAGTTGAGATAACGGCTACCTCTCCCTGAGCCATCAGTACCAGTCTGAGCTTGCACCATGCTCAAACCATAACGAACGCTTACATAGCGGCCCAAGAATCCGAGCAAAGAGCAATACAGATTGACTGGCCTTGGGTGGGCTCTGGCGTACCTGTGCTCAGGTGTGCTGTGCTAAACTTGGGCTCATATGTGCTGTGCCATACCTGTCCTCCCAGGCTAGTTACCTCTGCACGCTTTTTTACGTCAAAACTGCCCCTTCATTCATATTTACTGCATTTTACCTGAAGGCAAAGGTTATGTAACCGCCCCTGTAAAAAGCTGCACATTAACCTTTGACTCCTCGCAACAATGGCCCATGATGCATTTTGTCAGCGCAGTTGTGTCCTAATTGAATGATGTTGATGAACGACTACACAAGTAATGCTGCACCCCTCCCAGCCAGTCATCCCGCTTCGCGTTTTGCCCTCAGACTGAACTGAATGTTTGTGAGACTTTGTTCCGTTTGAGAGGTGGGAGGGAAGATTATATCAGAGCTCAATTCAGTAGCACATGAAAGCCCTTCACTCTCTGGACACACCCTCATGGTAAATGCATTTATGAATAAATAAGCAACTTTATAAAATGACTGATTTTTTTTTTTACCAAGCCATGGTGTGTACCCATGTAGTCCCAAGTGAGAATATTTTAATGAGAGACAATTTCTAAAAATGAAAAAAGTAATTGATCCACAAAGAAATATACAACATTGAGCAACATTTGGCGTGGCTGGGACCTTGTGGAAAACCCTCTCTGTTAATCTGTGGTTCACTCAATCTTAGCCTGACAGGGTGACGTAGTCATTAGGGAACTGGGCAACGTTACCAGAAGATTGCCTGTTAAAATCCCAGGTGGGGAACTGCTGTCGTAGCCTTGAGCCTGTGCTAAATGAATAGGTAACACAGCGCAGTCAAGGGAGGAATATGTAGCAGGACTGCTATTGGCTGATTGCCGTCACAGTGTGTCGATGTTGATTGTACTTCAGTACTTTGGATTTCTCTGGGACCTCAGTGGTACTGTGCTTTCACAGTCTGAGATTCCTGTATATTTGAATCCCACCTCCTTACATGATTTTCTCTCTTTTTTCCCTGAAGTGCCCATAAATGCAAAATATGGGGAACTGCATTGGTGAAAACTCTTCTGTTTGCATCAGCTGTTTTCTTCTTTGTCTCTTTCTGGTAACGGCAATGTTTTAATCAGGGCCTGAGAGATGAGAGAGAGGGAGGCCTCTGAAATTATCATTACAAGAATGAAGTCAAATGAATGCTATGTTCTCTGCAGACATAAACATTGAGGTTGGAAAGAGACGTTTTGTGCAATTGAGTGTTGATGTGATGACTCATCGTAAAAGCCTCATAACCTTGCCCTACACGTGCAAATGCTACACGTGGGACTGATCTCCCTTGGCAGGCTGTGTGGGCCGGGAAATAACAAAATCATCCTGATTCTCACTATCACACATCTTATATCACAATGCCCAAACGTCACGCGCCTTACATCACAATACCCCAAAATCGTACACCTTCCATCGCAATGCCCAAAGACATTGCACACCTACAGTGCCTGAACATCACATACCTTACATCACAATGCCCAAAGACATTGCTCATCTACAATACCCCAAAATCAGACATCTTACATAATAATGCCCAAACATCCCACACCTTACATCACAATGCCCAAACACATTGCTCATCTACAATACCCCAAAATCAGACACCTTTCATCATAATGCCCAAACATCCCACACCTTACATCACAATGCCCAAACACATTGCTCATCTACAATACCCCAAAATCAGACACCTTTCATCATAATGCCCAAACATCCCACACCTTACATCACAATGCCCAAACACATTGCTCATCTACAATACCCCAAAATCAGACACCTTTCATCATAATGCCCAAACATCCCACACCTTACATCACAATGCCCAAAGACATTGCTCATCTACAATACCCCAAAATCAGACACCTTTCATCATAATGCCCAAACATCCCACACCTTATATCACAATGCCCAAAGACATTGCACATCTATGATGCCCAAACATCACAGACCTTACATCATAATGGTCAAACATCACAGACCTTACATCATAATGGTCAAACATCACACACCTTACGTCACAATGCTTTATGTTTACTGCAGCAGCATTACAGTAGCTTAATTAAGGCTTTGAAAAAAATGGTCGTTTTTTTTAGTTTCCAACGTGTACTTTCTGAGAAATGGCTCTGAACATACAGTACAGCTTTACAAGGTGCCAAAGACATTCAGTAATTTATGTCATCCATGCATGATTTCCATCCAGGGAAGTGAGAGTAATGCTTGTGTAAACGCTAGAAAAGACTATGTGTTGGGTTACTTTAGAGGCAGCTGGAAATGGACATCTTTTTCCCTCCAGCTAAAAAAAAGTCCTGGATGAACCAGTGTCAACACTGTGTCTGCATGTTGAGGCGGGTCTGATCACAGAATGCTGTGCGCCTGGTCTCTCTCTATATTCTGCTGCATGGGGTCAGAAGTTGCATATTTTCACTGGCCAAGAGAGTCATATTTCCTCCATGAATTCTTCACATACCCCAGAATACAAACGCCCGAAATGCGAGCTCCCCTTGCCGTTCCACACACTGGCTCTGGACAATCACCTCACACAAATCTTTGTAAACAGGGTGTGAGTGAGGCACCGCCTTACATAGATAAGAATATGGACCACAATTAAGCCTGGGATGGTACAGGCAGGATGTCCTTACTGATTAATAAAAAAGAAAGGAAGGATTTAAGTCTTCTGATCTTTCACGGTGTGGATCATGACCATGTAACAGGAAAATAAGCTTTTCACCCCAAGCCAGAAGGGGATGTTTGGCAGGAGCAGTGGATAAATATTTGCTTGTCTCTCTTCATTTCCTGGACAGAGTGTGTAGATGTGTCAGAGCAGGGCTGAGAAGAACACAGAGTGTGTTACACAACATGGGGGCCCAGCGAAGAGGTTCCCATCCCAACCATGTTATAAACCACATTTACATTTCCTATAGATCAACTGTGTTCTAGTCTGGGGTCACATGAGGACAGGAAACTTTGCCTGCCTGTCACCCCCCCCACAAACACACACACAAACACAAGAAGTCATACATTCTTGGTGGTAGTCCATCGCCCTGGAAGATGACTTCCTCCTTGGTTTTATTGTTGTGATCTCATGTGGCTAGAGAGTCCTATCCATTATGCACACTGCTTGTTGCCTGTGCACACATAGTCTGGTTTTGGTGGGGCAGGTGGCACTGGCCAAACACCTCCTCTCATGCTTCTTGTGCCACTGGATGGTTCTACTTTCCTCAAAGTGTTGTAGCCCTTTACAACAGTCCTGTCACCAGGTGGAATGGCCAAGTGTGAGTTGCTGGGATGGGTTCATGCAGCATTTTTTCATTGCTGTATTTAGCTGGTCATTGTAGTGTTCTTCTGGCCTCCTTAAGAGCGTCTGCCCAGGGGCAGGTGGCCATAGAGAATTTTCTCTATCTTCCAGGGCAAGCCAACTTCTGGCATTCTTGTCAGATGCCCGATCCAACGGAGATGGTGCTGGATGACAGTTTCCTAAATGCATGTGCAGTTGGCTCTCTGAAGCATTTCTGTGTGGGGTACATGGTCACACCAGGTGATCCCAAGGATTTCCTGAGACACCTGGGGCCATATTCACAAAGAATTTTATCTTACCACTAGGAGTACTCCTAAATCGCACTAAAACCTTTTAGTTAGGAGTCCCACCTTAAAACCTATTCACAAAGCTGCAAAGACAAACTCATACTAAGGAAGTCCTAGAATTTTCAAGCTAAGAGTGAGGGCGGGGTTGACGTCGTTGCTATGGATGACGTTGTTTCTCATGAACGAGCTTACTCAGAATGCCCACAGCGATTGGCTGATATAGGGGATGGGTCTCTGCCCATGATTTCAACCTAGAAAATAAATGATATGCTACTGTAAAAGTGTATGTAGGCCTACCTGTTCCTGTTATATTCTAGTGGTGTAACGGATCGCAGTTGATCCGTGATCCGTACGGATCAACCCCACAGTTCGGCACGCATATGATCCGCGGATTAATAGCTAAATTGAACCATCATAGAGAAATACAGTTTTTTCTGCCGCTGTTACGTTTTAAAGTAACAATTCCTAAATCTCGATGCAGAGTTACAGCGAAGAGATAGACAACCATGTATGTTTTGGTTTGCTTTGTTTTTCATACTAAATGCCTTTCTGGGAGGCAGGTTTTAGAAAACGCGACCAAATTAAATAAAATTTAAACATTAGCGATCTTTTAATTTTTTATTAAATTAATTCAGGCATAAGACCACCCTAGTTAAATCGCCTAAGGCGTACTGAATCTAAAAATGTAGTTTGTGAAATTTTCGAATAAAGATTTAGTGAAATAACTTAAATTGAAAAACTGCAATTATCATTCATTCAATTCCTTGAGAATAGTTCCTGGTAATTTTTGGTGGAAACGCGCCTTTGGTCCCCGTTATTTTTTTTTTGCTGATCCGAAAAATGATCCGATGCACCCCTATTAGGCTATATTCTAATAAAGATTCTAAAATACAAATGTAGGCTACATGTCACTGATTTAACATGAAACCAAGAATACTGACTAGTCAATTGATTACATGTCTGCATCTCGTAAACAATCAGCCGGTATCTATATATAATATATATAATATTATATATATAATACCCTCGCGATTGAGGTGGTACCTTTTATGAGCTCTGTATCATTCAATATCTCCGGTGTTGACGCAATTGCGACAACGATTGCCGGCCGCAGCAGATTTTCGGATCGCTGTGAGTAGGTCTTTAGCGACTTAGAAGTCCTCTTGACTGCTTCTAACTTCTCCTGGACTTAGGAGCTGTTTTTAGCTCTCAAACCCTTTGTGAAATACTCTTATCCCAAAAATGTAAGAGTCCTAAATTTATGAGTGACACGCCCTTTATTTTTCGGAGTTGCTCCTAAATTGCGGAGTTAGGACCAACTTTTACCCTTAAAATGCTTTGTGAATACCGGCCCTGATATGAAAGGCCTCCAGCAGCTTGATATGACAGCCATATGTACTCCATTCTTCACAGTTCTAGTGGAGTGTTGACTGCTTGATGTACTGCTATTTCTGTTTTGAGTTTGAGGCCATTGTTTTGGAACACTCTCTTTCTGAGCCGAACAAAGGAAGCTAAGGTTTGTTTTAGCCAGTTCTGAACCTCATCAATGTTGGTGTTTTGGGAGAGGATGCTTCCGCGTGTATTTCCATCGATGGTGAAGACTGGCGGATCAGGTTCCACTGGCACACAACCTCTGTTTTCTGAATGTTGACAGAGAGTCCCGCCCTTTTGTGGGCACAAACAACTGCTGAGATGGACCGTTGGAAGGCCTTTGGTGTATATGCCACAAGGGCACAGTCCTCAGCATACCGTAGCTCAAGAATATGCTCTGATGTCAATTTGGTGCTAGCCTACAGTCTTCTGATGTTATAAACACTTCCCTCCAGTCTGAGATCAATAGCTACCCCACTGTTTTGCTGTATTTCACAGTAGTGATGTAACACACAAAAGCGGGATGTTAAAGCGTGCTGGTACAAGCACACAGCCTTGCCTCATCCCACTGCTTACGGTGAAGGGTTCTGTTGGATGTTCACACACTTTGGTGGTCAGCCATACTTCAGCAGCTCTCTGTTAACTGAGTCATAGGCCATTGGACAGACAGACAGGCTTGTGCTGGAATCCCCTCTCTCAGTCTCTGACCTCTGCCCTGAGGTCAGCTGGTTTCAGGACTGATTGATTGATCCCTGCTGTTTAATTAGCACAGTGATGTCTGGAGAAAGATGTGTGTGAAGTAAGGGATCAGTCACCTGCAGGTACCACAAAGTCCACTAACTGACTGACTAGTGTGATATTGCTGTAGCCTCTGTGTGTTGAAGGGGTAGTGTGATATAACTGTAATCCCTATGTTTAAGGGGTAGTGTGATATGACTAGTTTCTGTGTTGAACAGTGCGACATGAGTGTAGTCACCATGTGACAGTGTGATCCGACTAATGTAAAATTGAGAATTTAACCTAGTTGAGGTCGGCCTTATGACAGTGGGTTTGCCCATTTGCCTCAGAGCCAGAAGACAGAAGGAAACCTGTTAATGTTTGAAAAGACTTGAGTTCATTTTTATTCAATTAATTATTACTCCTCATATGGTTCCATTTCTTCACGTCCGTGTTCCAGTTGAACTCTGGCGAACCACAGTAGGGGACCCGGTCACAGAGAAGTTGAGTTGCGTTTCCATCATGGGCGTGTAGTGGTTTACCAGATGTCCGGTCGGGGAGACGGGATTTGCAGATTTCCTTTGCCCCTCGAAAGGCTGTTTCCACAAGGACTAATATCCCCCTTCCCTGTCTGAGCCCATCAGGAGGAGGGAGGAGGGGGGGATGGGGGCACAGATGTTAGAGGAATCTCCTCTCTGTCTGCCTCCCCACTGCATCCACTCTTTTTTGACCCCGCTTTTGAAAACGGCACGTGTCAGCCAAACGTGACCCCCCAACCACCCTCCACCACCCACCTCCCCCTCAACCCAACAGGAAAATAAATGAGAGGAAAGAAATGGCCAGTAAAAAAAGAAGAAAAAAACTGTATGAGTCACTGGCTCCCTCACACACAGAAGCACACACACATACACAGCCACCAGCCCATTCAGGATTTAAAAAATGTATATTTTGAAAAAAAACATTTTTTTCTTTTCCTGGGTCCTGAAGAATGTGATTCATTGCAGCCCTGGAATTAGGCACGTGAGCCAGCGAGCTGTCCAACCTCCAAGGGGATTGTGACTAAATGTCTTCCCCTCCCATTGATCACACCTTATCTTGTTTTCCCATTTACCTGAGAGCTTTAGGTTAAATTGATCCTCCCTCCACATTTTCACCTTCATTCCCTGTGAGGTTTTGAGGTTCCACATTTACAGGGCACGTCAGGGGGGGCGATTACGATGCCTGGGTCTTGAAAACATCACATTGGGCCGATTGAAATATAATCAGGTCTCAAAATGCACGTAACAACAAGTACAAATAAAGAAAAAACAAAAGCATTTGAAAATGACATGGGAAAGCGAGCAGTGACCGCAACCACACGTCACTGTTTTCTTTTTCTCTCACCCTCTCCCTCCTTCCCGTAGGGGAGCTGGTCTTTCCCCCACTTCCTGTTTTAGCTTTGGTGGTGTTTATTTTTGGAAAATCAGCTGTCTCTAGAGTACGACCCCACAGTTCTGCCCCCTAAAAATGCACTTGTGATCGAAGGGGGGAAAGGATGGAGACATAACTAGCAGTCACCTGTTCCAAGAAGAAAGAAAGAGGCGTCTGGGTTTGCTCTGTTTGCACATGAGTGAAAGAGTCGTCTGCGTTTACTCTAGTTGTACATGAGTGAAAGAATCGTCTGGGTTTATTCTGCTTGTACACAAATAAAAGGCATGTTTGATTTCAGCCATCACTTTCTCAGTCATTTCCCTGAAAGTAGATCGACATGTGAATTTTGGTGTCCTGCAGAGGAACTTTTGTAGTTATACTGGTTATACTGGGGGGGCACAGTCCAGCAGGTTCTCACACTCCCTTTAATCCAGCCCGTGTAATTTACTGACAACGACCGGGAGCGCAGTAGAGAAACAAATTGGCTTCATTCTGCTGTGGATAGGGGTCGGTAGGTCAGTCAGGAGAGGGGTGAGTAAGTTGGTCAGGGATTTCCTCGTCTCCCGCTCTCAGGCACCCTTCAATTCGCCAGGCACCTGCGAGTTCTTCGGATGATGTCTCAGTGGGATAGCGTCTATCCTCCAATGAGCATCCACCTCACTGTGGTGCACTGTGGGAGCTGTTGGTTGTGTGCAGTAGTATTGGAGGACTGCATTCCTCTCGCTTCAGTGCTCCTGCGTGCAGTAGCTGCTGCGGTGGGACTAACATACAATTAGCGATTCCAAAAAGAGGGATGAAAAGGGGGGGAAAGTAAACAAAATAAAATGCTGCTCCCTCTCTCAGCACTGGGGGGGACATAAATTGAGTCAATCAGACATGATCCAGATGAGCTGGATCAGGTGGTTCAGTGCCTAGCTGAAACTAAAAGCCCCCACCCAGGAACAGGGTTGAGTAGCCCTATAGGAATGGTGACCCTCCAAGTCCAGGGTTTAGTACCCCTGCAGTCACTGCGGCCCTCTCGGATCAGGGTTGGGTAGAGTAATCCTTCTAAGAGTCTTCCTCTTGTTAAGTGCAGAAGCCAGAGCACTGACTTTCTGTGCACAGTGTAGTGCTGCAGGACTCCAGGGCATCTCTGAGAGCTGGGATAACACAGGCAACTGGTGAATCCACCCTGTCCTGCCCTGCCCCCTCCTGTTGTCCTATGAACAAATCCCCCAGGTATATCAGTTTCCTCTGTGCAATTTGGTTCATGGCATGCCCCAGCCTGTCTGGTCTTAGTTTAGAGAAGGCTCCCCAGACCATCATGGATGCGTTCGTCCTGGGCCAATGTCAGGTTTTTCAGTGGGAGATATTGCCTGAGGTGCATATATTGTTTGATATTAATAATAATAACTGTGGGACAGAGAGAGACAGCATGATTGGGGCTCTACTAACTGTGGGACAAAGAGAGACAGCATGTTTGGGACAGTGGATATATTGTGGTCCCAATTTAGCCCAGGCATATGTTTGTGGGTGTGTATGTGTGTGTGTGTGTGTGTGTGTAGGGGTGTGCAGTTCTATGGTGTTCACAGAGTCAGGGATACAGGTGTTTACGTTAACAGCTGTGAGCCTCGCAACGCACTTTCGCCCTCTGAGATTTCGTGAATTTGCCTGGTTTGGCATTGTCTTTGAAAGCTCCCCGGCCAACCTAAGCAATGAGAATCCGGTATAGGAATCTGTTCTCCCGTCGCTCCCCATGCCTCTCTTATTTGTATTAAAGAGAGCCCTGCTTGCTCTGCTTCTCTGGGCTTTGGGTCTTTTCCTCATGGCCCAAGCTCCCACATTCCTCCCTCCCCCCTTCCCTGCCTCCAGCCCTTGCACTCTTTCCCCTTTGACAGAGAACTCATGAGATGCATAGTGTTGCATTACAGATGCTGGATTCCATTATTTAAGACCATCCTGCCCAGTTTGGGCCTGTGAGTAATAGTCACGACTTCTCGTTTTGTTATGCATTGACACAGCAGCATCAGAACTAGGATCCTAGGAGCTGATGTCATTCCAGTAAACCATCCTCTGGGTGGTAAATTAACAGCGGGGGTGGGGTTTTTTTCTTCATTTGAGGAGGGAAATCCAGGCCTGCGGAGGGGAAACGCTGAGCTCAGCGGTGCTGCTCCTTCGGTGGTAGCTGTGTTTTATGGTTGGCGAGCCGCACGGCTCAATTTTCCCCTCGCGATGGGCCATGCTGGCGCACAAGCCCCGGGACAGCGGGCTGGGGTCTGGGCTGGAAGCTGGACAGGGAAGTGACAGATTAATGAGGGGAGACCGTTCCTGCGAATCCTGGCAAGGCCGGGCAGCCGTGGAGTTTGTTTAAAGAGCGGCCGATCCAGCTGCTGTCTCCACTGTGGCCCGCAGGACCTTTTTCAGTTTTAATCGCACAGAGGAACTCTCTGACCTCTGACCCCTGGCTGACTGAGTGAGGACCTTATTTGACTGTAGCTATTGTTGCTGGTGGGGAGGTGGGGCCAGAGACATGGAACCACATGTTTTTTATCCCTTTTTGTAATTGTGATGGGGGCTAATGGAGCTCTCTTAAGACAATCAGATCCTCCCCTCAGATATTCACATTCGTTTCGGTTATGTTCGGTTTGGCAAATAACGTTACCCCTTAATAGGAACACAGAGAGGAGTCAGGTTACTGGTTGTCATGATATCTTACAATCGTTATTTATTTTGTGGGACAGCTTACCACTTTATTTCCTTTTCTTTCTTTCTTTCTTTCTTTCTTTCTTTCTTTCTTTCTTTCTTTCTTTCTGTCACTCTTCCTTTTCCCTTTTTTCCACCCCTTGGATGGACAGCAGAAGATCCCTCCATTAAGATCAATGTTGGATTTGAGCATGTGAAGACCCGTTGTATAACTGACGCTAATCTGTTTCCATACAGCTGGTGATGGGGGTTCACATAATGAAGTCAGAAGATATAAACAAGAAGGGTTTTATAGGGGAATCTGCAAAGTTACGCGAACACGATGTCACATAAAACACTCAGGAACAAGAGACTTCAAAGCACTAGCTCAAGGATACTGCGGGGGAAAATATTATCCGTGCACAGACATTAGTGTGTTTAATTCAAAGAATGCTCCACCTTTGTCTGTTACACAAGACCGTGACTAATGTGTCTAACCCGGCCTTCACCCTGCTCCTAACCCCTGGATATAACTTCTGTAACTGCATCAAACCCAGGACAAACCTTTTAAAGGCCCAGTTTAAAACGAGGCCTGTATGAGAGTTATCTCGGCATGCAAGGAATTCAGGGACAGCCCCTGAAAGGTCATCCCAAAGATCAGAAACATTGAAAGATCCTTTTGTTTTAGAGCTGGCAGCTGCAGTGTGATGTAGTAGTTTGTCCCTCTTTCCGAACGTACTTACAGATGAGTGACTCTGCAATCTGAATAAGTTGACCGATGGGGAGGAAGAACAAGGAGCATTTTGCTTTGACACATAGGCGTAACGAGGGGGGCAGAAGGGGACGCAATTCCCGGAACCCAGTAGCTGATCCCCCCAAACCCCTGACCCATAACCCAAAGTGTGAGTGGAGTGACACTCCTCTTGTCACTGTTTGGCACGCTAGCGCAATGTAAGGTAGTGCTTATAGCTCATTGTTAGGCGCTATGTGTAAATTATGATATAGAGTACTATTACTAAATATAACATTTTTATTATAATATATTATTATATAAGAATGTTTCATTATTAATAAGAATATCGAATGTTATTATTACTATGTGGGAACTGAACCCTGGTCTCCCGCTCCTCAACGCAGTGACATCACCACATCGCCAAATGGTTGGGCCTCTCGGTGCGGTGGAATTTCCTGCTACAATACCCTTCTTGTGTCGTCGTCAGCCTGCCCGACAGGCGTGATTTGTAGTGTTAGTGTAATTTAACCCCTGCCTAATTGCTGTGCTCTCTCTCTCTCCCCGCAGACCGCGAACGTGCAGGTGGAGGATGTGCGTATCCGGGCCATCCTGGGGGGGCAGAGGAAGCGTATCCCGGTGACCGAGGGGTATGTGGAGGTGAAGGATGGGGGGAAGTGGAGGCAGATCTGTGACGAGCAGTGGACGCTGATGAACAGCCGGGTCGTCTGCGGGATGTTCGGCTTCCCCAGCGAGAAGAGGCACAACCCTCGCTCCTACAAGTGAGTGTGACCCCGTCCGTGCTGGGGAAGTCACGAAGTCATGGTTCCGTGTGGCTCAGTAGATAGACCATGGTGCTGACAAGGCTTAGGTTGTGGGTTCAACTCCCACTGTGACCGCAGATACTGAAAAATGTATGCATTCACTACTGTAAGTCGCTTTGGATAAAAGCGTCTGCTAAATGGCATATATTATTATTATATTATAAGGCACGGTTTTGTTGGTTTCTACACAGAAAATTGTTCATCCATGGAATGGCTTGCGAGGTCATGTAGTA
Source organism: Aldrovandia affinis (assembly GCA_029706075.1). Lineage (NCBI taxonomy): Eukaryota > Metazoa > Chordata > Actinopteri > Notacanthiformes > Halosauridae > Aldrovandia > Aldrovandia affinis. The sequence goes on along the minus strand of JAINUG010000192.1, from coordinate 1,782,908 downwards.
GAAGTAGAAGTAGAGACTCTTGGGGGTGTTAAGGGCCAGGCTTGACGGTGCTGGATGCTGTTTAGACATTGGGCAAAAGGTCGGGACCAGATGTGGGCTGTTCTCGCCATCGTTCATTAAACGTTCTTACGTTCATAAGGAAAGCATTCCATTCCTGCTCTGTGTCCTTGGGGGGGCTTCCAGGGGGGGCTTGCTCCAAACAGCAGCTATGTCACTTCGACCGCATCTCGGTTTCCGAGGGCGTTAATCCTGCGCTAAATAAACAGCGCTCGTTCGTGCTGCTGTTTCCATGGTAATGGACAAAGGACCACAACCTATCATTTACGCAGTCATGGGTTTGACCCTCCAGTGACCTGCAAGCCAGTTGTTTAGTTCTCTGTGGCGTCTTACACTGTGTTGCTGAGCGCTCGTGGATCTAAACCAACCGAATGCTCACAAAAACATCACATGAATGAAAACATATGACAAAGTAATATGAGTTTTTGTATTCTGGTTTGTTTTTGCTTTGAAACGTTGGATATTCCAGCCAGCTGTGTGGGTGCTTATCTGAAAAAGTACAAAGTACATGTGTAGTACGTTCCTGGCCGTCTTTTTGAGCAGAACACGAGCGCGTAGCTCAAAGCTTTTCCTGTGGTCCCCTCAGAATGGGACTTTTAAAATAAGCTGTCATCTTCAATATGCTTTATTGTATCTATCACTGGCATTAATAAAAGTCTGGATCTGCTCAGGCTCCCAAGCCCCTGCATTCCATGAGGGAGTCGTAATGCCCGAGCCTCTGACTCCAGCGGTTCTGCTAAACGATCCATTTCTCCAGGAAACCTTCGCCAAGCAGAGCTTGCATCTCTTACCCACCCGCAAACGGCCCCAGATCTTCAGAGTCAGGAGAAATATAATAAGGGCAGCAGGCCCACAGTGCCGTGAAAGAGACTGTGGAGAGAATGAGGCGAAGCTTCCTTGCTCTGGGCGTGGTCTGGGAGGGGCTGAAATATACTGTCCCTCCCTCTGGTTTTTATGAAAGTGCCCCTCAGATTCTCAGTCTCTAGGAAAATCTTATTTTATTTGGCTGTCAGGTCGCGTATGGGTAAATACAATGCAAGCATGGTTATAGAATCGGCAGATTTCTTAAATGCCCTGTAACCCCTCAAACTAACAGGGGGCGATTCGGCGACGAGCTGCCGGAAATGCATTGATTCTCTATGAGAGTGGGCGACTTCCGGCGACTTCCGCCGCTTGACCGATTGGCCGATTTGTGGGCGTGGCGGCGACACAGAAAAGTTGAAAATTCTGAACTTTCGTGCGATATCGCCCGGTAAGAGCCAATCAAATTCATGTCTTGCTCTTTTTACCTTCCACGCGGAAACCAACACAACACCAAAATTGTGTTCCTAGTTCCGACACTTCAACATGAATGAGGAGAAACTGTTAACAGCGGTCTGCAGTACCCCCATACTTTATTTAATCCTAAAAGCATAAATATTTATAGCTAGCTAAACTTATATGGCCTACATAGCCTACATCTTATTTCATGCTTGTGTTGGTTAAAAGGCTATTTTTTATCGCATGGGTACGTTTGGAAAAACGTTTGGAAAATTGGAGACAAACGGAGACAAATTGCGAGCTGTTTCCAGCGCAAGTAAATGGCCGCAATTGTAAAAAGCCTTCTGAGTTTGAGTTTGCGGTTCGTGATTGAAGGAAACAATACTGCTAGCCAACTAATATTTATAATAAAGATTCTCAAAATCTATGATGAACTATTCGTTTACCATGCAAACATTTTGTAAGCACGTCGGAAGCATTTTTGAGGAAGCCAGTCAAGCGTGGTGAACGCCCACTGGGCGATTTATTCGCCTAGTATCGCCCCCTGTTAGAATGCGGGGTTAGACGTGAATCGCCGGGTGGCCCGTTGTCGGGGGTGGAGTAAGAAAGGGGGTGGAGTCAGAGGCAGGGCTTTTTGCGCTTGTACAGAGGAGAAGCTGTCACTTATGCCCTGCTGACTGGCTCTCGCCAATGACTGTGAGATGGAGAATATCTGTCCTCTATTCAATCTGACCACGTGGCGCTTTCTTCCCTAATGTTGTGTCAGCCTGTCTTGTTTTTATGTTTCCTGCAACACACATTTAATTATCTTTTCATTGACCACCATGCTTAGAGAACTGTGTACACACCAAATAAACCGCAACAAGAAAAAACTCAAAATGAAGGACCAAGCACATCTGGGTTGGGCTGAACAGAAGGAGACAGCATATGTGCCATTCGCTCTCTGTCCATCCAGGAACAATTATTGTGGTCCAAGTTTATGACACAGAATCACATCTCTGAAAAAGAGAGGTATTTCCCAGTGTTTTACTGTTCTGTTGTACTCTGCAGTGTAACCAAACTCGCTTTCCACTGTCCTGTTCCAGAGAGGCCTGTTTTCCATCAAGGAAGGGCCTGTTTCACACAAAAGCAGCTGCTGCGTAAATCAAACCAAGGGCCAGCATGTTCTTTTTTCTCTTTTTTCATGTCACACCATCTAAAAAGAACACGGCCATTTATCCCAGATCTGAATTCCAGCAGGAATATCTTTTTTATTTCAGGTTTAAAATGAACTCAAAACAAGTGCTAACTGGTTGTGTTTCCTGTTCTGGAAAGCCATTATACCGTCTGCGTCTCTTTGGCAGGGGAAAACCTCTCTTGGACAAACCAGTGTGTATCATAACAGGCCTGATACCTGTGTCCGTGGCGTGGCCTGGGCCACGTAGATACAGTATTGCCCTTATGTCCTTACTCTTATCTGAATAAGTATGTGGGCACGGCCGGATCTTTAATCCTGCAAATAGTGCATACTTGGCATGGCTGCTGAATAATGATGGAGCAATTAGACACAGGAAAGCATTACATGACTGGAACAGAGTGTATTATGTATGTCTCAAAGATTGGTGTGTGTGTGTGTTTGTGTGTGTGTGTGTGTGTGTGTGTGTGTTTGTGAATGCATGTACGCGTACGTGTGTGTTTTTCAGGGTGTACGCGCGCAGGAGGAAGATCAGTTATTGGGGTCACTCTATGAACTGCACGGGGAACGAGGTGCACATATCCGTGTGTAGGCTCGGGTCCCCGCTCACGCTGAAGGGGAACAGCACCTGCGCCGGGACTCCTGCGGTGGCCAGCTGTGTCCCTGGGAGAGCCTTTGCCCCCACACCCATGACCGGTTTCAGGAAGGCCTACAGGCCAGAGGTAGGCCTCTCTCTCAGACACACACACACACACACACACACAGACACACACACGCAGACACATCTGCTCACACGCCCACAGACGCACAAACTATCCACAAGCCTGTGCAGACTCGTGGATAAGCGGTTATCAGAACTTTTGAGATGGATATAGAGACATGCAGAGAGAGAGGGAGAGAAAGAGAGAGAGAGACACAGACAGGGGACAGAGGAAAGGGATAAAGTGTGAAATTGAAGCCAATTCAAGGATAAAGCCAAGCCCAACCAAAACTTCTATAGCTTGAACATATTTCACACAGATGCTGCACTGTTGTCTACCTCCTGTGCATTTACCCTATATCTCCTAGCACTCGCAATAAACTTACAAACACAGACACACATATATACCAACCCCCCCACACACACACACACGTATACACTTTCACAATACACACACAAACAACAAACACACACTGTCACAATAACCATACACATACACACACACCCGCACATATAAACACATTCACAATACACACACAAACAATAAACACACTGTCACAATAACCATACACGCACACACACACGCACACAGACACCGACGCACACGCATACACACGTGTGCCTTCTTGTAAAATGAAATGATTCATATGATTCATATGCCTCAGGATTTTCTTGCCAGTAGGAAGATTAAAGAGAGGAGAAATGTGTCCGGGGCTCCTCCTGGATTATTTGAACACTTTGAGTCCAGTTTTTTCCAGATGTGTTATTTAAACATTGCAACCCTTCACCGAGCAAAAAAAACCCATTTTGTTTCTCAAACACCTGCTTAATCAGCTTTTGCAAACATGTCATTCAGTTGTGCACATGTTGACAAAATGCTTGTTGAGGTTGTGACAGTATCGCTGTCATTTATTCAGCCTGTCCAGTCCCACTGCTGGTGTGTTCAGTTTACATTCGGGTGATGAATCACCGCTCGAACTCTGAGAGAGTCATGAGCTTGATTCCGTTCCAGTAAACATTTTGTTGCAACATGCGGCCAGTTGGAATTTCAGTTGGCATCATTTCCACCATTACCACGTACATGAGTCAAAATTCTAGCTCCTTCTGGCTGGCTAGAGTAAGTCCACTTCACTGTCGCTATATAATGTAGCCGTGTACGTAATATACCTGTGTATTTAATTATTCAGTTAACGTCCATCCGTACATGTAAATGGATGGTACAGAAAAAAATCATCTGAACAATCAGAATCAAAATACAGAATAATCCAGAACAATTCTGAATGAACCAGGACAATCCAAAGTAATCCAAAACAATTCAGAACAATTCATAATATTCCTGAACAAACTAGCATATTGCAGAGCAATCCTGAAGTGAGTAACCTGAGTGAAAGGCCCTCCTGGAGTAAATGGCAGACTGATTTAGTGGTCTGGTGTCTGGATGTGTGCACTGCAACCGTCTGGCTTGATCTCAAAGGCGGGCAGTTTAGAGCTGGCACTGAGGCCTTGTGTGACTTTGGTGGAAGATGTGCACGAGGAAGGCTCTTTTATCAATCCCACACACTGACCTCAGCGACTCTAACTCGCCACGTCGACATCTTAGCGTCTGTTTCAGTCGATCTCCAAGTTTTCATCAAACTGGAGTTGTAAATGAATGTGAAGTTTTCTGGGAACAGTCGCTAAGTGTAATTAAGTATGTGAGACAAAGTGTTTACAAGTGTTTCGTGTTTAATGCTTTTGTAAAACCAGCTCGGGTGGCTTATAAATCTATTGTCGGAAGAAAGGGGCGAAACAACACTAAACAAACAGTGTCAGATGCCCACTGCGGCCGGGGTTCGATGCACGGCCGCGCCAGCCCAGCTATGGCCCGGAGCCCCGTTTGGGGGGAAGGAAACCGGCATGAGCTCACTGCGTGCACAGAAAGTTTCCCTGTGGGCAAAGCAAAGAAATAAAATAATAATAATACAATTTCTGAACATTCATTAAAATTAAAAACAAGAATTTGTTTTCATTTCGGGCTGTACCTGCAACAAAAGGTGAACATTTTGAGACGGGGTGTAGACTTTAAAGGGGCACTGAATATATATATATTGTTGGCTTGACATAAAGGAGCTGAAACCCATATCTTTAAACTATGATTACTCTCAACCTGTTTCCGTTTACATTCCTTGATTATCAATCAAGCAATTCATTTTCTGAATAATCAATACCAGTGGCGATTTTAGACCCTATTTAGGGGGACTTTAGCCCCCCTGTCTTTCATCTCAGCCCCCCTGAAAATGTTTAGTCATTCTTTTCTAAAAAACATTTTTACTTAATATTTATTTTTAAAAATACCACAGATAGAGAGTGGTATTTCAGTTTTGAGCGCAACCACCATTGTGGTGTTTTTGTTTTGGGGAATGTAACTGTAAATTCATTAAAAAATGTGGCTTGTGCTTTGCATGTGTACATCTCACATTGTCATTGGGGCTGAGCCCCCCTAAAGCTCAAATCGTAGAATCGCCCCTGATCAATACCAATAGGTATATTTTTCCAATTTTTTGTGATAGCATTTTTCTTTACGAATGAAGGAGTGCCTGATTAACTGTAATCCAGATGGAAGGTGTACTCAGAACTTTGGCTGGTGCTGTATGTTATCAATCACCCAGACTTATCCATAAACTATTAATGCGCAGCTCTTTGCATGCTGTCCTTCAGCTGAACAGTTAAGCGCATTCCTGTGATTCTCAAGCAGATGCCACAGCAGCACCTGCCGCCACCGCACAGGGCTCTCGGGGTCATTGGGTTATTAAGCACTTCGTTTTTATTACACGTCCGTCCCCTTTCCCCTCCCCTCACCATCCCGATGCCATGAGGTCACATTCCTACTCTGTGATTGGTCTGCCATTCAGAGTGAAATGTGCTGTCTTTCTTTTTTTGTGTTATTAAAACCTTTAACACAAGAGCACTCACAAACTATTGGGGCAAAAGGGAAGGGGGAGGGCTACAGCTGCGGCCAAGTGCACAGCATCAGACATCAGAAAGATTTCTCATCTGCTTGTCCCATAGTCACTGCCCTGTGATTGGTCTATGAGTCAGAGTGAAAAGTGCCTTCTGTCAAACACGTCGGGCATCTCCGAACTCTGAGATCGTGACTGCCAGTGCCCGTGCTTTCATCAACAGACGTGAAGTGACAGAATTAACCGCCACTACTAACTGTGGAGCTGTGACGACAAGCTATAAATATACGTTTAGAAAACAATATATTTTTGTAAATTGTAAAATGTGTGTATGTGTTTGTTCCAAAGTGTGTCTGACATTCTTTCACTGGTGTCTGTGGGTCTGTTCATCAGAAAAACATTGTAGTCCCAAGTTGGGTAGTTATTAACTTTTATTTAACCAGGATGGCCAGCTGAGAACTAATAATAATTTTATCCGCCTCCCCCCCTCTACCCACAAAAACACACGCACGCACGCACGCACTACATTACATTACAGGCATTTAGCGGACGCTCTTACCCAGAGCGACTTACAGTTTACATTTCTTTACAATGCATTTATACAGCTGGACATTAACTGAAGCAATTCAGGTTAAGTACCTTGCTCAAGGGTACAACGGCAGTGTCCCACCTAGGGATTGAACCTGCAACCTTAACGTTACAAGCCCAGCTCCATAACCATTATACCACACTGCCTGCCTGACACACACACACATGCCCTCACATCTTCCAGAAGCATCATAAGGCTTTGGGTTATATGAGGTACAAAGTTAATATACATTTAAGTTAATATACAGTTAATATACATAAACACACTAACTATAGCGTACAGTGCATCCGGGGGGTCGACCACAGACTGCGCGTGTTTCCCTTCTCGCCCCTGCTAACCCTTCACCATTCCTCCTGTTTCTACAGCAACCGCTGGTGCGTCTGAAGGGCGGGGCCATGGTGGGGGAGGGGCGTGTGGAGGTGCTGAAGAACGGCGAGTGGGGCACCATCTGCGACGACAACTGGGGGATCCAGTCGGCCACCGTGGTGTGTCGGGAGCTGGGGTACGGCAGCGCCAAGGAGGCCCTGACAGGGGGCCGTCTGGGACAAGGTAGGCCTCGCCCCTCTCTCTATCCCCACCCTGGCCAGTGTCCCATTTACGAGTCCAGGCTGGGCAAGATGAATGACTTCTTCTTCTTTATTCATTATTTTACTGATCCTACAGGGCTCTGTGAACTTGTGCTGTTGTACATCTCTATTGTAACATACCGGGATTGTCATATAATCGACCTGTATTGAGTAATATTTGACTGATCGATCAATATCATTTACGGTGTCATTGTATGGTTCTTACACATTGTCATGGTTAATTGAAGGTGCTGGTTCTCTGAGCAATTGTTTTTGGGTCCAGAGTCAATTTGGCCCTCTCTAAATGATCCACTTCTGTGATTAATGATTTTATGATCACTTGTTCATTACGTTTTCCCTGCCTCCTGCCTCCTGCACCCTGTCTGATATTACAGTAAATTGAATAATCTAAAAATTGTGCTCATTCCTGCAAGCACCTGACTCCTGTGCTCTGTGAGTGTGCACTCACTGCTGCGGTGATGAACACGCCAGGGACGTGCCAGCTTACCATCTGGTCAGATTCTCAGAGGACAGTTTGTGGAAGCATGACACATGCTGATCAGGGGCGCTGTTGTGGGAGAGGCCGTGGCTTTGGGGGCTCTGTGGGTGTGGAGCTCTATGGGGCTCTGTGGCAGTCTGTGGGTGTGGGGCTCTGTGGGTGTGGGGCTCTGTGGGTGTGGGGCTCTGTGGGGGGTATGGGGCTCTGTGGTGCTCTCTGGGTGTGGCACTCTGTGTGGTAGTCTGTGGGTGTGGGGCTCTGTGGTGGGGCTCTGTGGGTATGGGGCTCTGTGAGTGTGGGGCTCTGTGAGTGTGGGGCTCTGTGAGTGTGGGGCTCTGTGGGTCTCTGTGAGTGTGGGGCTCTGTGAGTGTGGGGCTCTGTGGGTCTCTGTGAGTGTGGGGCTCTGTGGGGCTCTGTGGGTATGGGGCTCTGTGGGGCTCTGTGAGTGTGGGGGGGCTCTGTGGGGCTCTGTGGGTGTGGGGCTCTGTGGTCGAACTGGAGAAACTCCTAATACCAGGGGTACCTGCTTTTCCGTCAGGTTTAGCGTCACATTAAGCTTTAATTCACAAATCACCGCCAGTCGGTACACATGGGAAAAAGTTTTTCTAGCATCTGTGAGCCAGCAGCAGCTAGGCGAGACAGAGCAGAACACCTGCCAGCCAATTGGCAGGGGGAAGGTACACCAGAGTGTGCCAAACACTGTGAAGCACCATGTTCTGGCCCTCAGGTGACCCTGGGCCACGCACAGCTGAGCACGAAGGTGTTGGACTGGACTGGTTGCGGTGTGTGTGTGTGTGTGTGTGTGTGTGTGTGTGTGTGTGTGTGTGTGTGTGTGTGTGTGTGCAAGCATGTATGTGTTTGTGTGTGTATGATTGTGTGTGTGAGTGTGTGTGTGTGTACACATGAATGTGTGTGTGAGTCAGTGAGTGTGTGTGTGTGTGTGTGTGCATGTATGTCTGTGTGTGTCTGACTGTCTGAGTGAGTGTGTGTGTGTGTGTACATGTACATGTATGTGTATATGTCTATGTCTATGTGTGTCTGGGAGCTGCTTTGTTCACAGTCATGTTCTCCCCTCTCCCAGCCCACACCTTAGTTTCCCATTGGGACCACATATATTGAAAAATGTATGCATTCACTTTTCAAGTAAGTCGCTTTGGATAAAAGCAACCGCTAAATGCTCGCGTTACCGATAATCTCAAAGCTAAAGCAGTCAGAAGCAGAGTGAGAAAAAATTACACATTTGTCCTTGAATCTCAAATAGAGAAAATATCCAAATTGTGCAACCAGCAGCGGTTCCAGGGGGCCTTACGTTGGGAGAACGCGCTGTTCCCTCTCGCCTCTCAGGGTTTATGTCTGTGTCCGTGCCAGAGAGAGCAATGCTCCCCAACACTGCATCCATCTTGGCACGGCTGCTGCTTTCTCCCATGTACTGTGGATTGAATACCCAGTTTCCCTCAGTCTGAATCCCCTGTTTCGGGCTGCAGTGTGCATCTGAATAAGCGAATCCAAACTTGCGAGAGATTACAGAGTTCAGACAGGCTCCAATCAGGTGTTATTTATTGAAGAGGGTAAGCGGTGATCACGATGTACAAGTGCACCAGATACCACAGGGCGGAAACCAAGAAGCATTAGCATTAGTCTTTTTACTTTACAGGGCCTTCCCAGATTAGCTCTAATATCAGAATCCCAGTCACACACACTCAGTGCTGGCAGTCAGGATTTGATTCAGGACCATGTGGTGTGTCATTGGGCTGGATACACCACACAATAACCCACACATTTCTTAAGATTAATACTGTCCACCCCATTACATGAAGACATGAATACTTATGAAGCAGTCTTGTGCTTCAGGCCTCTTCCACCATTTCATCTTGTAATCCAGTCATGAATATAATATGGTGGCTTCAGAAACTATTCAGGCCTCTTCACTAGACTTCATTTAAAATGGATTAAATAGATATGTTGTGCCATCAATCTACACACAATACCCCATAATGACAAACTGAAAACACGTTTTTTGGAAATTGTTGCAAATGTGTTCAAATTCATATGTCATTTACATAAGTATTCAGGCTCTTTCGTATGACACCTCAAATTGAGCTCAGGTGCATCCTTTTTCTTTTGATCATCCTTGAGATGTCTCTATAACTTGATTTTAGTCCACCTGTGGCAAATGTAATTGATTGGACATGATTTAGAAAGGCACACACCTGTCTATATAAGGCCCCACAGTTCACAGTGCATGTCAGAGCAAAAACCAAGCTATGAAGTCCAAGGAACTCTCCATAGACCTCCAAGATAGAATTGTGTCGAGGCATAGATCTGGAGAAGGGTATAAAAACATTGCTAAAGCATTGGAAGTTCCCAGGAGCACAGTGGGCTCCATCATTGTGAAATGGAAGAAGTTTGGAACCACCACAACTCTTCCTAGAGCTGGCCGTCCGGCCAAACTCAGTAACCGGGCAAGAAGGGCCTTGATCACTGAAGTGACCAAGAACCCAATGGCCACTCTAACAGAGCTTCAGAGTTCCTCTGCAGCGATGGGAGAACCTGGCAGAAGGACAACCATCTCTGCAGCACTCCATCAATCAGGCCTTTATGGTAGAGTGGCTAGACGGAAGCCACTCCTGAGTGAAAGGCATATGACAGCCCGCATGGAGTTTGCCAAATGGCACTTAAAGCACCCTGAGAGCATGAGGAAAAAGATTATCTGGTCTGATGAGACAAATAATTTTCTCTTTGGCCTGAATGCCAAGCACTGCCAGTGCTGATCAAAGGGAACAGGATGCATCTGAGCTCAATTTGGAGTGTCATAACAAAGGGTCTGAATCCTTATGTAAATGACATATTTCAGTTTTTCAGTTTTAATACATTTGCAACTATTTCTAAAAACATGTTTTTGCTTTGTCACTATGGGGTATTGTGTGTAGATTGATGGCAAAACAAAGCTATTTCATCAATTTTAAATGAAGTCTGTAACACAACAAAATGTGGAAAAAGTGAAGGGGCCTGAATACTTTCCGAAGCCACTGTATATAATTAGTCTGGAAAACTGTAACAGTAGCTTTTCATCGGTGAATGACTTTGGAAGCATTTCTCAAAAAACAAGTGTTTATACAGTTTGTATACGCTTTGTCTCTTCAGCTGTAATGTTTTGGTGGTTGTGCTTGCCTGTTCCCTGCAGGAATGGGCCCTGTCCACATGAACGAGGTGGAGTGCTCCGGGTTCGAGAAGTCCATCACCGAGTGCTACTTCAACCAGAACTCTGTGGGCTGCAGCCATGAGGAGGACGCAGGCGTGAAGTGCAACGTGCCCGCTATGGGCTTCCACGAGCGGGTGAGAGTGGACTTTATATAGAGACCACTACGCTACACCACTACACCCTATAGTGACTGCTATACCTTAGTGACCACTATACCCTATAGTGACTGCTATACCTTACAGTGACCACTGCACCCTATAGTGACTGCTATACCTTACAGTGACCACTGCACCCTATAGTGGCTGCTATACCTTACAGTGACCACTACACCCTATAGTGACTGCTATACCTTACAGTGACCACTGCACCCTATAGTGGCTGCTATACCTTACAGTGACCACTACACCCTATAGTGACTGCTATACCTTACAGTGACCACTGCACCCTATAGTGACTGTTATACCTCACAGTGACAACTATACCCTATAGTCACTGCTATACCTCACAGTGACAACTATACCCTATAGTCACTGCTATGCCTCACATTGAGCACTATACCCTATAGCAGTGGTGTCCAATCTTATCCGAGAAGGGCCGGTGTGGGTGCAGGCTTTTGCTGTAGCCCAGCACTAAAACACCTGATTCAACTAATTCAGCAATCATGGTCTACAATCAAGACCTTAATTAGTTGAATCAGGTGTTTAGTGCTGGGCTAGAACAAAAGCCTGCACCCACACCGGCCCTTCTCGGATAAGATTGTACACCACTGCCCTATAGTGACTGCTATACCTTACAGTGACCATTGCACCCTATAGCCACCGCTACACCCTACAGTGATTGCTTCACCGTAATTGCTAGACCCTAATATATTTATACATGTTAAATGTATTTCCCTCAGCGCGTCGGTGTGAGAGGAGGGTTTGGCAGGCCAGTGCAGAAATGATCTGTTGATTTAGTGATGCTTACATCCGCTCTTTCATGGAGGCCCGCGGAACAGCGCACCTCGCTGTACGTGTGTTTCCCAACAACAGCTGCTTTTTTTATTTAAAACACAAGCAGCAGCACGAGGAGAACACTGCCCGTCTGACTACTGCATCAGCGTGATTTACAAGCCCGGCAGAGGCTCCCAGCGTGTCAGTGTAAGCTCGTCGCTGCGCTTGCCTTCGCTCCTGGAGGCCGAGGACACGTGCGTTTGTTTATGCAGCACGTTTGCGCGTCTGTGGTTTTGAGCACGTTCACTCTCTGAGCCTCTGGGTCCAGGATCTTAAACCCACTGCTCTAAGCTCCGACTTATCATATAAATGATAGCATTACAGTAATAACAGACATACAGTGCCAAATTCATAACTGGCCGCTGCTCTTGTAGTAATAATTTACTTACATTACTTCATTAGTTGATTATGACTATATACTATATTCTTGATCAGGTTTATTTGTATGTTAATTTGACATGTGTATATGTGTGTGTGTGTCTGTAAGTGAGTGTGCGTGTGTGTTTGTGCGCGCCACTTTGAATAAGGATCACACATCTGTACTGTAGCTGGTTCCCGGTTTTTATTTGATTGCATCCAGAGTTGCGGCCTCGTTAAACAGTGTTATTTCATGAGCGTGACGGTGGTGATTTAGCCTCTGCTGGATGGGTGGAGCTCTGTTTCACCGTCCGCGTGTCGCTCCACAGCTGCGGCTCAGCGGAGGCCGGAACCCGTTCGAGGGGCGCGTGGAGGTGCTGGCAGAGAAGAACGGCTCGATGGTCTGGGGCACAGTGTGCAGCGACAGCTGGGGAACCATAGAGGCCATGGTGGTGTGCAGACAGCTGAGCCTGGGCTACGCCAGCCACGCCTTCCAGGTGAGCCACACGTGTGCCACACGTGCCTCGCCCTCGCCATCACCATCAATGACATGCTCCTCCCCGCTTCCACACACATCTGCCTTTTTCCTTCGCACACATTTTCCCCTTAAATCTTTCCCAGTCCTGAAGGTTTTTTTTCTTCTTTTTCTCACTGAATGTGAATGTGAGTAGGCCTACAAGTGTGTGTGTGTGTGTGTGTGTGTGTGTGTGAGTATTTATCTTAGGCAGCTAATGGAGATCAGCCCAGTCATCAGTGTTTTCACAAGTTTTCATGTTTTCATTTGGAGGTGTGGTTTGATAACAGCAGTGCCCCGCAAGGCTGGAAACTACTGAATGGGAGGAATGATTTGCGTGATTTTGGGACAGCGGGAGAGTTATAAAAGTGGAAATTGTAATGCGTGATTGGGTATGATTGCAGGATAATGGGCTCGTTAAACATCATTAAGTGCAGAGTGGGTCTGAGTGGCTCAGTAGGTACAGCATGCCGTTGGCAACGTTTAGGTTGTGGGTTCAATTCCCACTGGGACCACAAATACAGAAAAATTTATGTATTCACTACTGTAAGTGAATAAAAGCATCTGCTAAATGGCATATATATATGGTACATGATGCTCACAATAATATTAGATCACTTCATTCAGTCTCAAGGGAAAGTTATTTTGACTTGATATGTTACACATTCTGTTGGCTGGGGCTACAGCTGGGGCTTTTTACTGGAGCTGCCAGCATCTCTCTTGCAGGCACAACACCAGGGTCCCAGCTGGGACACAAACCAACATACTCCTGCTCACTGGTGAAGTTATTTACCTGCTTTCCATACAAACCCACACCTTCCTGCCCTCTGTGACCTTGTCATGTTAACACATCTCTGATTAATATATAGGTTGGCCACAACAGGAAAAACACACTGCAATATGCCTTTGCGATAGACAGGGCAGCACACCTATACATTGTTCATCTGGAGGCCGTTAATCCATCTACAAGTACTCCTGCTATTATTATTGTACTGAGTTGGGTAAGAATATATTACCCTAAACACACACACACACACACACACCCATAAGTGCATGGAACTCCTCCTAAGTGAGACACAAGTGTTCCAAGTCACCAGATGTGTATAGTTTTATTGCTGATGTTTATCGTTGATATGTGGTCACATATCCAGGCTTCACCAGTTCCCAGAGGGTCAGAGGGTGTACAATGGTTTTTGCTCCAAACTCTACTTTTCTTAATCGATGGAGACGGGTTTCACTTTGTCAGCATGGGCACATGCCCCACGCCAAGGGCCTGCACACACGCTTCTGCAGGAAAATCTGACAACCGTGAGAGAGACCAGAGCAAACAAACACACTGGACACTCCCTCTCCCTTTCTCGTTCTCCATCCCTTCCTCGTCTCCCTAATTGCATGCTAGCTGACAACATACAGTATGGAGTACTGGCTGAGACCCAATGGAGCACTTGCAGAGTATGTGTAGGTATAGCGCCATCTTCTGGTAGAATTATGGAACAGTACTAGAATCTATTTGCATTCGTACAGTACTTCTAGACCATATGTGGCATTTGATCAATGCTTGGCAGATTAAGCACAAATTCACTATTCTTTAAATCGTTTGGATAAGCTTTCCCTTTCACTCAACCCACAATGTCAGCCCAAACATGTAAAATATTGATGAGAGAATCTCCACTGCATAACAAGGGCATAACTACATATTAAATATTGGGGGGGGGACATAATGAAAGGGAATGTTTTTTATCTACAAATTATTGGGGGGGGATGAATATGACTGTTTTGAATATTGTAATATTCAAACAATGTTGTTATATTCACAACACCCCCCCCACACTCATTACACCTATGCTGTAAAAAGCATTGATCCAAAATGAACATCAGATGACAACATCCCGCCTCTCTGTCTCCCCCTACAGGCTAAAAAAGGATTAATCTCTCCCCGTCTCCCCCTGTAGGAGACATGGTACTAGCCAGAAGAGGAGATTCAGCAATGTACTTGTGTTATTGTCTTCATGGTTTCCTCTGTACGAGACGCTGTGTAATTGTATTATTCTCGCTGGCTCCCCCTGTAGGAGACGTTGTGTAATTGTATTATTCTCTCTCGCTCCCCCTGTAGGAGACGTTGTGTAATTATGTTATTCTTTCTTGCTCCCCCTGTAGGAGACGTTATGTAATTATGTTATTCTCTCTCGCTCCCCCTGCAGGAAACTTGGTACTGGCCGGGAGAGGAGTCAGCAGATGACGTTGTGATGAGCGGGGTGAGGTGTTCGGGGACAGAGATGTCACTGTCACACTGTCTGCACCACGGCCAGCATCTCCACTGCCCGCGAGGGGGTGGCCGATTTTCTGCAGGGGTCTCCTGCTCTGAGAGTAAGACCTCAACCCCTTCCCCCACGTCAGCACACCCATAAACCTGCTGACAACCCAGAAACAAAGCTCCCATCACTGAAACAATGATTCATTTGAGTTTGTTATAACATTTGCAAAATTGTGAACATGAGCATCTGTGTCTAACTGTAAATATGATTGATCATAACTATAGTTATGAATCCATTGAATAAAATTTGTATTAAATTATTTATTTCTTAAACATGTATAAAATGATAGCTATAACTACTGTGAACAACCACAAACCTGTTCTGACAAGCATGAAAATTACTCTTTGCTTCTAGTAGGTAGATCAGGATGCTGGTTCAAGATCAGCCCGCCCAATCCTAATCCACAGCCAAATTATTATGTGAGAAAAGGTTGAAACTGATTTGAGGTCAGTGCTTGGGGAAGACTGATTTGAGCCTGCCCTGTCCCCCGCCAACCTCTCCCCCCGCAGCGGCCCCAGACCTGGTTCTGAACCCTCAGGTGGTAGAGCAGACCACCTACCTGGAGGACCGGCCCATGTTCATGCTTCAGTGCGCCCATGAGGAGAACTGTCTGTCCAGCACCGCTGAAACAGCCCGCAGTGACTCGTACCGCCGCCTGCTCCGCTTCTCCTCCCAGATCCACAACAACGGCCAGGCCGACTTCCGCCCAAAAGCTGGCCACCATTCCTGGATCTGGCATGAGTGCCACAGGCAAGTTCCTTGGCCAGCATGTGCTTTTTATGTCAAACTGAGAGTGTCCATCCATTATTATATCAACACTGAGAGACAGCTCCCCCTCCTAATGATATCATTCTATAGGCCCACCAGATATTCATTCTTATGAATATTTGTGAAAGGCGTGACCAAGTACAATACTGTGGCAATGGAGGTTCTGTACTGTAATATAGCATCAGAAACTCCTGTTACCAACCGGAACCTCCTGTCATTAAGAAGTAGCTGGACCATTTGGTCAGTCTGTGGAATCTGTAATATCACACTCTTAGGAGGAGACAGTGTCTCTTCCTTATTAGGTCACACACTGAGGGAGAGACAGCGTCTCCACCTTGTGATGTCTTACACTGAGACACAATCCTGAGAGATACTATAGGTTAATATAAGTTAATATAAATTAAAATATACATGTTTAAAGCTTTCTAATATAACCTATTTGGCATCCCTTCCTTATGATGTCCCCTACTTATGTCATACAATGAGGAAGAGACAGCCATAGAGATGGAACAATAGATATGGCACAGTTTTTATGTTCCAACTTGGCATTCTGTGAAATACTGTCGCCATCTTGTGGAGGGCATTACCCGGAAGTGGCCATTGCAACCAATAGAACTGTTTTATTGAAATAACTGTATTTTAGATAAAGATTCAATATGACTTTGACTGAAATATGATACTTAAGTTATCTAGACTTGATATACATGTCAAAATAGTATGTCTGTGATACTAATACAGTTTAAAACTAGCTAAATATGAAGAAGCTATTTGCTCTAAAATTCACTACATACTGATATTGGTCAAAACAAGCTAAAAACCATTTATGAGCCAATCCAATGAAATAAGAGTAGTTTAGCAGCATTGATAATGATTGGTTGTAGCCTTAATTTAGTAGTTGTAGCTAGCCGTCGCAAGGGAAAACAACACATCATAACAGTACATAAGCTTACTTATGCAAGCTAGTTAGCTAGAATTACTCTTGCGATGTATGGTACTCAAATCGCTCTTTATTTATATGAACTCAAGAGTTTTATATGCTTAAGAGTATAATAAGCTGCTCAATAAAATGGCTAGCTAGTACACTAGCATATATAGCTAGCTGCCTATACACAGTGAAAAGTTGCATTCAGTTCGCTAGTGAGCTGTCTAGTTTAGCAAGCAAGCTATGGGCTAACTAGCATTGTTAACTAGGCTATAACTAACTAGCAAATGTCCGTTTGTCATATATATTTTGCAGTATTTTAATTGATTTCCCTTCAGATTATGTTCACCATTAATCATTGATGGTAACAATGTTGCTTTTACAATGGACTGTGTCATTTTTTGCTTGAATAATTTTCGCTTTTGAATTGATCTCTATGGCCACGTCCGGGTTATGACCCCTGTAAGATGGCTCTGCAATATTGATGTTGTGAGAACCCCCTTGTTGTATCTTGTGATATATATATCTATGAAGACAGTGTCCCTGCCATATGATGTTATTGTTACTCTGCAGGAGACACATCCTTATGATGTCACACACTGACAGGTTGTAGTTAGGGAGTTTAGACATACATGTATTCAGAATTCAGTATTAATCATTTAGTTTTTCTGTCCAGGCACTACCACAGTATGGAGGTCTTCACACACTATGACCTGCTCACGCTCAACGGCTCCAAGGTGGCAGAGGGACACAAGGCCAGCTTCTGTCTGGAGGACTCAGAATGTGATGAAGGTGTGGGGATGGACCCAGGGACAGTGCCATTAACCTAATGCTAACCTAACCATAAAATGGCACTAACTTAAAGCTAATCTAACCGTAGCCTAAGGCTAAACTAACAGTGTTCTTTTGTATCTGGAGAGGAAAGGGTCTAGGCTGCTTTTTCACCCTGTGCTCTGCTTATCTGTGCCCGGCAGGTGTCTACAAGAGGTACGCGTGTGCCAACTTCGGTCCGCAAGGGATTACTGTGGGATGCAGGGATACGTACAGACATGACATTGACTGCCAGTGGATCGATGTCACGGACGTTGTGCCCGGAGATTATATCTTACAGGTCTCTTAATCTTTTGTCTATTTAAAAAAAAATTGTGGTTCATTCTGGGATTTTTAATGAACATACTTCACACCATAATTACAGTAACAGAAACTGAAATTGTTATGTAAGAATAACATACAGATAGAGAACAAAAATATGGAAATACCAAAGTCAAGTTCTTAATAGGGTGTTGGGCCACGGTGTACAGCCAGTATGGCATGAATTTAGTCAACCAGCATTTGGAATTCTACAGGAGGAATACAGCTCCCTTCCACAAGAAAGTCAATCAACTCATGCTGAGTCATTGCAGAATATCCCAGAAATGTCAATCCTTGATTGGACTCAAATCTAGTGACTGAGAAGGCCATGACATAAGGATAATGTCAGTGTCATGCTCCTCAAACCATTGGCTGACTACTTGTGCTTTGTAGATGTCTTGAAAGACGTCCCTCTCTGCAGGAAATAAATGCTTTACGGGGTGAAGATGATCACTCCAGTCCATTACGAAATGATTAACATCAACTTTGCCATTTAAGGGTATGAGTGCATCCAAACCATGCCAAGAAATGCTCCCCACAAAATTACAGAACAACCAAAAACACTCGTTTCCATTTTTTAGTTCACTACCTGTAATTTTTTCTAAAGAATGTACGGTAGGAGGTCCCATGTGCAACCAATCTCGGACTCTCATGAAACAATCAAGTCTTTGCTTTCCACAGCAGAACACTGTGATTCACTGTCGTCACAGATATTGTAAATCAAGATAACTCCACCCCACTGTGGGACACCTGAAACCTCACTCTGCCATCACTAAGCTGTCTTTGGGACACAGAGTACAGATGGGACTAAGCATTTAGTTTTAGGGTAGCTTTGTTGGTTGAGCACAGTTTGGGGAGCTCTGATCCTAATCCCTAAATATCTTACGCCCCTTTCTCTTACAGGTCATCATCAACCCCAATTATGAAGTTGCAGAGTCGGATTACTCCAACAACATCATGAAGTGCAGATGCCGATATGACGGCTATCGTGTATGGTCCTATAACTGCCATATAGGTGAGACATTCCCACTCATCAACCTCAGTGTTGCTAACATTTATCTTTTTCACAACCCGGGAATACAAGACGTTAGAGTGAAATGAATGTCCTGCCAAAAACACGTCTTTTAAAAATATAGTTACATGCAGTATAGTTAGCAAATACTAATTATCAATTAAATATAATTTATTGATTGAACATAACCATCTGGACAGAGGCTTTTGGGCTCAGTCTAAAGGTCAATTTATGCTTTACGTGCATAAATAAGTGTTCCGCCACACGTCGCACGTTTCATGTTTTGAGCATTCATACTATCCACGACTCAGCAACAGCGTTGCCTCTATGGTAACCAGTCTGAGCAAACTGTGATACCGGGTTGTTGGCTAGCTAGATATAGATAGATGGTTTTGCTTAGCTAATGTTAGCATACATATCTTACCTGTCTTGCAACTGTTTCCATTTATGTCTGTATTGCAGCCCGTCTGTCTCGAGATTCCTTTAAATCTCCCCCATGAGCCCTTATTATGGTGTCTTTATAATCGCTCCTTGAGGAGTTATAAATATGAGGATACTTCCTCAGCTGGTCCGCTAATAATTCCTCAAAGCCATCCATCGCAATAACATCAAAACATAAAGTCAGATGGAAGTAGTATGCTGTATCTCCATGGCAATGGAGTTTACAATCAATCAGAATATACAACATCCATGACAGCGTCTGCGACCTTTCATTTTTCTGGAGGTATGCGACACCCTCCGCGATGCTCCTCTGCGACACATTTCTGTCCTTTTGACATCACTTTTGTCCCACAATGTGTCGTGCGACACTGGTCGCGTAAAACATAAATTGGCCTAGGCCTGCTTCACACACACTGTTCTCTGGGGACACCATTCTAGACCACAGCACACGCATTGTTCTAGAATGCTCTCCTGGCAACAGCATTCTAAAACACAGCACACAGGTCTCTCATGGCAACAACATTCTAGAACACACTACTTTACTGTGGTGAGGCTGACCTTAACACACTGGAGAACTAGAATTTTGACATTTCAAACAAAACAATAGCTGTACTGTAAATACAAAGTGTATAATCTACAAATAAAATAAGGTTGTTGGTTTATTTAAAAAAATATATTTTCTGTTTATGCTTTTATTCCCCATTTTTAGTTGCCAATTATACCCTTTCTTTTTCATGTCAATTATTGCCACCCTCATCTGAGGTCTCTGCCGTAGTCCTGACACTGGTAGCGGGTGCTGTACCGCCTCCTCCAAGCCGGTACCAGCCACGGTCACCATAAGACACCACCCATACATGCAGCAAGCTCGTATCAGCTTCCCTCCCCCCCCCTGGGGCGGACAGCCAATTGCCACCCCCTAGTGGCAGAGCCAAACTGGCGCAATCTAGGTGGAATCGAACCCTGGTCGCAGTGGGCAGCGTTGACCGTTCTTACCGCTACAACACCTGGGAGGCCCCAGGTTGCTGGTTTATAAAAATTTTTAAGAAAGGTACAAAGAAAAGAAGAATGGATTAAAACCACTTCAGATTGTAATTCTAGTGAAATTAACTGTAAGGAGTCTGACTTTGGTCAGTTTTGATGACAGCGCAGTGGTGGCTGTGCAGTAACATTGCTAGCCTGTTAGTGACCAGCACTGTGCAGAACGGCAGCTTTTCCACAATCGTGACTGTAGACGAAGTCCATCTTCATGAAGCTGTCACGCAGCATGAATTATGCCTTCATTGACATTTGAAAATCATTCCTCAGCTAATGCAATTACGTGTGGTAGTGTTATGATGGATAATACTACCATGCATAAAGTAGAACGCTATTCTGAAATTGAACATAACACGTGTCACTTGATTTAAGGTCAACCCTCAGACCAAAATTCCTGCACACAAGTTTATGAATGATAAATGGTTGTTAGGCTGTTAGTACATACTCCGTGTAATATGTGAAATTTCCAACACTGCAGATGAGTGAAAACAGTTCAGATTCTCCATTCACACACTGTAAAATTTCAGATTTTATTTGTTTATGGTGACTGGAATACTGATCCCAAAAACTGCTATGGCCTCGTACCACCTTTTAATAAAGAGCCTATGAATACTCAATGAAAACAGTGAATCCTTTGAAATGTACAGTACTGTGCAAAAGTCTTAGGCCCCTCTGAAAAATTCTAATTACAGCCAGTTATCGGAGCAGTAAGTGTTTATTTTGTCGAAAAAATATATATAACATTGACGTGAACACATAGGGCCCTATTTTCGTACCGATGCTAAGCGGTGTTATGCCATAGCGCAGGCAAATTGCCGGTTTCATCTGTCGCAAACTGAATATTTCCCATCCCTGATGAGTTTGGCAATTCCGTGGTGCGCAGTGAAGGCGTTTGCGTGACTATGGGTTGGGTAGCGCAATAGGGGGTGTGACAATGAAAACAGTCCGGCGCTATGCAAGTTTGGTGTCAAGTAATGAGTTTGCATTAACGTCCAACTAGACCACCTCTTAGCGCAAACGCTGGCGCTCTGCTCTGCAATTTGGTGACTTTATTGATGCGCACATTATCTGAAATCACATGAGAATGTTTTGTGAATATTGTTAATTTTCCCCCACGTTGAGGCAAATCGTCCAATCCATGGGTAACTATTTCACCACAGCTTGTGGTTATTCAATGCACGGACATGAAAGACTGAAGCCAGCAGGCCATCCATCGCTACCGTTCAGTAAGATGCACCTGTTAAATAGATATATGTTTGTATGAACATTGTTTTTCTTATGTGAAAGGGTTTTATTCTTTCCATTTGCACTACAGAAAATGGAGTACATAATTGGACACCGAAGGCGATACTGTGAGCGATACCCTGGGTTTGGTAGCCGGTGTTGGCCAGACGGCTATCAGTTCGGCTGTACATGCAGTTTCTTCTGCATGACGAACATAAATGAAACAGGCCTAGTTGCAGTTGTGAGTTTGTCATTTATTGCTTTCCATTTAACAATTACATTGTTAGAAAAAAAGAAACTTGTAATAAAACAATGTAGGTCTCAAAATATAAACTCAAATCATGAAAATAACAAATTAATGTGCACCTTGTTTTCCCCCTCTGATTCGCGCGCCAACTTTTCTGCACCTCCCGCACCTTCTTTTGAGAAGCGTAGCGTGCAAAACTGTCATCCATGTGAGGAAATTGCCAATTTGCTATAGCGTTAGTATTTAAAGGGATAGAAAATAGGTGTTCTGATTGGCCATTATGAAACCAAACCCCCACATGTATTTTTTTCAAAGTTAATCCAACCTCTTTTACAACTGCACCAGAGGTGCGAGTCACAAAATTGTGTTAGACATGCCCTAAAGCGCCACCGTCTTCGCTTTGCATCTGCGTTACAGACACCGTCCTAATTCACCAAAATAGGACCCATAGTAACATAGTAATACAATGAAAAGTAACAAGTCTCAAGAATACAAAACTGAAGCAATTCGCTTTGTTAAGACTGTAATTTTTCAAATAGTCCTGTGGTAAATTCTTCCAAGCTTCATGCAGGATTTGTCATAATTCTTCTTTTGACATTGGCTGTTTTTTTCTCTTTTCCCTGTCCATGTGATCCCACACAGCTTCAATTATGTTGATGTCAGGCCTCTGAGGTGGCCAATCTAATACTGTCAGTGTTCCATCTGCACACTTCCACTCCAAGTAAATTTTAATCCTGTTTGCAGCGTGTTTAGGGTCGTTATTTTGCTGAAAGAACGTTTTTTCCAGTCCGTCATTTTCCCAAAGGTACACCATGATGAATCAAGATCTGTTTATATTTCTCAGCATTCATAATTCCATCGAACCCCTACACCGTTGGTTGAAATGTACCCCCAGACCATGACAGAACCACCACCGTGCTTCACAGAAGGCTGCAGGCAGGCATCAATCTACTTCTCGCCAACTCTTCTTCTGACATTCTGGCGTCTTTGTGAACCAAAAATTCCTAATTTGGACTCATCGCTCCACAAGACTTTCTGCCACTGGTTGTCGCTCCATGCTTTATGGTCTTTCACATATTATAATCTCTTCTGCTTGTTGCCTTTTCCGCAATAATGGTTTCTTAACTGCAACACGTCCGACCAGACCATTTCTTGAAAGACTTCTCATGGTCAAAGAGTGTACTTTGGTGCCAGATGACTTTCCCAGATGCTGAGCAAGCACTTCACAGGATTTCCTTCTGTCCCTCAAGGAAGTGACCTTTAATTACTGTTCATCAGATGCAGACAGCTTTTTGGGTCTTGCACTGCATTTTCTGTCTTCAACTTGCCCAGTTTCTTCAAATGTCTTTATGACAGCTTGAACACATCTTGAAATCCGGTTAGGCGTGCTATTGCTCGCTGAGAATTGTCTTGTTGATGCAAAACTATGATTTCACGTCTGTCAAACTGTGTTAGATTAGCCATTTCCAAACCTATCCTCTAGGCAAACCTGGTTCAGCTAATCAGTACCTCATTAAGTTGAATCAAGTGTGCTGGTGGTGGAATTGAACAAATACATAGAATGGCTGGAGTGCCTCGACAAGAGGTTTGGCAACAAAACTTTGGCAACAATCAACAACTTTTTGGAAAACACAAGAAAGTCTTGTTACTTGTTATGGTATTAATGTTTATTTCTATTTACTCTAATGTTATATTGTGTTTTTCAAGCAAATAAATACTGCCCAGATAATTAGCTTTAAACATTTTCTAAAGACTTTTGCACAGTACTTTTTCACAACATCTTCTTAAAAACAACACTTAAAACATAATTTGTCAATAAATCATTCCCAGACAATATTTGGTGCACAGATACTTGTTCTCAAGGACATGGCGTGGCTTCGGAAAGTATTCAGGCCCCTTCACTTTTCCCTACTTTTTGACTACAATCAAGTTCTAGAGACATCTCAAGGATGATCAAAGGGAACAGGATGCATCTGAGCCCAATTTGGAGTGTCATAGCAAAGGGCCTGAATACTTATGCAAATTACATTTCAGTTTTTAATCTTAAATACATTTGCAACAATTTCTAAAAACGTGTTTTCACTTTGTGTCATTATGGGGTATTGTGTGCAGATTGATGGCAAAACAAATCTATTTAATCCATTTTCATTTTAATTTAAGTGTACAGCACAACAAAGTGTGGAAAAGTGAATGGGCCTAATACTTTCCGAAGCCACTGCATGCTGGTCAGGCAATACAGCTAGCTGACAGGAGACTACAGAATCTTGGATTGGTGTATTGTATGAGCTCTAACCCAAAAGGTGCTGGTGTGGATATAAAATCAAGTCAGCTTTTTCAGGTGGACAGTGTACTGTAGCAGCTTTATGTATCAAAAACAGTTGTTCTCCCGAGATACAGCTGTGCGGCGGGTAAAGTGGGAATTAGACTACGGCGTACTTTACATTTAAACATTTGAACAGTGATGCACACGGAAGTCTTACACTTATCACACAGTTATCTGACACACTTTTACACAGATGCACTAATGTCTAATAAGTGGAGGACAGGAAGCATCCTACAATAACGACCCACCTCACCCGCTCACAAGCACGCTGCCCTCACTCACTGCACAAACCAGTCAGTCCCACTCCCACTCACTGCAACATCAGTCAATCTCACTCACTGCACAAACCGGTCAGTCCCACTCCCACTCACTGCAACATCAGTCAATCTCACTCACTGCACAAGACGGTCAGTCCCACTCCCACTCACTGCAACATCAGTCAATCCCACTCACTGCACAAGACAGTCACAGTGCCACTCACCGCACACATCAGTCACAGTGCCACTCACCGCACACATCAGTCACAGTGCCACTCACCGCACACATCAGTCACAGTGCCACTCACCGCACACATCAGTCACAGTGCCACTCACCGCACACATCAGTCACAGTGCCACTCACCGCACACATCAGTCACAGTGCCACCACCGCACACATCAGTCACAGTGCCACTCACCGCACACATCAGTCACAGTGCCACTCACCGCACACATCAGTCACAGTGCCACTCACCGCACACATCAGTCACAGTGCCACTCACCGCACACATCAGTCACAGTGCCACTCACCGCACACATCAGTCACAGTGCCACTCACCGCACACATCAGTCACAGTGCCACTCACCGCACACATCAGTCACAGTGCCACTCACCGCACACATCAGTCACAGTGCCACTCTCACAGTGCCACTCACCGCACACATCAGTCACAGTGCCACATCAGTCACAGTGCCACTCACCGCACACATCAGTCACAGTGCCACTCACCGCACACATCAGTCACGTACAGAACGCCTGAACTGCAGCTGGAAGGAAAACAGCAGAAGATAAAATGTGTCCTTCCCATCTGTCAGCCACACCCATAGATGCTTATATTGATTATTATTATTTTTTTCTCAATACTGAAATGAGTGGACAATGGAGGGCTTCGGGGGATATGTCAGTGGAGCAGCGTATCTGACTGCTCTGGATTAATGTTTGGGGGTGGGGGGTGGGGGGTGGAGCGCATGGATCGAGTGTCTGACCACTCTGGGTTAATGCTTAGGAGGGGGCGCATGGGTCGAATGTCTGACCACGCCGGGTTAATGCTGTTCAGGAGACAGTCGTAGACCTCTGCCCAACATCCTGCTCATCCAGGTCTTTCCCTGTCAAAATAAGGGAATAAGAAAAATATAGAATTAGTGGTTAAGCAGAGAAATTGGCTCAGGGCATGGAAAAAGTAACAAATAACCACAAGCGCAACTGTAGGAACTAAATAAACTTACACCACACTTATGCTTAGTGCCTAAGTTAAAACTCAAAGATCTAACACTAAAGAGGCCTGCACTCTGGGTGAGGGGGACTGAGGTGTCAGATTCCAGGTGCAGGATGTGTCCTTCAATTCAGCCGGGCCTGTCTGTGTAATTTAGTCTCTGGGATCGTTTCGTTTTCTCACACAATGTTTTTTTCTCTCTCTCTCCTGCCAAGGTGGTTCACTAAGCTCTGAGACAGAGGACACCTTTCCTGGACTTAGGAATAACCAGGTGTCATACAGGTAAAAGAACCAATGGCAGACAGATGGACGGACAGGAAGAAGGTTCTGGATGTAAGGCTCAACCAACAGCCACAGAGGCCCCCAGAGCCACCGACCACTAGAGTGTCTCTCTCGCTCTCTCTCTCCCTCTCCCTTTCTCCTTTTCACTCTCTCAATGTCTTTATTTCTCTCTCTTTCTCTCTCTCTCTCTCTCGCTCACTCCCTCTTTCTCTCTCTCTCTCTCTTGCTCTTTCCCCCTCTCGTTCACTCTCTCCTCACTTTCTTTTTCTCCTTCTCTGCCTCCCCTGCTGAGTGCTGTTGGACTACTCCTTCCAGTCCTCAGCCCCAGGTCTGGCCACCTGCTCCCCATGCTTCAGAAGTTGTCCCCCTCACAAAGGCCCTCCCCTCCTCCTTGGCCTCCGGCCTGATGTCGTCGTGATTAAGCTCCCAGAAGGCTGTAGAGACGTTGCAGCTCAGATATGAAAGACTGCCGCTTTTGTGCAACGCCGCTCGGAGGCTGAGTGGGTTAAAGCCCCCTGCCCTATGAGCTTAAGGACGAGACACTTGAGGAGAACGCTCTCTTCACATGTACTTTTTGAAAGTTAACAGTGATGCAAGTGGTTTTGAGCTCCACATTTTGCTTCTGTGAATCTGCAAGGAATATTATCACGGAAAGGAAATGAATTATCTGGACCTATACACGTGTTGATTTAACGCAATCACACACACACACACACACACACACACACACACACACACACACACACACACACACACACACACACACACACACACACACACACACACACACACACACACACACACACACACACACACACACACACACACACACACACACACACACACACACACACACACACACACACAAAAATACATTAACATTCCCAGTTGGTTGGAGAAGCAAACAAATTCACTAATAGTGGAAATTGTCTCTGGATGCAATTCCTGACACAGCGTGTGCCATAACTCCTTCTGACAAGAATGGGAAAGTGTTCAAGCCTGGACCCGACTTCTGGATTTCCCCGGGAAATCCAAGCACCTTTTTAATTGCGAAAGCAGACTCACTCTTTTGGACCAGAGGAACTATGTTTCTGTAAATCTGACATGATGTTTTAAGATGCGTTACATATATTCACACACTATGCAAACCCTTTCATTATCAGGGACAAATGCACATACCTCATAAGAACAGGTTTACTACAGTTAAAACTGGGAAAGGCCACTGCTGCTGGAGCCTCACTTCATTATCACAAGGTATCATGACCGATCAGTACTGTTTTAAGTGTAGGACACCTGCCAGAACATGTTCTGGTGAAGCTTATCACAACCCTTACATCTTTCATTCTTTTCTTACACTACATTTTTAGCTCGTTTCAGCGACCGCCAAACTCATAGTTATGCGCATAACAGTTAGGAAAAGAGATCGATTTGTGTAACCAGACGCACGGTTTCGTATACCTTTTCCCTAGCACGCTTATTTGTGAGCAAATATGATACTGAACCAACTTTGAGACACTTTACCGTACAGCATGAGCTTTTGTATGTTTTCAGCTTCAAACATTTCGAGCTTGCAATGCCTATATTCAGAAAGTGAAAAGACAGCACATGACAGCCTAAAAGCACGTCGACACGTTTAAATAACGAAATCCCCAAAGACTGACTGTGAGACAGTTACAACACAGGGAACTCCAAAACTGTAATAATGCGCAACTGCTCCTTTTGTTTTTTGTCGTTTTTTTGTATTTTTTTTTTTTTACAACTTTTGTAAATGGTTTAATCTTCTCCTGCTACCATTTATACGTATGTAACTTATTGCTGTGAATGTCAGGGATCGCAATTGGATGTTTTTATTTTTTATTTTTTTCCTGTTGTTACCTTGTTTAGAGTAACCAAAGCTCCCGTCCTTGTGAGCAACAGATGTCTGGCTCACGTGTGTGTTGTGTTTTTTCTATTTGTCCTAATGGTGCTGCCATACTGCCACTCTCAGTTTTTTTGAGGGTGCACCCTGCAGGCTGATTGGCTGTTTGAGACGCCTGTACTTGAATGGGGAGAGACGTAATATCCGTACGGTGCTTGGAAACCTGTTTGCTGTAATAAAAGTATGGGATTAAGCAGAGCCGGGGGCGATTCTGTGCGTTTTCGTGTGTGAATCACCTGCGCTGGCCGTCAGCAGCGTTTGCCGCAAGGGTCGGGCTTCGGCAGGCCCAGCGCCCGCGTCACCATCCTCCTGGCCACTGCCGTGTCGGTGCGCGGTCGCTCCTTCACCGGCTGGATGAACTCTGGAAGAACACCAATCACAGCCCTTGTACGACTCTGCACTCATACAAAATACGCATTACAATAATCATGCACCATAACAATGTATCCATTCATAACCACGACAAGGTGACAAAAATGTAATTTAACAGATTCAAATTTAATGTTTTGTAAAGCATACATTTTGGGGGTAAATATTACTATTGCTCCATGTATGTTTTTAACTATTTTTAACTATTTTTTTAAAATAAAAAAGGTAAAATCAGAAGGAACATCATACTGCCACTCCCTGTGTTAAATCATCCTTTTGGTCACAGAGGTCACTGTGTTGTATCTCTCCATGTAAAGTGTTGTTTGTGAGATCACAGTGCCACATCTCAGAGTACATGCCCACACATCTCTGTGCCACACCTGTGAGAGTCAGGTGCGTTGTTCAGGACGTACCTGCGCGACGCAGTGCTTTCCCTTTGGACTTCTTGCTACCCTCGTACAGGGTGCGTACTTTCACTAGGGGGTGCTGTAAGCAGAGTGCCTGGAGAGCTGCAACGAACCCCAACATTGAATGACAACAATATGAATACAATAAGACAACACACAACCCTAACCCCTGATTCTAACAGGGGGCGATTCGGCAACGAGTTGCCCAAAATGCATTGATTGTCTATGAGAGCGGGCGACTTCCGGTGATTGGCCGATTTGTGGGCGTGGCGGCGACACAGAAAAGTTGAAAATTCTGAACTTTCGGGCGATATCACCCGGTAAGAGCCAATCAAATTCATGTGTTGCTGTTTTTACCTTCCATGCGGAACCAACACAACACCGAAATTTGGTTCCTAGTTCCGACACTTCAACATGAATGAGGAGAAACTGATAACAGCGGTCTGCAGTACCGCCATACGTTATTTAATCCTAAAAGCATAAATATTTATAGCTAGCTAAACTTATATGGCCTACATACATCTTATTTAATGTTTGTGTTGGTTAAAAGGCAATTTTTTATCGCATGGGTACGTTTGGAAAAACGTACCGGAGACAAATTGCGAGCCGCTTTCAGCGCAAGTAAATGGCCGCAATTGTAAAAAGCCTTCTGAGTTTAAGTTTGCGGTTCATGATTGAAGGAAACAATACTGCTAGCCAACTAATATTTATAATAAAGATTCTCAAAATCTATGATGAACTATTCGTTTACCATGCAAAAATGTTGTAAGCACGTCGGAAGCATTTTTGAGGAAGCCATTCAAGCGTGGGGAACGCCCACGCTAGATTTATTCGCCTAGTATCGCCCCCTGTTAGAATGCGGGGTAACAGTGATGAAAGACTACAGCGACGCTCCTGTCGTCCACTCATACCCACTCACCGCCCCTCCCGTTCCCTAGGCTGTCGCCATCTCCCTCTGCACTGTGGTCACACAGAGTACAGGTCGGACTGCACCTCTCTGCGCATCAGAAACGATCTAACCAGAGCAAACAACAGCCTGACCTCTCACCTCCGTGTCAAAGTTCATACCTGCAGATTCACTGGAGAATACGCCCAGAGCATGAGTGTTATCCACCCACTTGATCTTCAGACCACCCCCGCTGTGAGGGAGGGAGAGGGAGAGGGAGAGGGAGAGGGAGAGGGAGAGAGAGAGGGAGAGAGAGAGAGAGAG
This sequence comes from Aldrovandia affinis, assembly GCA_029706075.1. Lineage (NCBI taxonomy): Eukaryota > Metazoa > Chordata > Actinopteri > Notacanthiformes > Halosauridae > Aldrovandia > Aldrovandia affinis. The sequence continues at coordinate 1,752,984 of JAINUG010000192.1, read as the reverse complement.
AGAGAGAGAGAGAGAGAGAGAGAGAGAGAGAGAGACAGAGAGAGAGAGACAGAGAGATAGAGAGACGGTACAGCCTGTTTAACAGTGCATGGTTTTTTGGGGGGGGGGTTAGCGGTCCCGGATGCAGGCGATCGTCACCTAAATTCGGCGAAAGCGTCCAGCAGGTCGTCGGTTTTAAAGATGGCGGGGATGTCGTAGATCTCGATGACATGGGTGAATTCGCCGGGGGCGATCCACAGGTTCTCGTAGGCGGAGTAGTCGCTGTGGACGCTCTCGATGGTGAAGTCCGCCTCCTTCAGCTGTGCAGCGATCTGGCGGGAGACGAGAGAAACACGCAGAACCGTGGATGACCGCGGTCCTGTTAGCCAGCCCTGTTGCTGACCGTAACATAACCAGGTTACGCGGGGTACATCTGTGCCAATAAAACACAGGAGGTGTGTTTTCGACTGAATTTACTTTATTGGTGCCATTCAACTGAGGCAAATTAGTGAACTAATGAATAAGTTGCACCAAGGTATATAAAAATTATTCACTTACAGGTAATCAGCCAGGTGCAGTGACGTTGCTTTGTGTTGTGGTATAGACTCAGGATAACACTGACAAGAAATGTTTGAACTCTGCGAAAGCATACCCCCCCATACCTCTCCAATATAATCCTGAGAATCCGTTTCTCCCTCCGTCTGCAGCGGAGTATCAGGGTGAGCGGGGCTGCAGCTGCTTTTGCCGAAATCAAAGCGGTCGTCCAGCGACATGGCCACGAAATAGGACACGGTCTGCTCCCAGGGGCAGAGGCCGCCCAGGTCCTCGGGGTCGCCTAGCAACTCGTCTGCGCTGTCGGACGGCGGCTCCTGACAGGCCGCAGGGGCGAGCGCCTCAGTGGTCTCGGGACAGGACTCGTCCGAAGTGCTGAGGCTCAGGCTGCAGCCGGTGGAGCCGATGTCGGGCGGAGCCGGCGGGGCAGGTTTGGCTGGGGCAGGTGGGCCTGGGGAGCCCTGCCCCGCCCTCTCTCTCATAGCCCGCGGGACGTAGATGGCCTTGTCGGGTCGTCGGTGGCTTCGGCTGCGCGTCTGCCTGGTCTCCGGCGTACGGCCGCTCTTACCGCCGTGCATCCCCCCGCCTCGAACATGGGACCGCTCGCTAACTCCGCCATCTGTGTCACTGCTCTCCTCTGGGGGCAGCCTGGGGGTATGTGGGATTTGAGTTGACGTCACTTTTCTTTTGGCTGGGAGCAGAACCCACACTATGCTGAGAGACCCAACACTGACGGGTAGTTTAACAGGGATTAAGAAGTCTGTGACCGTACTCAATTTCAATTAGCTTTACTGGCATGAATTACAAGTAAATATTGCCAAAGCATTGAGACGATTAAACACAACAAGAAATGTATATAACATCAATAAGAATCACCATCTCTCTCTCTATGTCTCTGTCATGCTGCAGGATCACGCTAAGGCATGAGTTATGTGTCTTTATGAAAGACAACACCAGGACCAGCAGGCAACACTCTCTCTGTAATGTAGTGGAATTTATTATCTGTCTACCTCTCTCAATCTAGCCCTTTAAACATCCACTAAATAAGTCCCTCCATCTCCACCTCAGTGGTGATCTTTCTGGCACAAGATAGATGTCGTGAATCACTCAGGCAATGGCTACACATCTTCACTCCCTCATTATTCATCATTCATTCACTCACTCATTCATCCGTGCAATGCCCAGTCCAGTGGGAGGAGGCTGTTGGAGGTGGAGCTGTACCTGAGGTGGGAGAAACACACAACCACCCTACGATTCCACCCTTCCCCCCCGACGGAGAAGGTGCTAAGGTGGGGGTAGTTCTCTGCAGTTTTGTGAGTCAGGTAGCGTAGTCGGCTTGGCAGAGGGGGGAAGAGCAGAACCCTGGGAAACACAGAGGAGGAAACTTCATTAACTCCCTTGTGTCAAACCCTTCTTAATGAAACCCCCCACTCATTCAGTCTTAAACCTTGTCCTGGAGTAACCCTGTTTATGCTGGTTTTCCTTGATTTAACATTGCCCTCTTAATTCCAAATTATTTCATAAACAGATATACACGTTACAGAAAATGCATATTCTATATTAATTTAAGAATTTGATTAGCTCAGACAACTATTGCTTTCAATTTGCTGTGGCAAATGATTCTTTTTGAAATAGTTTACGTTTTCAATATATAGACCCACATCTGTAATCTGTGAAGTCCTAAATGCTTAAAGTGTGGACACCTGGGGTCGTATGTACAAAGATTCTAAGACTAGGAGTGCTGATCTAGGATCATTTTAGCCTTTTAGCTCATAATGGATATGGTTAGGATATGGACAGGGGAAACCTGACTAACCTAACCTAGTTGTATGGAAAAGAAGAGTTCAAAGAAAAATAAATTAAAAATTGCATTGGTTTAAACTCTGTTTCAGCACAAGATTATGGAACCTAAACATGGTTTCAACAACCTCAATTAATCAAGAGATTGGCTGGAACAAAAACCAGCATACACAGGGTTACCCCAAGACTAGGTGAACCACTGAGCTAAATCATCCAGTTTACAGAGCTGCACAATTCCCCCTCTACATTCCAATAGCATACTTCTCTGAGCAGCTCAGGATATATCAAAGAAAAATTATATGAACTGGGATTAAGAGTATGAATAGAGTAATTCTGGGATGTACTACATATTTCTTACATTATACTGGGAGATCTCTAGGAAATAAAAGTGCCTCTGCCCCTAAAATGTGACTCTGTGTGCAATGACTCTGCAATTCTGTATCAGCAGCAGACTGAGTTGTTCTTGGTTAAAGTGATGTTAGGTTTGGGCCAGAGGACAGGTAGACTGTGGGAAACCTCACCTTTTCTGCTGGTCTCTCTGTAAGAAATCTTCCAGTTCTTCAATGACTGTGTGAACAAAAGCATTCTCTTGCTTCGGGAGGTAACAGCCATTAACACAAGGAAACGCCAGGGTGGCTGAACAGACAGCAGTTTGCCCTGCAGAGTCCAAATTCACAGCATCAGTTTACCAGTTAAAGCACGATGTGCCCATGCAGTGATATGCCCAGCAGGCCTGTGCCAAAAGCAGGGTAGGGCATAATTCGCACATAACCCACTCACTCACTCACTCACTCACTCAATCAATCACCCACACACACTGTCTAGCCACTGCACTAGCTTGGTACCAGGCTCCCTGTTGTACTAATTGTTTATTAATAATAATAATAATGATGATGATGATGATTATGATTATTATTATTATTATTATTATTATTAATAATAATAATAATAGTAAATTCATTAAATTATCAAATGCAAATATCTGTCGTCAGGCATGTTCCGTATGATTCCAAAGACTGACTCAATCTAGTCAAACGACTATTCTAGTAGTGTAGCCTTAATGTAAATTAGCTCTACCTTTGATAGTGAGCAGGCTACTACAGCCCGCTTTCTTACGTGGCGGGCTAGCCATGTAGCATATTAGCCAGCGAGCTAGTGTGCAATCCTTAGCTAGTTAGCAATGTAGTGAGTTAACTTATGTGAATACTCTGCTGGATCTGTTTACTTGGCTGCCTGACTAACTAGCTACTGTAGCAAATTTGCCGGCTAGCTAACTTGCAAACGTTTTAGATAGCTAATTGCACTTCTGACATTTAAACCGTTAGCTAGCTCCCATAACTGGCATGTTAACATATTATCATAGCAGACAAATTAGCTGTTTAGGTAGCTAACTGTTAGCTATCATAGATGGTTTCGAGCAATGTTCAGGGAATATAAACGCAGCGTATGCAATGCAAAGAACGCATATCATAGATACAAATAAACGGTATTTCCCATGGAAGAACATAATGTAGAAGATGCATGTAATCACGCTTATCAAAAACGCGGTAAGGAATCGCCCTGGACCTGTCACAGATGCGGAGATCTGTCAAAGACATGCACTCAGATATCATCACGAAGATGTGAAACTAGACACATTGGTAGTTAGCAAGCTGTAGCTAGCAAAGTGATGCATTTACTGTCACGTGCTTTTCCAAATTTCCCATGAAACAGCAGTACCTGGTTGTTCTGTTCTTGGGAAGCAAATACCCGCGTTGATATTAAATAGTTAATTAAATAGAGATATTAACCTGCTAGCAAGCTAGTAGTGTAGTCGAATACAGAAAGTGAGGCGCTTTAAATCTACCACCCAGGGCAAAACCATCAATGGCAGTTTGCCTCTGCAGTGGGTCTTTTAACCTTGTAACGCCTACTAGTGTACAGGCGGACGAATCGTTTTTTGTTTTTTCAATAATTGTATTGGTTTTTCACAATGGACATACAATAGACTCCGTGTTTATTCACACCCTTGATAAAGATGAACAAAAGAGATCGTACAAGTAATGAGCTTTGTTTTATGCTCACAAAATGCAGAAAATTATATTCTTTAATAATAATGCATTGGCACAAACCACAGAACAGTTCACAAATAATATATTTTTTCCCAAAAATATCAAGAATCACAAATATTCACACCTGTTATCAGTACTTTGTGGTTCCTCCCTTGGCCAATATAACAGCAAGTAGTCGCCTTCTGTAGTGTCGTATGAGGTATGGAACTTCTTGGGGGGGATTCTCAACCATCCCTCCATGCAGAATTGTTATAGTTCCTTCAGATTCTTGGGTTGATGTTTGTGGACTGCTTTTTTAAATTCAAACCACAAATGTTCAATTGGATTCAGGTCTGGAGACTGAGATGGCCACGTCAGGACATTGATCTTGTGCTGTCATCCATTTCTTAGTTGCTTTGGATGTATGTTTGGGATTGTTGTCTTGTTGGAAGGTCCATCTGCAGCCAAGGTGTAGCTTCCTGGCAGAGGGAACAAGGCTTTTGGACAAAATGGTACATGCTGGAGTTCATGGTTCTATCTATTTTAATAAGGGCCCCAGGGCTTGTGGATGCAAAACAACCCCAAAGCATTAAATATCCACCACCATGTTTCACCGTAGGCATGAGTTGTTTTTCAACATTACTTGCATTCTTTGGACGCTAAACATAATGCTAATGTGCATGTCCAAAAATCTCGATTCGGCCACAAGACACCAATTGTAGTTTGATGTAGTCCGAATTAAAGATGCTTTTTCGGTGAATTGTCTTAAAAAGAGGCTTCCTTCGTGCAACTTTGCCATAAGGCCATTGTCATGTAGGTGTTGTCGACTGCTAGTTTTAGACACCTTGTAACCCCAAGAGATCTTGAACTGTGCTCCTTCGGCTTATTTTTGCCTCTCGAACTATCATTCTCACTACACATGGGGGCAAGGTAGACTTGCATCCTCTACCTGGCAGGTTAGCCACTGTTTCAGTGGCCTTAAACTTCCTAATAATTGACAACAGTGGAAAGCGGTATCTTTAACTTTGTAATGATTTTTTTGTAGCCATAAACAAGCTACAACCATAAATGAACAATAAGTGCAACGTTTTTTCTTTTAAATATAGTGTTGGGTGGGTTAAGGTCCAAAGTTCAGTCTAAAGAGGTATTCATTCCACCACAGTGATGCCAGGACAGAGAAGAGTCATGGGCAGGATGATTGGCCATTGGTCACTCGGCATGAGGGAGTAACCATTCGCTTAGAGGCAGCAGAGCGCAGTGGTCGGGCTGAGGAGTAGGGTTTGTATGGCTCGATTATGTTTTTTAAGGTAAAGGATACCTTGCCGGACCAGCTGAATCTATCGCTCTAATAGAGTAGTCTGAATAACTTGAAGGATGTTGACGAATTGCAAAATGTCAATCATATCTATTTTCACATTTAAGTTTATTTTTGGGGCAGGATCTAATTGTATCTAAATATTGCTGTACTTAATTAAAAAAATCAGAAAGATGGCCTTGTGTTTGTAAATTGAGATTTGTGAATATATTTAGCTAGTGTTAAGATTGCTCCTTGATCCATGATTTGTCTCAAGAAGGGTGCCGTCATTGTAGAGGTGCATGCCAAATGCTTTCATTGGGTAGGGGTGTGAGCCTGTATACATAGATCCGGCTAACTTCAAGTTAACCTGCAATGGAGCAGGTTTAAGATTAAGGATGTGTTGTCTTGCTAATTTAGTCGGCTATACTTTTAGCATGCTTGCTGTGAGAAACGGAAAAGCTTGACTTATGTCAAGTTATCCGGTTAACTTAGCCAGCTATGAGGAGCGGGGGCCAGCTTCTTGGGTCTAAATTGTTTGCTGATTTTAAGGTGAAAACAAAAAACAGCAGAACCAGGTTTGAGGACCGCTGGTCCAGGCTGGAGCTCAAGGTCGAACACTTTGCTGGTTCGCTTAGCTGGCGCAGCTTACCTACTGTAGGAACCAATAATGTTCCTACTCCGATGGTCTCAGATGCCCTTCTGAGGTTCATATATCAAAATGGCATACTTGCAATCATACTTTTTGGCTGCTTATACCATGCAGCAAAATTAGCTTTTCGCCAGAATTTCAGCATTCAATATTATCGTAGAATAACATTTTCCAACACCGAGAATTTACAGCCCTTTCCTGTAAATGCTGGAAGGGGAATAGTAGCATAGCTACACGTACAACAACGATAAGGCTGAAAACCAAACACATTTCAGTGCTGGCTGCCTGAGCTCTGTGCCATGTTAAACCATTACAGGGGGAAAAACACAGGTGGCTACAGAATTCTCCAAGAAAAGACTTAATTTATTCTGGTATAATAAACAATTTTAGGAAAGATTGTACATTAAAAAAAAATGAAAAAATGAAAATAACATTCTATTCTTTACTTCAATGAAAATGAACAGAAAGCCGAGACACTACATGCCAAGTTTCTGTGGAGGTCACGTGACAAGTAATTTCTTATTTAAAAGAAAGAACTGAGGGAGAAGTCTTATCCCACGGGGGGGAGGAGGAATGGGTAAATAGGACAGGACAGACATAATTACCTCATTTGGTACAATATTTCCCTCCAGTGTTTCAATGGTCACATTCAGGTTGTTCAAGAAACCCTGGATGAAAATACCTCATATGCACCAAGCAAGAAGTATAACCCCTAACCTCAGTTCCATACCTTTCATTTTCAACCTTGCGTTTCTCCATAGCATGGCACACTTTAGGAAGACTACTGGGCTAATTCACATTACAATGTCAATTTGGATGTAACTGATATCGTAAAACGATTGACATACTCAACAAGTAACCAAGAGTCAGTATAAAAACATGGATCCACAGTCAGGCGTTCCACCTGTAGTGTTGATATGTGAAAACATTTGCCTGTGTCACCTGAGCTTGTTGTAGGAATGACATCACAAGGACCCTGATTAACAGAATATAGGAAATACACATAATTCACTTCCTGTTTCCCCCCACATGGGCCTACAGAATCCCACTGAACTGACTGAGAGTATAAAAACAGAGGTACATGTCGGTCTCAACTTTCTGTTCCAGACAAGCATTTATATACAGAGAGATACATATACATATATAAAATGATGAGATTAAATAATAATCATTAAAAAAAAAATATGGCACAGCTTAGATTTACAGAAAGAAATAAGATCTTGATTAAGATGAAAAGTAATAAATTGTACATAAGATTTTAAATGCCTAACCAACAGAGTCAGCCCGCTAAAATATATTCGCCATCGCCGAATGATGAACAAAGACCATGAGGAGGTGGAGCCGGAAAACAGATGCGTTGTTCGCACAGTCTCAGCAGGACGGCGGAGGGGGTTACGACTACCACATAATTGCGGTGGGGGGTGGTCAGTGGAGTAACAGCTGGCTGAGGCTGTGGGAAGTCAGGTCACCTGTTGATGGCATCACCAAGAGAACAGGAGAAACTAAAGAAAGAGGGGAAAAATTCACATTATCAGCCTCTTGCAATTGCCAAGACTTCACACTATGCCAAACGGGCACGCAACAAAAAACAGGCACGCACACTTTAACAACCAATTAATGTGCCATGGCGCAAAGTCCCCTCCTTCTAGTGTCGCACTCCTCCTCGCAGCACTCAAAACACAAAGGATCACTTTTGCGCACAATATTCTGGCGGAATCAGTAGGAGTGGGGTTGCATGATTACATCCAGTGCGGAAACCCCCCTTCCCAACCTTGTCAGGAAGGCCACAGTGATGTGTCAGGTGCTGTAGTGCTTGATGGAATGGCAAACTAGGACATCCTGTGAGTCCATTTCACCGCAGAACAGAACCCAGCTCCCTACCAGGCCAATCAGGCAGAACAGCTTGTGTGTGCTCGTGTGCTTGCGTGAATGTGTGTGTGCAAGTGCAAATGGGTGTGCATGAATGCGTGTTTACACTTAACCATGTTCACCTTGGGCTTGGGCCTTTACTTTCCAGCTCAAGAGCTTCTGTCCTCAAAGACAGTGATCTCCACCTGGAGGGGAAGGAGTTAAGGAAAGTTCCGGAATTCTCCCCAGAATCACATGTTGCGCAGCCCTACCTGATCCCATAGGGGTCTGGGCTTAGTACCAGTCACAATTTTTTTTAAACGGGGCTGAGTGGGAACAAAGGATACGACTCTCAGGCCTCTCTCAATGGGGTCAGTGAGCAGCAGGCCGCGGGGGGCGTAGATCTTGTCGTTCTGTTCCTGGATGTACCTGCTGATCTTCTTCAGAACCTGGCGGGACGATGAGGAAACAGGAGTCAGAAAACAGTGGTACGGAAGATGCACTCTGTCCCCAAAAAACAGCCTTCTCAGGGGTGACTGCCAGCAAATAATAAGATTGCTAGATGTTGTATCTTGTTGAGAAATGTTTACTTAATAGCTTATGCCTTTAGCCTATGCTGCCCTTGCAGGACATATCTGAGAGGTGCATAAAGGTACAGGGATTGCAATTCCCATGCAAGTCTGGTAAAGATGTGATTCACTTTGAGCATTGGTTCTATCTGTCCCTGCTACCTGAGAGCTCTACACTGAATAAATATGTGGGGCTTGATTAAAACCTTCTCGAATTCGGTTTATATGGAGACCTCCAGCTTGCTTGAAATCAGTCTGGAAAGTCTTCTGGGGTAAACCACCACCAAAATTTGATAGATTGTTAACACTGTGATTTATGTTTATAATTATGGTTCTCTGTGACCTTGGATTTACAACCGAGATGTCCCAATCTGTGTACCAAAGGTCAAAAGCGGCGCGGGACTCGACCTTCTCGTAGTGCGTCTCCATACAGAGAAACACGGTGTAGGCTGTGAGGCAGGCCAGGCAGCCCTCCAGGTACGACTTCCCCCCGAGCTTCTCCGCCTCGGCGTACAGGTTGTTCAGCGTCCGGATTGTCTCCTCAAACTGCTGCTTGTCAATCTGAAACACATTATTATTCTTTTTTACATTTTGTTTCTGATTTTCTCCCGTTTAATTTTTTATCTCAATTTGCTAACCAATTTTGTGTTGTGTTGTGAGAGAGATCCATGGGAACAACAAATCTCACTGCCATGTACGCATGTGTACGTGATCAATAAAAAACTTGAAACTTGAAACTTGAATTACACCCACTATTTTCAGGTCAATCCCTCCCTCATAGTTCACTGCGGTAGCCCTGTGACCGGCGGCAACGAAGGCGGACAACCGTAACTCCGGCACCCCAGAGCCACTCCTATGCGGACAGCCAATTGCCGCCCCCGGTGGCACTCCCGGCCAGAGCCAACTCTGGCACGGCCGGGGAATCGAAACTCGGTCACCGTGGCCAGCGTCGGACGTTGAAACCACTAGACCACCTTAGAAGGTCGTCATGGTAAAGTAGCTTAAATTCACTGAAGAGCAACAAGAGCATGGCCAACCAAAGGGTAATAATTAGAAAACATAAATGAAAAGTAAATGAAAGACATGTATCAAGTGCACCTTTTTCATTATCTGCCAGAAACTGGAGCTTGTATAAGTCTGAGACAGACCTGTGTAGCCACAGACCAGATCGTTCAGCCGCTACTATAGGGCGGCTCATTTATAGGATGAGAAGAGCGCAGGTCTCATGGTGCTTCACAGGCAGCTGCTGTACAGTACATCTGGCTCTTTATGCTGAACTACTGTACGCATAGGAACATCAGTCTAATAACATAACTGATCTCCTTTAGTGTAAGAAAATTGAAGTATAGAGAAAACAAGAGCAAAACATCACCTTCTGAGATATAGATTAGTACAATAGAAAAAAACGATCATAGTATGCACCTCACAGCATGACCGGTAATTGCAACACAGAAGAGGAACTCTTTGAGCTGCCTGAAATAAGTGCATTATTTATCTTTGTAGAATGCCAAATTGTTCAAAATCACATATATCTCAAGCAAAATGATGCCAATGACATGTGAGCTATATTTTTAATGGTATAGAAACTACATAGCTTCACATGTCAGGCTCATAACTAGGAGCCTGACTAATTTCTCACTCTGATGTGGTAGAGCATTCCCCACAACTTCCAGGGATGTGCTTTGCTAATAAACCAATGGTCAATTACTAATTCTGACCAATTCGACAATGGAGTCAGTGCATGAAATGATGATCTGTCCAAGCCAACCAAATCCGCCGTCAGAAATCTGCTGGCACCAATCAAATTGGCACAAAACCTATCCCAGAAAAGTTAACAAAGTTATCCAGATGCTCTATCAGAGACTGAGCATCTGGAACTAGACTAGAAACGACATAGCTGGATGTATGTGTGGGAGGCTAATACCCGAAACATGAAGTAGATCCTCTTTAATGCTAAATAGTCCGGAAAGACTACGCCAATAATACGAGTAGAACAGATTCTCCTCTTGGCACAAGGAGGGGAGTGAAGAGATGCGGGCGCTGACGATTCTGGAAATGTCTGTGGAGGACACCTGAAGCTCCACTCCGCCTGGGCTCCACGCCACACACTTTAAAAACGAAGAATTCACTACCACGGCACTCCCAGTGATTTATGTCCCCTCCAAAACAGATCAAACCACAGAGAGAGAGATCGGGCCCAGCGAAAAAAGGCTCTCACACAAGCAAATACAGCTGGGCCCTCTGAAGCCATGCCAACATTCCAGGAATAAATTATTTCTCAATGAATAAATCAAAATCTGGCTTTTAGAAATCTTTTAGAAAGCCATTTATGTAGAAAGAGTGGGACTGGGGAAAATAGTCCTGAACTTAAATGCACAGGAGACACGATCAATGTCCTTTCAGAGCTCTAATCAGGGCTCAACACCAAGGTTTAAAAATGGTTGCCAAGCCGGGCAACTAGACAGAACGAAACGGGAGCCATGGCATCAAATCTGGTCGCCCTGGGCAACCGGTACTGTCGAGTTCTGACTCTAACACGAGGCATGATTTACCGCAGGTCTGTAACAAAAACAACAACAATAACCAAACTTAAATAATTGAATGCCTTTCATGGATCTCAAGCACCACCATCAATGTGTAGCCATTGCAAATGTTACGTAATTCCCTATAATATAATAACAAAGCAAAGTAAAATTAAAATGTACAGGCGAGTTCCACACCTGGCTGCACAGGCCCATAGGCCACACCCACACGTATCCCATTAGCTTTTTCGGTGCCTTTGCATGCTTTATCGTACCCGAGTTTCCAGGTCGGAGGGGAATTTGGTCTGGAACTGGCATATGGTGCCGCTGGAGTAGTCCCTCTGGACGAAGACTTTGGCGGCGACAGCCGCTTGCTGCCGCAAGTCCTGCAGGCTGTGGGTCTGGGGAGAGAAGAGCCAGCATGTGAGTCCAATTGTACCAATATGCCCTTGTGTTATGGCTACGCTACCCACGCCCGTTTTGTAAGGGAGTATATTGAAGATGGCAATTTTGAGGAATATTTTGGGCGAATAAAAATCCCATACATGTGGCAACACTAGTTAAGAGAAGGACCAGACCAGTCCAAGTAGAGGAAACAGTTGCACTGTGAAGACAGCAGAACACGAAGCTCTTTGTACACTAATTACAGTAATGTTACTGTTAAAAGGAGTCAGCATTCACCGGCTAAAGTTCTCGTGACCCTAGTTAAAAGACCACGTTGCTCATTGAGTGTTTTGCAGGAGAAAATGAATTAGACTTGACAGTGTTTTTTTAATTTAATTTAAAAAAATTTACAACACTGCTTTGATGCCTGAAAAGAGCAAATGTATTGCATCAAAATTGAGTTAGCTAGCTTGCTACCTTTCCCATAATAACTTAAAGGAGTACTCTGATGGTTTTAAATTCAGCCGATTTTTCTTGTACGTAATGTTTTTTGTATCACACTACTGTCTTTTTGCACCAAATAACATTAAAAAAACTGTATTTAAGCTGTACTTACAGCTGTATTTTAAGCCTATTTTCACCTGAGAAATACAGCATCCTGCTGGATGGACGTGGTAATGATATTCTTGAATAGCCTGATTAACAGACGTCCCGCAACATCCTCCCGCAACTTCCTCCCGCCCCCAACCCCATACCAACAGTGCCTTGCAAAAGTACTCAGACCCTTGCAATTTACATTTTGTTGCTTTTATTTATAACACTTTCACTTAAGAACTAATATCTGTTATAAATACAATCTACTCCTAACATTTGTCAAAATAAATAAATAAACAAGCTAAAAAAAAAAAAACATATATACATATATATAGATACTTAAAATAAAAATAAAAATGGAAAGATGTTGATTGCAAAAGTATTCAAATCCTGTGCTCTGTCAGCTGTAAGTTAATGCAGGTGCAAAACATTACCGTATCGAGTCACACAATGGGTTTGACTGTCATGATTTCAGGATTAAAAACACTCGTCTTTGTGAGGATCATTGGTCGGGTAGTGAATTTGAAGGAAAGATACAAAAGTGAAGATAATAGAGCTTTCTCAAGAAGCCTGGGATATGGTTATCAAAAGGCACAGATTAGGAGAATGATTCCCAACAATATCTATGGGTTTGGATATCCCAGCAATCACTGTTGGCTCAAGAATCAAGAAATGGAAGCTGCATCATACCACCCAGACCCTGCCTAGAAAAGGCTGACCCTCCAAACTCAGTGACCAAACAAGGAGGAGATGTGTGAGGGAAGCCACTGTGAGGCCAACAATGACTCTAAAAGAGCTACAGAGTTCAGTGGTTGAGAATGGAGTAATAGTGCATCAGTGAGCAATATCAAGAGCACTGCATAATACTGGCCTGCATGGCAGGGTGGTAAGAAAAAGCCATTACTTAAAACAAAACATCTCAAAGTCCACCTGGAGTTTGCCAGAGAGTGTGTGAGTGATCCAGCTGAAAGGTTTTATGGTCAGGTGAGACTAAATTAGAGCTTTTTGGCCAAAATGCAAAGCATTATGTATGGCGCAAAACTAACACTGCCTATGCCCCACTTAACACCATCCCTACAGTGAAGCATGGTGGTAGCAGTATCATGCTATGGGGGTGCTTCTCTTCACCAGGGACTGGGAAACTTAGTAATGTAAGGAATAATGGATGGAGAAAAGTACAGGCAGATACTGCAAGAAAACCTATTTCAGTCTCCCTAAAAACTGAAGGTTCTGTTCACCTTTCAACAGGACAACAATCCAAAGCACAGGGCCAAAGCTACATTGGAGTGGCTCAAGAATAAAAAAGTGAATGTCCTTCAGTGGACAAGTTCTGACCTGAACCCAATCGAGAATCTGTGGCTCAACTTGAAAATTGCGGTCCATAAGCAATATCCAAACGACTCGAGAGAGCTGGAGTAATTCTGCTCTGAAGAATGAGTGAAAATCACCTCCAACCAGTGTGCAAAGTTGGTAGAAATGTACCCAAAAAGACAAAGCTGTTATTGCAGCAAAAGGTGCCTCCACAAAGTATTAATGAATTAAGTCTGAATACTTATGCAAGCAGCATATTTTCATTTTTTTTCTTTAAAATATTTTCTGAAATATCTAATTACTTCTTTATAAAAAATCTGTTTTGAATTTAAAAAAACTAAATGGAAGAAAAATGTAAATGCATCATTTGTAATCCAGCAACATTTGAAAACTGTTTTCAAAAGTATTTTTGCAAGGCACTGTATACACATACATATATATATAGTATATATATACACTCAGTGGCCACTTAGGTACACCTTTCTAGTACTGGGTAGGACCCCCCTGTGCCCCCAGAACAGCCTGAATTTTTCATGGCATGGATTCAACAAGGTGCTGGAAACATTCCTCAGAGGTTCTGGTCCAAGTTGACATGATAGCATCACACAGTTGCTGCAGATTTGTCTCAGATTGTGCTCTATTGGACTGAGATCTGGTGACTGTGGAGGCCATTGGAGAACACTGAACTCATGGTTATGTTCGTGGAACCAGCTTGAGATGACATGTGCTTTGTGACACAGCACATTATCCTGCTGGAAGTAGCCATTAGAAGATGGGTAGACTGTGGCCATGAAGGGATGCACATTTTCCAATCTTCAACTGTCCAGTTTTGGTGAGCCTGTGCCCACTGTAGCCTCACTTTCCTGTTCTTAGCTGACAGGAGTGGAACCCAGCGTGGTTTTCTGCTGCTGTAGCCCACCACTTCAAGGTTCGACATGTTGTGCGTTCAGAGATGCTCTTCTGCATACCACTGTTGTAACGCAGTTATTTGAGTTACTGTCGCCTTCCTGTCAGCTTCAACCAGCCTGGCCATTCTCCTCTGACCTCTCAATGTTTTTAAAATGATTAAGAACTTTTTACATAGTATTTTCTTATAAACATCCATATAATTTTACAGTTCCTTCTGTTTTGTTGTTTTTAAATTGCTATTTTGCTGTATAAAGTAGATGCAGGCTATTTATTCAAATTCATTTATGCATGCATTTGGTTTTGTTTGTTTATATGTTTCGATACATACTTCGGACAAGCGTTGGAAAAGTGCCTTTGGCTATAAACACATTGCGATGCATCTGCATTGTAACAATGTTTTCCTACATCCCTGACAAATAAAATTAAAAGAAAAAATCATCAGCCAGCTTTGTAATAACTGTTAGTTACACGATTTTGACAATTAAATGACTGAGTAAGCAAAGTGACATGGCACGACAAAATAAATGACTGAATATGCAATATTACATCTATTCACATAGCTAGTGGTAGTTAAATAGCTAAATAAACATAAACACATAAATACTTAGCTAGCTAGATAACTATTCGACTATGGTTAGTTAATTAAGATAGTAAGCCAACAATGACGTTGCGAGCCAGCTACTAATGAGGTGAATATCAAGTTACATTATCATGTTAGCTAGCGCTAACGTAACTAGCAAGCGAGCTATCTTCCTGGATTCCGGGTAACGACACAATGACACATCTAAATGAATAAACGTACCATTAACACGAATCACAATCATATAAATCGACCAACTTTGATAAAGGTTTGTTCAAATCTAAATGTCTACAGCCGTTATTGAGGGAAATTATGAAATGGTCTGTTTACAATCCTCCCTTACCTCCGCCATGTTGAAGTCCCTTCCTGCTTCCGTCTTGGGCAGTGTACTACGGATAAGGGGTCCGGGGAGTAAAATAGTCTGCGAATAAATTGTTCCACAGAAGAAAGTGCACACAGACACACTGCCACGTGTTTTTTGTCAGAAATTAACCGCACCACAGCAACCATACTCTGCTAAAACACTAAAATAATTGTCGGAGCATTCTGTTACTCATCCAACGCCTTTATACAATTAAAAACAAAGTGGGTAAATCCAAATAAATTACCCTCTAAAGTGCTGCTAAATCTTTCCTGTTTTGAAGTAGCTTGTAGATACAAGATGTGCAGATTACATTAGATATGTGCTGCAGTATTCAATGCAGTAATTTAGTAATAGGCCCTGGCGGTTGACCAGTATTGTATCTGAATGAGAAATCCAAATGGTGCTCTTTAGCAGTTCCCCGGGGTCAGCAAGACCCGGCATCTTTCCAACCAACGGAGCTAAAAATACAAATACCAGCAACAAACCTCAACCAGGGAAACATTTCTGCAGCCGTGAGTGTCTCTGCCAAATGACCTCCAAATCTGGTGTAAATAACGTTTG
Source organism: Aldrovandia affinis (assembly GCA_029706075.1). Classification (NCBI taxonomy): domain Eukaryota; kingdom Metazoa; phylum Chordata; class Actinopteri; order Notacanthiformes; family Halosauridae; genus Aldrovandia; species Aldrovandia affinis. Next base: position 1,737,035 of record JAINUG010000192.1, on the reverse strand, counting down.
TCTGAGAGACCTGTTTCAAATCTGCTCCATCAATCTCATACCCCCGGGGCTCCACAGAGCTCCTCTCTTCCTCATCAAAACCCGGTTCGTAATTGAAATGTGCATCATTTGCGTGCATTTAAAATAAAAATAAAAAATAGCTTTTGTTCTTCTTTATTCGCACGTTCATTTAAGAGTAGCCTACAGGCTATGTCACACTTGACTCGCAATGTGTGTTCTTTTTTAGGACTCGGGTTGCATATGCAGTTACATGTGTGCCATTGAAGTTAAGGAAAACGACAAGATTTGTAAGGAAAATATCAAGTACTCTCTAGTTTTGGCACATTTGTAACGTGTGGGTGGGGTTTAGAAAAGGGGGTATAGCATAGGCTACGTGTCTATTAGTTAATCGGGCTTTGGAGTGCAGCTCCTCAATTTTTTGGGGAAAAATCCAACTGTATAAATGGAAAATGTGTAAATATCCAGCTGTATAAATTGATAACATGTAAATATACAGCTTTGTGTAAATTAATATGTAAATATTAGGCTGTCAAACGATTCCGATTAGTTGAATGAATCGGATTGGATGCACGTTTTAAATAAAAGTGTCTTAGTCTGCCATTGGTTTCTATGGATTTATCAATTTCTAAATACTTAAAAATTATATTTCAAAGGGCAACATGTGGCTGAAATTATTTCAATCACATATAGCACTCACAACTTCTTGAGTGTTAAAACACCAACTATGTTTAACATGTTGCCCTTATTGCAACAAGTGGCTTCGCTAAAAACTCAGGAGGTTGAAAATGATGGCTGTATCTCACGTTAGCTAGTGTTCTTATGTCAAATACCATCAGCTAGCATGTTTACACTGAGGAAATATGCCAATTTAACATGTATTCAAAACTCAGATTATTTTTTCTTTAAAGTGACTTGCTGATTAAAGCATTAGTTTATAAATCAGTAATAGTTAAATAATTTCAGCCCTACACGGTTCCTTGACTTTTCCAGAGCTGGCTCATCTGAATTGGAAGGAGAGCGGATCAGACCCAGAGTAGGAACATGTGCAGATCCATCTGGACACCACGCATTCAGCTCTGAGGCAGAACACAACGCTGTTGCTCTCAGTGGTACATTGTGCAATAGCCTACATTTGATTTTTGGCAGCTTGTTTTCTGTTAAATTAATCAACCCAACTGCATGAATCCACACTCTGCCCCACTGTGAATGCAATGTGGCCCTACTTAAGTGCTAATGGTCTTTTTTTCAGTCTGCATGTTTCTCCCATGAACAGGGGGAAAGTCAATAGCCAAGCAGAGATTGCTGTGGAAATTCACTTTCCAGCCACCCTTTCCCCTCCATGTAAGAACTTTATTAAAACCTGAAGGAGGGAAGAGCCTGGATCACGTTGTGGTTAATGTCTGACACAAAGAGCACAATTACATAAAGGGGGGTAGAGGCTATTAGACACCAAAAGGATAAGGCTATGACACCAGGGTTGTATTCAAGATCACCAAAACATTACGTCAACTTTTTAAAACCCAAAGCACGACTGAACTGAACGTCCAGTTCCAGAATGTTGCAGGTATGGCGACTGAGAGGACGACTGTGTGGTTTATACTGTGGCCAATTACATATTTTTATCTCGTTGCGATATGCTACCCCACCACCAACCTTGCACAGCCAACACTCCCACTCTCACAACATGCCCATGAATCATCTCCCGAGGAGTGTTGCAAAATGTAGCAACACATTCACAATGGACTTCCTGTTCAATAGAAGGAACATTCTAAACGTAACTGAATGTTCTGCCTATTGAGTAGGTCCCAAGTGGATGGGGCTATGATGCCAAGGGAGAAGGGCTGTGACAGCAAAGGGGTGGGGCTATAATGCTTATTTGTTTTTATTTATTTAAACTGTATTTATAGCAGGCGATCCTACTGAGACCAAGGTGTCTTTTTCCCCCTCAGAAAGCAGACAAAACACATGAATGCATGAGTAAAACATTAGACTGCCATTATTTTTAGGCCATAGGATAAAAAAGAAAAGAGATTTAAAAAAGCTGGATATAAAATCAGACTGGAGGTGTTATTGTAGGAATCAGCAGCACACCAGCTTCCGCCAAAACGTCTGTGGTCAAGGCTGTCTGAATGCTCAGTTATCCAAAACCTGGCTGCTCATTAACCTCAAATGAAGGCTCGCCACTCCTAGTAAATGTAAATGACTGCATATCAAATGTAGTCCCTGCATGTCTCTGTAGAAAACTGCTTTGAAAACTGAAAACACCCACTGTCTTCAGAGAACAAGCTCTGGCAGACGTTTAAAGAGGTGTATTATGTGTCCCTAAACGTTCTGAGAATGTATTTTGTTAGCTGTTTAATTTCCTGTTCGGAATGCCTTTTATCTGTTTGCTGCTTTTGAGTTATTTAGCTGAGTAATTCTGTCTCATGACCGGCCCATCTGCCCCTCACCCTCTGATCACCATGCCATCCACATCAGAACTGGCATCCATTTCTCACAGACAGAGACGCCTGCACACTCTACGCCACGATACACAATAATGATGTTAAAAGTTAAAAGTTTCCCAATGCAGCCGTATTTCACTGGTCCTGTATGAGTGTGAGCTGCCTATCAGGGACACGGTTCAAAACCCGTCTCTGCCAGACTGGCCCTGGCAGGTAGCCCCGATTGGGCGTGGCATTTGGCTGTCCGCTTCTGAGGGAGGGGGAAGGGTGGTCGGCACAAACTCGTTGTGAAGCACGTAAGGGTGTCTCCAGAAAGGGGGTCGGTAAGTTCCATCTTGAAGCAGGCAGATCATCGCCAGTCATCACCAGTAGAGTAGCTTTTCCCGTAGAGACGAGCAGCGAGTTCATGGGGGAAGGTTAAACAAAATAAATAGCGGGTATAATTGGCTTCCAAACCAAATTGGGGAGAAAAACTGAAAATCTAATAAAATTTATATTTAAAAAAAAGTCACATTGCCCAACTATTGCACTGAATTTATGAATAGGTTACTTTTCATTTTGAAATAGGTTTCATGAAATTTTCCTGGACAATCTCAGGTCGATTTTCTAAGCTGACAATGTATGAAATGTACGTGGAATTAAATTGAATCTTTCTTTCCTTCTTTTTCTAATGTTTAGAGGTCTTTGAGTTCCTGGACTTAGAGGGTTTCATCTGTGTCATTGCATGGTTTTGAGTGTGTTTAATCAACAGTATCTCTGCAAATACTCTGCTCGAGTGATGAAAACAACCACACTTCTCATTTGTCTCTCTGTTTTGCCTGTCGTAATCTCGCACTTCAGAAGAAACATAATGGATCGGCATAAATATCAAAGTCTTGCGCAAACCACACATAGCGGAAAGAGGGCTGTGTTTACTCTCCTCCAAACCACTACAAATCAAATCCTCCAAAATTCAAAACATTTCCCCTAGCCTTGCACGTCCTCCAAGTCATTTTGGAATGGACTGAACTCTGGTGTTTTTTTTTGTGGTCAGACTCAGGAAGGGCACATTTTTATACAGATATTTTCCTTTATTTTTTAACTCATGCGACATGCATTATCGCCAAACGCTATTCCTTGGAATATTTGCCTTCGAATGGTCAGTGCTCGACTGAAACAGAATGTTGTGTCAGCGCCACTGTCACACCACTGCTGGAAATGTAAATGTGAGCCAGGCAGATTTATTTGACCTTGGGGTGGGGGGGGTTCCCAGACGATGGAGAATTGCTGGGACGTCACGGGGATGCTTGCACTAATCTGCGTGGGTGGCATATTTGCATGTTTCTGACATGACACGAGGCTGCATTAGATACAGAATTTTCTCCAAGTGTTTTTGCATATCTGGATTTGTACAGTATTTACAAGAGCATGAATGCGCTGTTGCGGAATCGCTCTGTGGAAGAACGCTGGGATTTTTCTGCTTTGTGGTGCATTCTGGCACACTGCAAGGCAACAAACTCTAAATCACCAGATATTACCTCTGGGTTATTCAATCACCAGAGGTAAGTGGTGCATGGCTCTTCACTACATCAAGATCGTTTTTGCCGTCCCTCAGGTCCGAACTCAGACCACAAAAGGGCAATGGCCAACAAGGCAGGAGACAACACCAGCCACCAGATGCACATACAGCAACAGGAAGTGATTTAATCTGGAATCGTACAGCACCACCACACTTCCCATAGCCAGAGCTGTAGCACATGACCATACACTGAGTGCTGCCTTCTCCACAGATTGATACCTGATCACAAATGGCATTGTGCTCCATTTTCAATTTTGAGTTGATCTCCTTAATGTTTGACACACGTTCCAGTTGCAGCAACAGTTAAACTAGTTTCCGAGTGAACTGAACCCAGCTCACTTGTAAACAGTCCAGCACCAGTAGTATGGGTAGAGCTTACCTAAACCAGCATGACAACAAAAAATCCATCTTGAATCAGAACTAATCCAGTCAGCCTTGTTTCAACTCTACATTGGAAAATGGCAGTAACGAGGCAACCAGGTTGCAGCTCTACAGTAGGGAAGAGCATCAGATAAAGTGAGTATTTACAAAATTTTTTGAGGATAGGTGTTGAGTAGTGGCAGCAAACATTATTTTCTTTCTTGCCCAAATACCTCTGGTTGTGGATATTCCACGTGAGGCAGAATGTTGGGGCAGCTCATTGTCCTACTACAGGGCGAGTTATACAATTGCGCATTGAAACGCAGAGGAGTTCGGTCCATGTCCAGCTACTGTCCGTGTATGTACCGGTGAACGGTCGCCGGGGTTTGGGCTCGGTCTTGGCTCGGAGCTGAGGGAGATAAGCCAACAGCTTGTTTGTTTTTGCTATTTTTCTCTCCCCTGGATAAATCAAACTGACACTTCTGGCCATGGAAAGATGGCACGCGGTATCGGTTGTCCAAGGGGAGCTGAAATCCGGGTTTGAGGTTATGGCGAGTTGGGAATACCCGCTGTGCTGAGGCTTCGACAGATTCCACGTGTGTCTGTCTCGAGCCAGAGACTCCACGCCACTGCGGAGACGTTCGGAGATTTAGGGGTTTGGCGCATAGAGCGAGATTAATTAGGCAAGAGAAGACAAGGCTGGTTGAAGTCATTCATTCACAGCACAGCTGGGAGACATATCTCAAAATTAATAAAGTATATAAAATAAACTGCCTCGTAATGTGTCGCCTATTTCCCACAGTCTAATTTTAATTGCATTTTAAAAAAGCTTTTCGTGCAGGGTGAATGTTCATGTGTTTTTGTCGTTTGAAAATGATGTATGTTAAACCTTCTTGTTTACCTGTATTAGAGCCTGACGTTGACATTTGGTGTTGCCATGTGATATTTGCAAAAAATGAATCTGACAATGCCACGGCAAAATTAAATTAAACCTTCACTCGCAAGACCCAACTCTTGGCTTGTTGTCAAATTCATTCAATTTCAAGGTCTACGCGATGGCATCCGATCAGTCTATCGCCGTCCAGTAACGAATATGCGAGTAATAGTATGCTACCCTAGCCCATTTCCATCGGCTCTCTCATTCTATAAAAAATATTTCGAACCAGCACCCGCAATATGGAAAGAGGAGAACTTTGGGTGTTGCTTTATAATCATTTATATGTTTGTTTTAATTTCATTTTGTGCTAGCCTTTTTTAAGAGGTGAGGAATTTGCGACATTATTCGTCTGGTTCAGTAGGTCCTAATAAAGGCCTACACAATACAGTATCAGAAAATGTTTAATATTAAGCCACTGCTCACTTTCATTCATGCCGAGTAGACCAGTGAAAAGCGGGCAGTGTAAAAAGATGTCACCACCGTGATACCACCATATAAATATATGACGTCAAACTCATTTCTGTGTGTATTTACAGTGGAATCGGGTATGCTTGCACAATTAACGGAGTGAAATGTAAACAGTTACACATCTCTTTTCTTCGGAATTTCAAATACAATTTGATTCATCAGATGATTGATGTACTGCTCGAATGAAGTTATCAGATGTAGAAAACCAAAAATGGGTTTTACACAAACATTGCACTGTAGTAGCGCAATAGAACGTACGTGTGCGCGGTTTATCACCTCGTCAGCTAGTTCCGGAGCCCTGTAGGTTTATACTAGGGATCATGGATTTCAAGAGTTCATGCTTTGTATGGGCAGGAATGCAGAGAGGCCAAGAACCCGTAACTTCTGGGAAGCGGTAGACAAGGGAGTCCAGCTAATTGTTCCAGTACCCTGACATGATGTAAGTACCACAAATATGGTAATACTTACGCATCGAAGAAGTATAACTTCAAAAGTAACACAACTAAAAAACGTTATTATCGTTCGAGAGGAAAAAAATAGACCATTTACCGATTCTGTAATTGCGCACTTTGATTGCCATCTGAGTACCAAAAGGTGCAGACGCCCTCACACTGAGCACAGCTCTTCTCTGCTTCACGCACTCGCTTAGCCTGCGCATTTGCGATGTCGTCACCTCGACGGGCGGTGGGGGGAGCCAGTCGAATCAGCGGAGAGTGGCGCATCAGCGCACGCTCTGTACAACAGCCGGGATAAACTTGCACTTTAACTCCGAAGGGCTGCAGACGGCTCAGCACACGGCGCTGACAACATTCCTGCCTGCTCCTAACCATCTGCTCCACGTCTTTGCGCTCGTGTGCCTGTAGGTCTCCCCCATCGGCGGCCATGGAGTGCTTCTCCTCTCTGCTCTTCCGGAGATCCAGCTCCCTGGCGCTGGCCCTGGCCCTGGTCTCTGTGTGCGGCCGCGCATCCGAGTACGAGTACTTGGGCTGGAAGCTGGACGGCTACAACAGCGGCCGCAGCTACGGCAAGTCCCTGCAGTGCGTGGACATCCCCGAGGACCTGAGGCTCTGCCACAACGTGGGCTACGGCCAGATGCTGCTGCCAAACCTGCTGGAGCACGAGACAATGGCCGAGGTGCGGCAGCAGGCGGGCAGCTGGGTGCCGCTGGTACACAAGGCCTGCCACCCGGGCACCCAGGTGCTGCTGTGCTCCTTGTTCGCGCCCGTGTGCCTGGACCGGCCCGTGCCGCCCTGCCGCTGGCTGTGCGAGGCCGTTCGGGACGGGTGCTTACCCGTCATGGAGGCCTTCGGCTTCCCCTGGCCCGAAATGCTCGCCTGCGACAAGTTCCCCCAGGACGACGTGTGCATCGCCAACACCACCGCCAACAGCACGCACAGCACCGCCTTCACAGGTGAGGTCCTCCCCGCCCTCCTCTTCTCCCCCGGTCTCCCTCGTCCGGGTGCGGAGAAGAGAAGAGAGGCCATTGCACCGCGTTACATTCCAGATGCTCTTTATCCAGAGCGGCGTATGAAAGATCAGCAAAGGTGGATTTTATTTGAAGAGTTGATGTCTGTTTTCAGACTCTGGCGATTGTGTTTTAGCCCGTGCGCAAGCTTTCTCTGGAACGAGACCATTTACTCCTCCTAGTATTTACGCTGCAGTACAAGTGGCCAGCGCACTTTGAATGGACCGTACGAGATGAGCTGGTTAGCTCAGAAAGTCTGTTAGTCGTGGCAGTTGGTCATGGTGCAGAGCAGTGTCGCCCGATTCCACATGTTGAATCTTGGGCAGCCTGCAGCGGAGACCCTTAGCACAATGGACCAATCAGAGAGCAGGTGGGTACAATGTGAGTATAATTTGAGCTTCTGCGTGAAGTGAACACGGTGACAGAAAAGGTAGCGGCTTCACCGTTCATAATCCAGAAATCAAGGGAAGAACATTTCTGGGCTCATATATAGACATCCAAAGAGAAACACAAGCAGGCGGTTATCCTCTTATTTTAAATAATGCTGTTATTTTATACGTAAGCCCATTATTAAACTGATTTCAGCCAAATGTTGTTGTTGTTTATACGGCATGAAGTTAGACCAAAATTTCTTACATTTTCCCTCGACTGTGAAAGTTAGAGCACAAATGCTGCCTCACTGAGAGAAAGAGAGAGAGAGAGAGAGGCACAGAGTTTATTTATGAGAGCGCAAATGCTGCCTCACTGAGAGAGAGAGAGGCACAGGGTGCAGTCTGAGTGGATTCCGTGAAGGACCATTGTTCCAGTGCGCCCTGGCTCTTCTTCTACTGTGAGGAATGATAATTAGTTACAAGTCTATCCAGTCTGGGGCCAGTGGATTGATGGGAAGAGGGCTGTACAGTGATATTTCTCTCTCCCTCCCTCCCTCCTCTCTCTCTCTCTCTCTCTCTCTGATCACGAGGGATAAGCACCCTTATTATGTTCGTGTTTCTGAGTAGATTTGTCCAGTTTGGATCCAGAGCCACTCGTGATGCATTGGTGAAGGTGTAGTTTGTTGTTTGCTTTTCTCGAAAGGGGACATAGTTAATTTAAATCTGAAAATATGCGAGTTACAAAACGACAGCCTTTCAACTCTCATCAACAGGCTTGTCCTCCCAAGTGTGATTTCCACACTGCTTCCTCAGCTGCATCCAATACACAACCACTTCATCACAGACAGACTCGGCTGCTAAAGAATAACTGGCATTAAAGCAAGTACACAACTAATAAGGATAACTTACACACTATTCAATGTTGACGGTGCTCAAATGGCTGCATATTATCCAAAGTTTCTTATTACACTTTAATTTTTTAAAACACTTTTAAGAGTTTCCAGGGAAAATAAAAAAATCCATCTGAAAAGTCAAGACTTGACCGGTTTCATTTTTTTATTTTTTATTATGTAGTATGCTTATTGTGAATTTTTATAAACAGACAAGACAATAAATAATGAACATTTAACATACAATACCAAAAATTCTTCCCACCCCCCCCAGCAGTGGGAAGAATCACAGTGTTCTTGCCTCCACACACACACACACACACACACACATGCACACACACACACACACACACACACACACACACACACACACACACACACACACTTGCATGCACTCACACACACATCCACACACACACACATCTCTCAATGTGATACTTTTAAAAATGGATCTTGCCCTATTTTTCAACCCAATTTAGAATGCCTAATCACAGCCATGTTTCACCGTGGCTCAGTATGCCATCACTACTGCTGCTTCAGCTATTGCCACTACTAGTAGCACGGCTGCTTTTATTACTACTATTACTATTATTATTATTCATTATCACATTTGTGATTTAATCGCATTGGACTTACTTATTTTTTAAACAAGCAGCCTATTTACATAGCAGAACATGCCTGATAAAAGTGCCCTGCCTGATAATGGAACCTGCAACCTTCTGGTTTTAATCTCAGACCCTTAAGCTCTATGCCACACAGATGGGGAGTGTGTTGTCATATCCTTTGATACTGTACTGCAGTGTGAAGTTGTGAAGGGAGCTGTTAATATATGAGGGAAACAGTGACATTGCACTTGTCGGCCCTGTGAAATGTTTTGGCGCCTTTGGTTTGTTCTCAAAAATCAATTGGAACTTTTTGTCATCAATTATATGTGCTTACACTTGTATCTTTCTTCTTTTATATACATTGCCCCTTTAAAGTCTACACCCCATCTCAAAAATGTAACCTTTGTTGCCTTACAGTCTGAAATTAAAACATATTCAATTAAACTTTTCCACCTTTATTTACACATTGTACCCTACAACTTCCCCCAAACATTCTCAAAATTTCTGAACATTAATTAAAAATGTAAAACTAGAATAACGTAGATTGATAAATCTGCACCCCGCTTATTGTACCAATTGTAAACTAGCTCAGGGGTAACCAATCACCTTCCAGATCACACATCAAGCTAATTGGCCTCCACCTGTGTTCAATTTAGTGATTTTGATTACTTCCGAATAAAATAAGCTGTTCCTAGAGGATTCTACTGCTGGGTAGTGCATTTAAGAGTAAAGAAAACACCATGAGCAACAATGAGCTTTCAAAAGAACTCCAGGACAAAGTTGTAGAAAGGTACATATCAGGAAATGGGTATAGAAAGGCAAAAAACAAAAAGGTGAATGTCCTTGAGTGGCCTACCGAGAGCCCTGACCTAAATCCTATTGAAAACCTGTGGAAAGACTGGAATAGCGCGGCCCATCAATGGTCCCAACGCAATCTGACTGAGCTTGAACAGTTCTGTAAGGAAGAATGGGCAAACGTTGCCCAATCTAGGTGTGCAAAGCTGATAGAGACATATCCAAACAGACTCATGACTGTAATTCAAGTAAAGGGTGCTTCTACCAAGTACTAACTCTGCAGGGTGTAGACATATCATTCCATGTTATTCCAGTTTGTTTTTAAAAATAAATTTTCAGAAATTTGGAGAATTTCCACTTGGAAGTTGTACAGTAAAATGTGCAAATAAAGGTTGGAAAAGTCTGATATAATATGTTTTAATTTTGGGCTGTAAGGAAACAAAAGGTGACTGGGTGTAGACTTTAAAGGGGCACTGCATAGCTGAAATTCATGAAAAATCGAAGTAAAAAAATTTCTGGGCTAGTTATTGTATGTTTGGCCTTAAGAGATCAGTGCTGGCAGAGTCTGGGGAGGAACGCACCAGGTGGAAACACTCAAAATAGAGCTCTGCACAAACCTGAGACCGCTGACAACCGCTGACAATCCCCCCCCTTCCTCCACACACCCCAAACCCCCAAACCGAGTCACTTATTCTTTCTCTTTCCCCTGCAGGCCTCTCCCCTGCCTGTCCCCCATGTGACAACGAGATGGAAATGGAGACGATTCTGGAGCACATGTGCGCCAGTGAATTTGGTAGGTGTTGCCGGAATCTGGGCACGTATTCTGTGGGTTTTGCCCCTTGCAGGTTCCAAATTTCAAATACTGATGTGAGTCCCAACACTGATTTTCCACAGAAAAAAAACACAAAAAGTACTTTGAGGTTGAAAGTTTTGTCATTTTTTGAGGTTAGTCAATCTTGAAAATAAATCCCACACCCCCCTGCCTCTCACCCCATTCACACCGCCTGCCCCACATAAACAACATGTGTACGACATGGGGTGGATCGGGGCTTCCTTAGTGTTTCTGAAACCTTCCATCCTTCGGAGTATACATTTGGACGGCGAAAACAGACTTCAGGTGCAAAAGGAAAGGGTTAAGTCATCTGAATTAGAGACACATGAATCAAAGACCCAGGTCACACAATCACATTGTGATCTCCACAGAGGAACAAGAGGCTGTCATAATCCGACAGAGGGAAAACCCAATATTTTTGGATGTCGAGACTTCCTCTTGATTAGTCAAATGTGATTGTTGGAGTGCAGAGGTCTGTCTTTGATTACAGAAGAATTTATTGGGCAAGATGTAAGGCATTTTGTCAGCTCTGTGCTGTTTGGGTGGGTTTGTTGGCTGAGGTAAAGTAGCATACCGTTTTATATTCTGTCAGGATTCAAGGAAATGGGAGGGAGGGGGTGCGTAGATATGTGGATTTTTCAGGGGGTGATCTCTGCCCCTTCTCGTAATCGCTTAGTTACGCAACACGCTGATGTTATTTAATAGCTTTATGGCGGAGAAATGATCTTCAAAGGCAGGGTTTTGCTAAACTGAATCATTTTTTAACATTTAACAGTTGTCCGGTTTATAGGGAGTTTCTAGTCCTGTTAAGGGGAAATGTTGGTGTGGTTTAGAGATAAGTATTTCAGAGAAATGAATATATTCATTCATGTTGCTGGCAACAGTTTGGCCATAAATCAAGATCACATCCAAACAAACGCAACACACTGGAGCAAAGAGTTTCATCACTCAAATGCAAGGCCTTGTTTCTTTGTTGGACGGGCACAGGGCCGGTCTACACAACGCAACACAGCAAAAGAAAAGAAAAAAACATCAACCAAACAAGAATCTGTTCAAGCAGGGCTTATATCTGTTATTATGAGGCTTGGGAAATGTGTCAGCAAAACTAAATGGTCTGGCCAGACGCCAGAGGCTTGACACAATGATAGACGCTAGGCTACACAGTATTCAAAATGACAAGCCTAGATGGGCTGAATGGATGGCCTGTTCTTGTCATCAGACATTCTTATGCTCTTATGTGAAAATGCCCAGCTTTAAACTCTATGTCAGGGAATTACATTATAGCAGGGGTTCTCAACCATATGCTGGTATGCTGACCTTTGTTTTCACCTTAAAATCAGCCACTTATTTAAGCCCAAGAAACCAGGTGAGATGAGTTAAGTGTGTAATCAACTTCTTTAATTGATCAATTAAGTACTGAGTAACAATACAAACCAGCACACCCACCAGGACCTGGGTTGAGCACCCCTGCATTACACTACATTATGGATATTCAGACAAATAATAATGTCCTACATTTACATTGACATTTTAAGCATTTAGCAGACGCTCTTATCCAGAGCGACTTACACAGTTTTACATTTCTTTACATACAATCCATTTATACAGCTGGATATTTTACTGAAGCAATTCAGGTTAAGTACCTTGCTCAAGGGTACAACAGCAGTGCCCCACTTGGGAATTTAACCCGCAACCTCGGAGTTACAAGCCCAGCTCCCTAACCATTACACTACACTGTCCTGCCGACATAACCACATTAATGTGTACATCGGTGTTTGTTTATGCTAAATCCCTGACATATTGTAGTACCTTGGATTCAGGCAGTTGGAACTGCGAGCGCAGAATGTGTAGACCCAGATTTCATTTGAGGAAATTCCCAACCTCGGAGTTGAATCGAAGGAGTCTGCCGTCCTGAAGCCTGCACACTAATCCTGGAAAAGTGATTCAGTCTCGTTCTATTTTTCAGCTAATCACCCATCCATGTTTCCAGGATGGGCGAGTCCTCCCCCCCCAGGTCTTCCCCCCAAATGTAGATGATTCAGGGAAATCTATGGAGGTCATGTCAGGACGAAAGCATGCGCGAGCCAAAGGGAATATGTCCATTATATTGGAATTTCTGCATGGGAGCTGAACTTAAGAAATATTTTGCAGGGGAGAAAATTGCAGTCATCTGGCAGCAGAGGATGTGGTGAACTACGAGGTAGTGAGTGAGTGTTTTTTGCACAGAGCCAGAGCAGGAGGTCGAGTGTGCACAAAGCAGCTCATTCTGTGAACGTGTGGCAGGGTGACCCCTGTGATCAAGTTCTGATCGCTCACCATTACTGTGGCCTGGCACTCACGAGGCTCTTCTCGCATGTATTTCGTCGTGTCGTGAACATAATATAATACATACATGCCATTTAGCAGACGCTTTATCCAAAGCGACTTACAGTAGTGAATGCATACATTTTTCAGTATACATGGTCCCGATGGGAATCGAACCCCCAACCTAAGCGTTGTCAACACCATGCCCGACCTACTGAGCCACACAGGACCATGTGAGACATGAGACACCGAATCAACTAACCATACAAAACCATCGTCAAATCAATGGCTTTGAGATCCTCACCACCTCCCTGGTGAAATTTCTCCTCTCAGGTTTGATACGCTGAATATTGCCTGTCTTGCCATTACTCCTTTTTTTGTGCTGAATCGTGCTTTGTCATCTCAGCTTCGCGTACACCGTGCTCAGCGCTCGCTCCATTTCCACGGGCTTCTTGTCCTCTGCGTTACATGTTATGTTTTTGAACAAGATTGATAAGCTTTTCGTTGGATAGTGACTTTTGGAGAGAACCTGTTATTCTTACGACAGACAGAGCGTGGAGCTGAGGAGTGATTTACTGCCCCAACCTGGGACACAAACCAACACATCTGTTACCCCCCAGAGAAAAAAGATTGTTTTTGTCTGTTTTGTACTGAATATGAAACATTCCGAAGGTCACCAGGAACACCACTGTAAATTGAATTTAAATTCGAAAAATTTTTTTTTCGGTTTTTACCAGAAAACCCTCTTGGTTTATGTGAGCAGCAGTTGACTTTTTGATGTAGATCATATTACTGCATATGTCTTTTTTTTTTTTAAATCAACATCAGGTTTTCTCTGTTTTTCCCAATATGGAAGGCCCTATCTTTTTTTGTGGGCCCGTCTCATCGCTGCAACATCCTGCAAATTTGGAAGAGCTCAGACAAGCACATGTTGTCCTCTGAAGTGCATGCTACCAGCTGCTGTCTCTTTACACATTGCAGTCCACCAGTCATTGCATCGGAGGGGTGCAGTTGATGTCCAGCTGGTGCAGGTGCCCGATCAATCAGAGGTCTTGCTCTTTGTCAATGAAATGAATTCCACCCTCCCTGGGAAATGTTATAGGCAATTATGTATCACCCTCTGGGGCTGATAGCCACAGTCAGCATTGGCATGATCCAGCTGTGCATGAGGTGTACTCCTCCAGCACAGTGACTGCGCAGCTCAGCTTGCGGACTTGAAAATAAGTGGCGGCTGGCAGCACGTGCTTTGCAGGAGAGCATGAGCTTGTCTGGAGTGGAGTGGAGATGCCGCCCTTCCTCCCGAACTTAAGTTATTGCATTTAATGTTTTGGCCTCAGGAGCCGCAGCTGAATGAAAAGCTGAACAGCTGTTACCAAAGTCCCCCCTCTCTCTCTTTCTCTCTCTGTCTGTCTGTATGTATGTCTCTCTCTCTCTCTGTCTGTCTGTATGTATGTCTCTCTCTCTCTCTGTCTGTCTGTCTGTTTCTCTTTCTGTCTGTCTCTCTCTCTCTCTCTCTCTCTCTCTCTGTCTGTCTGTCTCTCTCTCACTCTCTGTCTTTCTGTCTGTCTCTCTCTCTCTCTCTCTCTGTCTGTCATCTGTTTCTCTCTCTGTCTGTCTATCTGTCTCTCTCTCTCTCTTTCTATCTGTCTCTTTCTCTCTCTGTCTTTCTGTCTGTCTCTCTCTCTGTCTGTCATCTGTTTCTCTCTCTCTCTCTCTCTCTCTCTCTCTCTCTCTCTGTCTGTCTGTCTGTCTGTTCTCTCTCTCTCTCTGTCTGTCTCTGTCCCCATTCTCCAGCCATCAAAGCCAAGATCAAGGAGGTGAGGCAGGAGCAGTCGGACCGCCGGGTGATCCTGGAGAAGAAGAGGAGGCTGCTGAAGAAGGGAGACCTGAAGAAGAGGGACCTGAAGAAGCTGGTCCTGTTCCTGAAGAACGGAGCCGACTGCCCCTGCCAGCAGCTGGAGCAGCTGGGGAACATGTACCTGATCATGGGCCGCAAGGTGGACGAGCAGCACCTGCTCACGGGCATCCACAGGTGGGACAAGTCCAACGCAGAGTTCAGGAAGGCCATGAAGGCGATGCGGCGCCACAAGTGCCCGGCGTTCCACACCGTCTTCAAATGATCTGACGTCCTCGCGCCAAGAACTTGCACAAAAAACATCTCTCTTCATATCGTCGAAAACATATATAAACGTATAAGTATGCAGATTGTACCCTGAAGTGAATCTTCATCCTACTTTCCTTTTGTTTGACGGGCCGTGCCATGCCCATCATCCCCGTTATAAGTTGGACAGTTTTTGAGTGTATCTGTGGTGAGGTTGCGCGGTGGAGCAGGTTTGCTCTCTGGATTGGTCACACCAACAGAGCCAGAACTTTTTAACGTCTCAGCCGAGACCTCTCGGATATCAATGCACAGCACAGCACCGCTAGCGTAAAACATATTTTCCAGCAGGGATCACTGATCATCCATTATTCAATGTGTAGTCAGACTACAGTTTACCAAAAAGGAAGCAATGTTCTGTCAAGGATCAGGGAGCACTGGTTTTTCACTCAGTTTTTTATTCATTCAGATTTCATATTTTCATATTTATGTTAACTGCTTTATACCGTTTTAATGAAAACCTGTGTCTTTCATAATGACCAGACACTATATTCGTATTAAGCCACTCATCTCTTATATCATAAATATCACACAATTTAGTATAGTTGCCAAGTAATCAATAGCCATTTACACTGTAGTGGAGTAAAAATCCACCATTTTGTTTCGACCAAGTCCACAACTTTAATAAATGCCAAAGTCAGCTGTTGAGAGAGAAGAGAGTCTTTATTTCAGCGCTGGGAGAAGTAGCACAGAGACACAGCACACAGTTCTAATGCGATAGTTCTCAAAGTTTCTTTGTCTGCAAGCTCCTGACATGCAGTGTGACAGACAACCACCAGTCGGGGTGGGGAGCCCTCACATTTCGTAATGCGATGGTATCATTTGAACAGTTCTGCCTAGCAACAGTTGCTCAAGGACTGGGTGTTATGTCGGCAGAAGCTCACTCTAACCCTCCCATATATATATGTATATTGTTCCTTCTGAGGGCTATGCACTAGAGTTCCAGCCATGCAACCATATCTATCATGTGGGTCGTGATGACATAGATATGCCAGCCTTGTGTTTGAGCAATTCCTATGAGAGATCCTGTTCAGCACAAAATGGAGCACTTTTTTGCTGGCCTTCTGCAGAATATACAAAGTGGAAATTTACTAGCCTTACTTACTAAGTATAATATATATTTAGCAGACGCTTTTATCCAAACCGACTTACAGTAGTGAATGCATACATTTTTCAGTATATGTGGTCCCAGTGGGAGTGTTGCCGACTCCATGCTCTACCTACTGAGCCACGCAGAGCCACTAAGACACAGAGAATCTTGATATAAGACTTGTATTGTTAACAGGATATATACATAGCTATGTTCAATATTGTGACTACATTCACTCCATAATTGATTTTATTTAATTCTGTATTACAGTTGAAAACATAATACATGTTACATATAATAACTACAGCGTACAAGCGCTCCCTTAAAATCCACATTTTACCCACTTCGACACAATTGATGAATTCTGCAATTGATATAGCTTCTGTGTTGTACATCACAACATTCTTACAGTGTAGGAAACGGTTGCAACTATAATACACAGCTTTACTGTGTGTACATGTTAGTCCTACTGTCATTTATTAACTTATGGTGTCCATATCCACGTGATTTCAGCACCAAGCAACTGAATTGGTGTGGGCCTCAATTTAGCTCTCACAGTTTCATTGTTTTGTTCTTTTTTACACTTCTGTTTTGGCCAGAATGTTTGAACATTCTGAGTTTGCTTTCAATTGCCTGGCAACACTGTGAAGCACTGTTAACCATTAAACCTGCACCCAAGAGATTCCTGTGCTTAATTTTGTAGTTATATTAAACAAGCTCTGATAGAGCATGCAGCCGAGACATTTGCCTATGAAATACTCTCTATTAAACAAGCACACATTTACATAAATACTCTCTATTAAATAAACACACATTTACATAAATACTCTCTATTATACAAACAAGCATTTACCTTCCAGTTCTCTCTTTAAACAAACACACATTTGCCCTTCAATTCCCTCTATTAAACAAACACATATTTACATAAATACTCTCTGTTATACAAACAAGCATTAACCTTCCAGTTCTCTCTTTAAACAAACACACATTTGCCCTTCAATTCCCTCTATTAAACAAACACATATTTACATAAATACTCTCTATTATACAAACACATTTACCTTCCAATACTCTCTTAAAGCAAACACACATTTACCCTTCAATTCTCTCTCTTAAACAAACACACACTTGCCTATTAAATACTCTCTATTAAACAAAGACACATTAACATTGGCACTCAGCTATAGCCATTGCGATTACTGCTGTATCGAACCCTGGTGAGCTCAGGGGCTATGCTATGCTAGGCACATACTTGCGGGGCTGTAATTAAAATAGTAATCTATCAAAGTCTTGGCAAAACTGGCCACCATCATGCATTCCCCCAGACTCTTACATATAAACAGCCTGATTGCCACTATCTGATCTGACTCTAAAGTGGACAGCAGGAACACACTCATAGGATTGCAATTGGATTTATTATATTTTTCCATTTTAAAGAATCCTCCCCCATCAAAGATTTTTTATTTAAAAGAATAGTGTTCCCTTGTGTTAACAATGATTCACCTATTTTCCCCAAATCGCTGTAAAACAGTGAGCTCCAATTACTTATAATATCTACATTATAACCATACATCGTAGGATATATACAGGTAACTGCCAAAATAAAGGAAACACCCACATAAAGTGTCTTAATAGGGTGTAGGGCCACCACGAGCTGTCAGAACAGCTTCAATATGCTTTGACATAGATTCTATGAGTGTCCTGAACTCTATTGGAGGGATGCAACACCATTCCTCCACAATAAATTCCATCATTTGAATCTTCCATAAGTGTTTAATGGCATATAGTTGATATTGTTTTCATGCCAACAATCAAACCATACCACAATGTAGCTACCATATGTGAAGTGTACGTGCAGGAGTTGATATCACCAATACATTCCAGCATTCTATAAACCCAACCCCCCCATCCCTGTTTTCAGGGACATTGAAGACTGCTTCAGTAATGGCCAACACACATGTGAGAGGTTTTGTGAAATCCAGATTTATTTCTTCCAGGTGAGTGGACATTGGGGCCCACCCGCTGTTCTTGCTTCTACTGCAAACTGAGGCAAAGAGAAGTCATGTGATGGCATGACGTTTTCAAACAGTGACTGTGTCTCAATGCTTTCTTTCCTTTTAAAAAATGGTGCTTAGTAGGGCTGTTCAAATACGCACTGAGCTCTAACTGTGCAGCACAGCCAGACATGAAACTGACATACAACAAACATACAACATCAAACACACGTAACTAAAAGCTGGGGCTTTTTCCAAACACTCTGTTCACAAAGAGGACTCTAATTGGGCAAAGGTACATCATCAGGGAGTGATTAAAACA
Source organism: Aldrovandia affinis (assembly GCA_029706075.1). Classification (NCBI taxonomy): domain Eukaryota; kingdom Metazoa; phylum Chordata; class Actinopteri; order Notacanthiformes; family Halosauridae; genus Aldrovandia; species Aldrovandia affinis. The sequence goes on along the minus strand of JAINUG010000192.1, from coordinate 1,718,442 downwards.
ATCTCCTGAATCCTGAAATCTTGAAGATGAAACCATGAAGATCATAAAATACTGAAACCTCACCGTCTTAATTCAACAAAGTAATTATTAGTTATTTACAGTCAAATATTATATTTTCTAGAGTGTGCCATTCCTGAATTTCTTTATGGTTAATATTGCATGCCTGTACCTCATCTCAGCTGTTCAACTCAAACTTCTACTCAGCTACATGAAAAAACTATGATGAAATGCTGTACATCTGCCTCTAGTGGTGTTAACTGTATTACATGTCCACAAGTTCCGTCCATTATTGGGATTGCGCTGGGATTGAATCCACCATGTGGTGTCAAGGTGCACTCTAATCAAATGCCACTAATACAGAGACAGAGCATGTGTGAAATGTATACAACATTCTACATCAAATTGTTGTTGTTGTTTTAAAAAATATGTATGTATGCAGCCTATTTACTGTATTAGCTATAATGCAAAGAGCACGTTATGTGCTCAAGCAACTTTAGGTAGTTTCTTCCCAACAGACATACTGTATGACTTGGTGCTTGTTCTCTGCCTTTTGTAATCAAAATACATCAATACTGTAGTAATACTCCCTTCGCTGTAGTTGCACTAACATTCCAGTAGAGGGCGGGCTCTCCCAGCAGTGGAGACATTGATGTCGTGGAGCGCACCAACTTTTTATTTAACGTAGCCTACTTCTATACAAAAATGGTTTTAAAAATTCAAATCTTCTGGTATATCATTAAAAACACATTTTGAATACGCATCTGTGATTTGTCCTGTGCGACAGACTCATTACTATAATATATTTTGCAATGCCTGATATAAATGGTTGTAATAACAGTGAGTCTTTGCACTACTTACAGTGTATAATGTACATGTTAATTTTATGTATTTTTTTGGTTGTACTGTAAATATTTATTTCTTATTGCAAAATTACTCTTTGTAAATCTATTCCTAATGGGTAGGCTATGGTGTTATTCCTGCGCGCGAAACTTGCGAAACGGTAATTTCATGTCAGTGAAATTAGTTGGTAACTTTATAAAACATTTTCGTAAATCTTGCCAGAGCCAGGTAATCCCCACTGTTTGTGTTCGTTACAAATGTAGTGCTATCTGCCACGATTTAAAAACGAGCAGGTTGATGAATATAAACGGAATGGGAACGCCAACTCTAACCAGACAATAGTGAACTGTCAAAATTGTATTACACATCAAATGATTAATTTACTTTCTTAAGAAAATATATATACGCCTATTACTCATATAGTATTTTTCTAGATATTCAGATTTTATGTGCTTTTAAGTGTGAACAAGTCCCGAGCCACCCCCTTTAAGAACATTTTCTTCTTTAAATATAAAGATTGTAATCCAGCAATAAAGGCGTTCGCATGCATAATAGTCACTTGACAACCCTGTATGAACACTAGTAACCGCTGTTTCAGTACTGACTGTTATTATTCAGACTAAAAAAGGGTCGTATTTCTTATTTTTACTACTTCGTCACCGGATGCAACTATTGATCGTGTTGACGGTAAACACGTGATTTATCTTGCGCTGGCCGCACTTTCTTCATGAATTAAATGAGGACAGTTCTCTAATGCATTATACGGGATTTTCATTACCGTGCTGGACACACTCTGGATCAATAACTCGACTCTGCATTATGTACGGGGAAGTACATGTCAGAGATTTAGAATAGGCCTACGCTTTAGGCTGGCCATGGGTTTGTTTTTTTTTGGTTAGCGGATTTGCTCTGCGACTGTCTCGCTGAGAATATTACGATATGACAGGTTCTTAGCGTAAATTGAACCACTTGTATTTTACTTTGAACACCAGTAAAACCCCTGCAGGTTACTGACCATTTAAAAATAAACATCTATTTTTTGCATATGATTGCGTATTTTGGTTAGTAACATGTTTCGCTGAAAATTCTACCAGAATATTAAGAATTAACTTCAAATACGTATTTGACCCAGGTCTGGTGTGCATGCATGTGCAAGTGTGCCTGTTCTTGCGGCTGTGTGTGTGTTTATGTGTGTCAGTGAGTTTTATGTTAGCTTCTTAATTAATCTATCCTGTTATTTTTATTTTGTCTATTGCTCTGCTTCACAGACATTGTTCGGGCTGTGATCATTTAGCCTTGGAAAATGCCGCTGCTGTGTGTTTCATTCATTATTGATCAGCCTCTCTATGAAACCTGTGACTATCGCCAGCAATTCTGGAATGGCATCCAGTATCCACTGCCCAAATGATAAAGACCATGTATTGTTGTACTGGTTGTGCCATGACAGTTGCATCAGAAGTATTACATTTCCATGGCTGTCATGTGACCTGTTCACGTCTATAAGCGCTGGATCCAAGTGGGAATTCAACATTCTTTCGCTTTCATATCTGACATCAATGTCCTTTTTCCTGGATCGGTTGCAGGAAGTAGCCTACCTTTCACAAAGGTATTTAGTCAAAAATGTTTACCTTTATTTTACCAGTAAGTCCAGGTGTGACACTGCTATTATACTGTATAAAGAGTGTAATTTGGCCAATGTGCAATGTGGCCAGTTGCCCACAAGGGGCGAGACATAATTGGCAGTAGTGTCATTCAGGGAGGGAGGGATACAATCGGCTGGGTTATCTATGTCTTGTGGAACACCAGAGACCCCCCGCTGGTTAATCAGTCTGTTATAAACTGCACATGAAGTGTCTTCTCCCGAGTAATTTCTGTGCAAACTTAACTTGTGAACTGCAGTGTGAAAACCATGTGACATCACGTGTTTTGGAGAAGAGCGCATGCTTGTCTTGTCTTTTTACAGAGGTATGCTGTCGACTTAGCGTACTACGGACCAAAACATTATTGATAACAGTATTTAAAAGAGTGTGGAAGCTCTGACACTCTGGGAGTTTGGGAGGTAAGAGCAATGGGCACTCTGCTGGAATAGGTACAGACAGCCCTGGGAGGGAAAAGGGTGGGACCGTCAGATAATTTATTTAAAAGGGAAATGATTTGGAAACAGAAAAAAATGTTTTGCTACATGCTAGGCCTAACATTATTGACATTGCAGATACTACAGGGAAACTGTTACAGTTTGGGGCCTATTTAAACAAAACATGTCCAAAAGCTCTGTGCAAAAATAATGCACTACAATACCCTCAGGCAAGATACACTTTACATTTACATTTACATTTGAGGCATTTAGCAGACACTCTTATCCAGAGCGACTTACACAGTTTACATTTCTTTACATACAATCCATTTATACAGCGGGATATTTTTTACTGAAGCAATTCAGGTCAAGTACCTTGCTCAAGGGTACAACAGCAGTGCCCCACCTGGGAATTGAACCTGCAACCTCTGAGTTACAAGCCCAGCTCCCTAACCATTACACTACACTGCCAGCCCTGAACAAAACATGTCCAAAAGCTCTGTGCAAAAATCATGGGAAGCTAAACACATGTACATGTCAAAGTAAGACTTACATGGGGGACATTGTGTAAGTACTGATACAGAAAGTCGGTGAAGGCTGTGCCACAGTGGAGAATTTTGCATACTGTAGCAGTGGCTACAAATGCATTCCTGACAAAATGAATTTTTATGTATGTATTTTGTTTGTTTTTCACTGCTTTTTATATTGGAATAGATTTCAACTCTCTTCAACCTTCTTCAGAACATGTTCAATGACTTGGGCTGTAGATACGAGTGCTACCAAAGAAATCAAATGGAAATGAATGGCAAGGGTACATGAAAATAATCTAATCTAAATACAGTTTCCCAGGAATCTAGTATGAAGCGTGTGGTGTACTCAATAAAGCCAATGCTGTATATATCCGCCTTTCCAATGCACGCTTCTCTGTACTCCGTTATGTAATCATTTATCTCTGGTTGAACAAATAGATGTATTACCTATTATGGATCGTGGCTGACATTAGACTGGTCCTGTTTCCCGTTTGTCCACGGTGCGACCCGTTTGAACCAGCTGATGACGTAAAACAGCTTGCGGCTTCACCTACTATTACAACAACTACGAACAGGCGGCCAATGAGCTGGAAGCGGGGCGGGGAGCTGCCCGCGACATCGCTACAGTACTGCGGGCATGTGTGAACGGGTCTCGCATTCACTACAAGCGGTCCACACACCTAGCGCCGTCAATGGAATACACCGTTTCATTTCAAGTTCATCAACAGCTAACGGTGTTCCCCGCGCACTTGGACGAATCACAGGTACGTTTGTCAAAGCATCAGTTCATCGGTGGGTGGCATGGGTGGTGTCACTCGTTTAGCAGTTGTAGTTGTGAGGATGATGTACACCAAAGTTAAACCATATTTCAAACTCGGACTCTAAACGGGTACAAGTAACTATAATTAATAGGATGTTTCATGGTGATTCTAAAAGCCCACTCTTAACCTTCAGTCAGCGACTACATAAACTTTTGAGAAACTGATTTTAGTGTCATTCAGTCAGTGTTATTGCGCGCCTAACGGCATTCCAACAGAGTGTAGTTGTAAACTGTCCTGTTAGTAGAAAAAACGTGGTGGTGATCATTATATCAGTTATGGCCGTAAAACCTGTCAAGTACTGTCACAATTTCATCAAGGTCACGGCGCATATCTGCGCTAAGTCTTTCCAGTGCAAACAATTGTGTTCATGTTTCTAGATGCGTGTTTCAGAGTTGCGCATTTACATATTATTTCAAACAGCTATACATTGCTAATACGGAGGCGTGACTGCAATCAGGGCTGTGAGAAGTGTGAAAATATATCACGACACGACAGGCTATTGAAATTGTTTAATTAAAAAAACGATTTACTTGTAATGGTTGTATTGCTGTCATTGCTTTCGATGTTCAATTCCAAGTGAGCATCATATTATGTGCAGCTGAAGCGAAACGGTCGCGCGCACAGTGCGCCTGTGCGTGTGGAATGATACATCCTGGCCAACAGTAGGCTGTGGTACAGAGTTTTCAAAAGGCTTTGTTTCTGGGCGTTCATGTGGCATGGGTTTACAAATGACATCTGTCACCGTGAATCGGAAGCAATAATTTTGTGCAGCGCGAACAATATATTATATTGTAGCTATTGTGCAAACGAAGGTGCGCAGAAATACAATGCCCTGTTAAGCGACGCCTTCTTTTTCTTTTGGCATTGTAATAGTTAGATGACAAGTATTCATCATTATTTATTTGTCAATGTTCACTTATAAGAACTGTGATCATGAACTTCACAAAGTAGCTTGTATAAACAATTTCGATCAACAGATCACCTGTTTTGCCATCGTCATATATAGCTTTATTATATGCAAGTTTAGAAAATGCGGATTCTTTGACATGGCCGTCAAATAACGAATAGAAACAATAAAGTATTGAATAATTTTTTTTAGTAAAATAAAAATACTCTTGTTTAGGCATCCTTATTTTCATTGTGATTTTTCTACAGTGAAGTAACATCCACATTAAATAAGTCCTATGTAAAAACCATTATGAGATTTCGCTTGTTAGAATAGAGTTATAGAACAATTTAAAATGCTTATTCAGTGGAGCTCGTAAAAAGGCGATTTTAGCTTAACTATCACGATTGTGTTCGCTGCTTGTTGGAACAGTAGGTGCTGCCTGCAGAGGTAGGCTGTTCTATTCGGTGACAATTTCTGCGACAACAGGCCGCTACGAAATGAAATAGCGGCTTCTCTGTGTGCATGCGACCGCTCCGGGAACACCCCAATCATTACCATGACAATGCGCATGATTTTCAGCGAGGTGGTCGGTGGGTTGCTCCGCTCTTCGGCGGCATTAAGCATCATAATGAAATCGCTGTGTCTCAAATGCAGTTTACTGGTAGGCAGTGTAGTGTAATGGTTAGGGAGCTGGGCTTGTAACATTAAGGTTGCAGGTTCAATCCCCAGGTGGGACACTGCCGTTGTACCCTTGAGCAAGGTACTTAACCTGAATTGCTTCAGTTAATATCCAGCTGTATAAATGGATTGTAAAGAAATGTCAACTGTAAGTCATTCTGGATAAGAGCGTCTGCCAAATGCCTAAAATTTAAAATGTAAAATGTACTGATGACCAACTCCAGGAGCAGACTTCCTTTGACAAATTTAGAAGCTTGTTTGATTTTAGTCATTGGAAAAGCTCTGATAAACTAACAACGTGTGACACTGGGAGGGGCGGTGGAGAAGCAGAGTGGGCTGCGCCTCTTCTTTGGCTACTCTCAGATGTTCCTGTTCCCTCCCACAACATGGTAGACCTGCAGGACCTAGGACAGGAGCCTCACATACAGGCATGCACAGCTGAGGCTGATATGTTCAGCAATCAGCTTAGGTGTTGCCCTGTGCCTTTGTCACGCCTTTGATAATGGCACAGTTCGCTGTCCCTTGGGGAGGGGACTTCCATGGATGCAGCCTCTGCTTGTTCTGTGTCCCTGCCAACCTTCTACTGTGACTGCTGGTAGGGAATGTCATTATTTTATATAGATTTAGGCTTGTTAATGAGCTTTTCTTATATCGCTTAAATTGGTCTACTGGCCCATTGGCCCTACCCTAGCTTTTGTGTGTGTTGCTTACTCCTACAATTCTAGGGTGGCAAAACCCCAGCGGTGACCTTAGCGGTAGTTTCACATCTGATTGCTCAACCTCTCGTTGAGGCGTTCTGTGCCTGAAGTACGTTCACGACCGCTTCAGAGGCACCACACGCACCCGTGACCTATTCACAGGCTTATCATTTCATCCGGCCGCACGATAACTTATTGCTCAGTAACAGCAAGTTTATCACAGCGATATTGCACCGCGAAGGGACAACGAAGCAGGCTGGCGAGTTCTCACACGGCCGTGTTTCCGTTACCCGCACAGAGCTGATTTAAGGGAAACAAATGTCCATAAACCGGGCGCCACCACAAAGACAGCTTCAGCTGCTCCTGTCGGCGTGAGATTTGCTTGCCGCGCACGGAGAGCCATTCTTCCCCGAGATAGTCGGAGATAGACTGCAGCCTGTCCGATTCGATTACGGCACAGAGGAGAAGCGCGTGGGGAGGTAGCCGGCCACGTGAGCGCCTCCTCCTCACAGCTCCATTATCTTTTATTGGAGGGAGATTGTTGGAGATTGTTCCGTACTGCACAGCACCCCCCCACCCCACCCCCCCTGCACCCCACACACATAATTCCTCCTCTCCATGAATAGCCTCCAAATTATTCCACATATAATCCTGTTTGTATTGATTCTTAGAAAACATTTTTTTGTGGGCCACCAGTGCATTAACCCCTGGTAATACTGGTTTGTTGCAGAGACTACACAATGGGGTTGCCTTTGTCTTTGCGGCACCACTTTTCAGCAAAACCCCTTGTTGAACCTCTTCATGTATTCACACATCAGAAGTGAGCATTTAGCATACTTACATGTCAGGGAAGGCAGTGAGCTTGTTGATTTATAAAACTGTTTAAAAGAAATTACCCAAGCGCTAAACTAATGAGTGGATTGAGTGCCAACGTAGATTTCGGAATTCGGTTCTTAATGGACATTTCAGAATTGGGTGTTCAAATGCATCCACGCACTGTTCGCAGGCATGATAATATAGCTGGTAATGTAGTTATTATCTTGTCAGATGAATCTATTATATATCACAATTATATTCACATTGACAACCAAGCTAATTGCATTGCTTTTTTTGCGCTGCTGCCGGGATGTGAGATGGCTCTTTAAAGCATCTTCAGTGTGCATGTATGCTTGGCTGGCTTTTTACGGTCTTCGAGTACAGGTTCATCTTTTTGGCTACTTCTTTAAATATCTCAGAAGTATGATAAACCTTTCTGTGTTGACACAAAAAACGACCCAAAAAATAAAAGCCAAAAAAATGTTTTAGTGTTTCCTCCGGTCCGCTCTTCTTCTTCTCGTCCAGGGCGATATGTAAAACTAGGAGTGAGGCTATAAGCGGCTACAGCTGTACAGACGTTACAGCCAACAATGCAGTTGCTGAAAAACAGATAAAAGCATGTAAGACCAGCTGCACCATTAGAATAAGTATAGTGTCTAACAATTATCCTTAATGCTTACATCATACTAACATGCACGTAGAGTGTGAACAACTCTACCTCATGTCATATTTTTCATGTGGTGCCAAAAAATGATGCCCTGAACATGTATATCACACTACTGCACCTGGATGTAGGAGTACTCCTAGTACTCCTAGTACACCTAGTCACACCCCATTAATCACCCCATTACTGCCATATCAATAGAAGCTGCTATACATTTGTCTTAGTACTTGCTTATATTGCTATAACATACAATAACCAGTGATTAAAATCACTTAAGATTTCACCGTACATACACAGACCACCCAGTTCACGAGTTATTCTAGATGGTGTTGGGAGCCCTTGAGTCCGGATTACATCAGATGCAGGTCTAAATAAACATTGTCAGATGACCTTCGAGGACATCTGCTCAGTCCCCCGGTGTGGGGTTAGGAGGGCCGGCCGCTGGAGGCAGAAATGCCAATTACTCCGCTCTCCTGCTCAGGTTTCTGTGATGAATGTGGGTAAGTGGAGGGGCCGTGGCTTGTGCTGCGAGCAGTGACATGTGGGCCAGATGGTCCTGTAATAGTGTGTCCCCCCCCCGAACCTCAGCCGCCAGCAAGGTGCACGGTGGCCGTCACACGCTCACCGCCTCGTGCTGACGGCCCCACGCGGTGACCACCACGCAGTGACTGGCACACGCTGGCCATCGCCCCGAAGCCATCACGCGCTGACAAGCGAGGCGCACGGAATGGTCCCACCATCGCGGAACCGTCACACGCCCGACTAGCCTCACGTTCCAGTCTTATACCTGGCAAAAGCGATTTAGAATTGTTCACATATCAGGGATAGCCCACATTTTTCTCACATTGTCTTGGTAGAGTCTACAGGTGGAGGCGGCAAGTCAAACCAGAAAATAAGGGGCTTGTGTTACAGGGTAAACACGTGTCGTGGCTGCATACCTCGGAAATAACAGACTCAAATAAAGATCAGCGATCTCCATTATGTGGCATGTTCAAGAGACGCTGTACTAGCTCACCAGGGAATAATGTTGCTTAGGGAAAATAATTTGTGCGACAAAGGGAAGTGGTTGAATAGCGAATTAGAGGCGTGCGTGAAATGCATGAGAACCTGACCAATGTCAACCACCACCTCTCTGGAATGGCGATCGCTGTGGCGGAAAGTGCTGTTCCCAGATTGAGAGGCTCTTGAGATGTTTAGAGATCCGACTGCCTGAGGTCCAAGACTATGCACTGTTCTGGTGTGGCATACAGGACCCTCACATGCTGACAGGTGAGGAGAGGTGGAGGTGGACTGCTGGGAAAGCTGAGTTACTTTATTTAAACTACTTAATCCTTTGTATTAGGTTCATTTCTGATCAGATTTGTAATGTTTCTGTACATGCACAAACCTGCATTCCTCAACAAACCTCATTCCCCTCCGCACATCCATACACACACAGGCACATAGGCACGCAGACACATGGGTGTCTGTTACTATGGTGTGTGTGTGTGGTCCGACTTGCTCCCATGTTGCAGGTGCGTACGGCTTGTTTTAAAGCGGAACGGGAGAATTGCACATCACAGTCACTGTAAAAGATTGTGCATGTCCTTTACACTGAGCTAGCCACCTGCATGTAATGAAGTCACCGGTGATCTCTACACAGATGCCAGGCAGACACACGCCACACAACAGACAGCCATGTGTTTGCAGTGATTGTTTTCATGATAGTGCATGATTAATATGTGTGGACGGTTTTATTATGGAAAGCTTGTATGGGTGAATAGTTTATAAACCAAAGATCTCCCTCTTCAGAGGTTTAGGGTTTGGCATGGGTCTGAAATGAACATAAATTATGTGAATCCCTCATATCGCCACAAATGAAGCCCCTTCAGTACACAGAGGCTGTAAGGATTTTGTTTTTGTAAGTAATGGAGGCTGTAAGGATTTTGTTTTTGTAAGTAATGGAGGCTGTAAGGATTGTGTTTTTGTAGGTAATGGAGGCTGTAAGGATTGTGTTTTTGTAGGTAATGGAGGCTGTAAGGATTGTGTTTTTGTAGGTAATGGAGGCTGTAAGGATTGTGTTTTTGTAGGTAATGGAGGCTGTAAGGTTTGTGTTTTTGCATAATGGAGACTGTAAGGATTGTGTTTTTGCATAATGGAGACTGTAAGGATTGTGTTTTTGTAGGTAATGGAGGCTGTAAGGATTGTGTTGCTGGTGTATTACAGAGGCTGTAAGGATAGTGTTGTTGGGGCTATGGAGGCTGTAAGGTGACTGGGCTCAGTTGTCCCTCTGGTCATGTTTTGTTTGACCCCTGTAATAACATAGGATGTGTGTTTGTCTCTGCAGGTCAGCTGTAAGTGATTATTGATCGTGATTCTGCTGTCCTGGTTCCTCCCCCTGTGGGCCCCTGACACTGAAGCTAGGGAGCTTGCGGGGGGGGGGGTTGTTGTTGGGGTCCCATTATTTAAATATTCAGTCTGAGGAGCATAGAGAATTTTAATATCATATCAATAGAAATGTACACTAGTTTGGGTAAAATATGTCAAATGTGTACACCTCTGTAGATAAGGTGCTAAACTAATAAATGTTATTGTGTGTTTATATTTTTTATATAACAATATAATTCATGCTCCTCATACAATGAGCATATTCACATGGTGTTTTCTAATATGCATTGCTAATTCATCTATGGGGCACTACAGAAAAATAGCAAGTTGAAGAAACGACTCTTTTGAAGTGTAATTATTTTTCCCATGTGGGACTTGCATTGTAATAGATGTGTCAGACTTCATTCATACATTCAAATCCAATGCACCAATTGATAAATTATGATGGATGAAGTATCAAATCTTTTAAATTGAATAGAAAAATGGCAAAAATACAAAAACAGCAAAAAGTGGGCCCTTGGGACCAGGTTTGGGAAACGCAGATAATGAGAGAGACAGACACAGACACTATTCTGTGAGTTGCTGAAACTGCTTTGCAGAGGCCATGAGGCAGGGCTTTGTCACATATTTTTGTGTTCCGTTCATATTTTTTTTAAAATGCAAGCCCCTTTTGTCACACTAGAAAGCGTCTGTACGTCTGTATAATCGAAGACTGTCCCAAGCTATTATGATTTAAACGTCCCCTCTTTTAGGAGACGAATATGTGAAAAAAGAGCACTTAGTATTCCAACCAAGTAGGGTCATTGCTATATGATTTCAAAGACGCGTGAATAATTGCCACTTTTTACGGGCAATGAAAGATTTGCAATGTGTAGTGTGACCTCTGGTAATCAATGTACAGTATTAATGCTGTTGGCAAGACTTGTCATCTGTAATACACACGTTCTCTGTGGCTCAGTTGGTAGAGCAGAGCATTGGCACAGAGGTTGTGGGTTCATTCCCCACCATGCATATACTGAAAATGTATGCATTCACTGCCCAGCAGCTTTGGATAAAAGCGTCTGCTAAATGGCATATATTATATTATATATTATATATTACACGCACTCACACAAATGCACACATGCATACCTGTACCTTCATGCTCAGCAGCCCATGTGGTCTGGGGTTCTTGGGTGAGCCCCTTTACCAGACGGCTCTGGCTGGTCGTGTTGGATGGTCACCGATTGGCTGGTTGTGTTAAATGCTCTATGATGCTGTGTATTGCCGGGGCAGTGGACCCACAGCACAGATGTCCTCTATATCTCTGATCTGACTGCTGGTGATGACATCACAATCCCCAGTGCAGCGGGATGGTCTTTCTCTCACATGCTGTCTGTGATGGATGTGCAACAGAGTGCCATTAATATTCAGAGCCAGGTTTTTTTCTGTCCTCTGAAATGTTATTTTGTTTCTGCTGGAAATTGAAGAGCGGTTGCTCATGAATTATTACATGTTTCTTTTTCTCTTACCCAATCTCAGTAGAAATCTCTCCATGTCCCTCGATTACTCTTTCCCCCATCTCTCTCTGCCTCTCACTCTCTCTTTCACCTTCTTGCTCACCCTTTCTTCTTTATCTCTCTGTCTTTCCCTCTCACTTTTTCTACCTCTCCATCTCTCCCTCTCTCCTTCCCTCTTCTCCCCCCTCTCTCCCTTACTCAAATTCAATTAATTGTACTTATCTCGATCTCTCTCTCTCTCGCTCTCTCTCTTTGTCTCTCTCTGTCTCATTCTATGTGTCTGTGTGTTTGTGTGTATGTGGGTGTTTCTGCAGCACAGTGTGTTTTTTCGGGCTGCATTAGTAATAGTAATATATACGCCATTTAGCAGACGCTTTTATCCAAAGCGACTTACAGTAGTGAATGCATACATTTTCAGTATATGTGGCCCCAGTGGGGATTAACTCTTAACTGCATTAACTCTGCCCCCTGCCTCTCCTGCAGATGAAGTCCAGTGAGGTGCAAGCAGGGCCTATTCACAGACAGCTACTGCAGAGTGTGCAGTGCCCAGCTCATCTCGCAGTCCCAGAGGCTCGCCCACTACCAGGTCAGACACTACCCCGCCAATCACAGCCCAGCCTCCATTAATGCCTCTCCCACCAATAACAGCCTTACTGACCAATCAGAGCCTGCCCTCTGTTCATGGCAATCTGACCAATCAGTGCATTTGCTCCATTTATGGCAATCTGACCAATCAAAGTCTAAACTCCTTTAACAGGAAAAGCTTGGTATTACTAAACATATTTTTGATTAGTCTATAAATAATTCATATTTTAACACTGATATGTAAGTATAAATCAAGTATATAAAATAAGTATCAACCAACATGTAAATCTTATAACCTGATTACTGTTTGCGGAATACTTCTTTATTACATGTTTGATGAATTCATGTAGTAATTGATACTTAATAAATATGTAGTAGCATATTTATTACTGTGTTAAGGTTTGGACGAGGCCAGGAGCTCTGGGTTGAAAGGTAAATAAAGGCTAAGTTCCTAGACTGAAGTGAACTGGAAGACTGTCTGTGAAATTAAGTGTTAATTAGTGGTCCTTATCCTCTTGTTACAAGGATTCCAGAATCTCCAAATGCTGCCATGGTCTGAACTGTTTAGATTGAGTCAGTTGTGGGATGGCTATGGTCTTAGCGAAATGGCTGTTTTGTAAAAACGTAGATTTTCTATCAGTGCAGTTCCCAACATGTGATCCAACACATTTGGTTCCTGCCAATACTTCTGAGACAGTGGATGCTGGTTGGCGATTAATCTCCCTGAATGATGGCTGTAATGGAGATGAAAGTGCTTTACTCATGTAGAAAACAGACCTCATTCCACCATAAATCATCCTCTACTGACCAGAGATATGAGCTGCTGTCTGAACTCATGGGTTCACTTGCAGGTTTTCACTCTGATTTCTTTCCTTGCAGCTTACATCGTTATTACATTTTATTTTGCTCAATGTCGCTTTTTACATTTGGATATGTGCCCAGCAGTTTTGGTTCAGGACCTTTCTCAAAGCAACCACCCGGGAAATGATCCTGCAGCCCTTGCAGTCTGCAACCAGCATGCAATTCTGTGGCTCATTGTTTCCCCAGAAAGTTACACTTGCATTTTAGGCATTTAGCAGATGCTCTCATCCAGAGCGACTTACACAATTGACGCTTTTGTTTACATACAATCTATTTACACAGCTGGATATTAACTGACGCAATTCAGGTTTAGTACCTTGCTCAAGGGCATAACGGCAGTGCCCCATCTGGGAATTGAAGCCTTTGAGTTACAAGCCCAGTTCTTTAACCATTATACTACGCTGCTGCAGATACTGCTGGTTATAATGGTTACAAGTTCAATACAATAGTTCACATCACAAACATAAAACAGTAAAAACCTCATTGTTTGAGCCAAGGTTTGAGTGTCCAGAGAGACGTTTTTTGTCTGCATTGCAGTAACCTCAGCTTGTCGCAGTTAATTAGTTAATCGCCTCCCATGTCTGATTACCTCAACGATGACCGTTGACCAATTTTAATTATGTCAGGGAATTGGAATGGAGTGGGGATAGAAAAGCGGTGATTAAAATGAATGTTCTGCATGTGATACATTAAAGCAGTGGTTTTGAGAGCCTTGTCAGGCTGCTTGTAAATACTGATTGATATTTGTCCTTCCTCTCTTCCGTCACATTAATTCACATTGTGTTTCCAAATCAAATCAACCGTAACTGATAAAATAAATAAACACTGCAGACGGATACTTCTCTCTCTACAGGAGTGTTTTCTCAGGCTTAGAAAGCGTTGCATTATCGCGTCGGAAGAGCTTGATTAAGAAGAGAGAGACTTTTCATTTGGGGAAAAAACTGCTTTTCCAGCCACGGCAGTTGTCAGAATTGTATAAATTTGACAAAAAAATTTACAAAAGCTCTCACTAAACACAGGACTGAGTGCTCGCTTCTGATATTTGACACAAACTTCTTTATAAGGGTTGAGGTGACTAGGTCTGTAATCAAGATACAATCACTGTAATCTAACATTTCTCATGTCTACAGCGGTAGACATGGCTTATATGTGCAGTGGTAGCTACAGAAAAGGATAATTGTCAGCCAGCAGTCGTACCACTATGCACCTTGCTCCTGCCCAATGGCTGAAGCTGAGCAGGTGTGGCTTGGTGAGAACTTGAATTGGAGGCCTCCTGGGAAAAACATGCTGTTGGAAGTGGTGTTGGGCCAGTAGGGGGTGTCTTCCCTCAGAACCAAATTAATGCCCCAGTGCCCCAGCGCAGTGACAGGGACACTGTAGTGTAGAAGACACTCTCTTTCGGATGCGACATTAAACTGAGATCCTGACGCATTAAAAGATCCCATAATACTTATCGCAAAGAGTAGGGGGCTCCCCACTGTCCTGGTCAAATTCCCAACATGGCTCTTTCAGTCTGCCACCGAATCATCCCCCAGTGTACTTGCCTCAATAATTCCCTCCCTCTCAACCTCAGCTGATGTATGGTGAGCATTCTGGCACAAAATGGCTGCCATGCATCACCCAGGTTAGTCCTGTACATTGGTGGAGGCTTAGGTGAGCTTCCCCCCTTCACTGTAAAGTAATTTTAGTTGCTTGAAAGGCACTACATAAATGCAATCTATTATTATTATTATTATTATTATTATTAATTGCATTGAACATATGGTCTGATTGGAATTCCAAAGTAGTGAAATCAGTAGCCTTGTGTCGGTTTGTAAATAGAATAGTGGTGGCGTGACAGCTCCAGTAAGAGCCAACTGAACGCCGTCAATGAGTTCTCATTTTCTCAGACTGCCAAGAAAACGCGTGGCAAGTCCTGAAATGTGTTGTTTGACGAAGCTGTTCTTTCTCCTCTCCCAGAGTCGGAAACACGCGAACAAAGTGAGGCTGTATTACATGCTGCATCCCACGGATGGAGGCTGTCCTGCCAAGAAACTGCGCACGGACAGCGTAAGCTCAGCTCATCTCTGACTCTGAGTCTGCACGTCACCTCAACACTGTGTTAAATGTTACAGAAAATATTGAATAAATTACACATTATGCACTACACGCATATAACATTTCCTTCTGCACATATGAGTATACATGCTATATTTTAGTGCACGAATCAACTTAAATTCCATAGAATGGTCAATGCTGATTTAACATTGATTCAGTGTACTCATATACACATTTGTTCTGCACTGGATTCAAACTTCGTTAAACGATCAAAACTGGTGTGAATGGAATCAAAATCTGATTTCAGTGCTGTACCAGTTTAACACTGCTTCAGCGTAGATTTGGTGTTGGGTCCATATTGATTCAACATTGATATGGTGTTGATTAATCTGGGTACACATTCAACAGCCACACCAAACAATTCAATAAGCAATAAGTAACATACAACAGCATCACATGTTGACTGGTTCACAGCCCCCCTCCCCCGCATAGGAATTACTAAGAGTAATTTGAGTAATTTAACCAGTGAGGCGAGGAGGAACACCACCTGTTTTAGATTACAAAGCCATCATACCATGTGAATGTATGACTGAGATGCTTGTGCTGTTGAGCTTTGACCTGTGAGAGCATGCTCTATTGTATTATTCATGTCTGACCTTTGATGCGGGGATTGGCATAAAAGCTTAATGTCGTGAGTTGCATGCACAGGTGAGATGTGCTGTAAGCAGGTGAGGGGGTGAAACGCAGAGGGGGGGTGGCCCGTCAGGGGAGAGGGGGAAACGCAGAGAGGGGCAGGCTGTCAGGGAAGGGGATGAAACACAGAGAGGAGGTAGCAGAAAGGGAGTTTGTCAACTGGGAATCAAACCTGCAGCCTTCTGTTTACAAACCCAGTTTGGATGAGAGCCAGGTTGCCACCCACCTGCTCTGCAGTCACACGGTTTCTCCTGGTCTCTATGTGTAAGTTCATTATTTTTTTTTTCATTTGGAGAAATTTCTGGTTTGCCTGATTTTGCTTTTGCTGTGGCATATTCAGGCAAAACAGTGTAATATGAGCTGGGCTTGTAACTCAGAGGTTGCAGGTTCAATTCCCAGGTCACTGCCATTGTATTTAGCAATCATAACCTGAATTGCTTCAGTAAAATATCCAGCTGTATAAATGGATTGTATGTAAAGAAATGTAAACTGTGTAAATGCTCTGATTAGAACTCTGCTAAATGCCTAAAAGTAATTTGATATTGTACTAAGCCGTCACTATTTAGATCTTTTCATTGCCGCTTTATCTGTGAACTTCAGTTTGACATTAAGAGTCTTCTCATCCACTGACCTAGCCACGTTAGCACTCTGTGTCAGTCTCGCTCCTCTGAAGACAGCCGACACCCTCCCTTTACTTGGTCTGGAGTGCACGGTGGCATTTCTAAAAGGGGATGGTGCCTGCGATTTTGAGTGGAGTTGAACTAACTTCACCCAGGTAGGGGCTGTGCATTGACAGCAGTGCTGGAGCTGTCCCAAAGGGGAGAGCAGGCTGAAGAGGGATGAGATTACATTGACAGGAGAAGTGATTTACAGCTCGCTGATCAAAGGGAATATCTCGGTACACTTCTGCTTTGGGAGGGGAATCTGACAAGCTCCCGCTCAGGGACAGATTTGATATACGCAACACATCTGTTTATCTGTTTATACATTGCTTTTTATTTCAAATATGTTGCGGTGTGTTTTATTTTATTTCGTTCTTGCCGCATCTCCTAATGAAATATGAAGATGTGACGTGTGTGTGTGTTTCAGGGCAGTGAGGAGTGGACAGGAATAAGCGTGTGTGTGTGTGTGTGTGTGTGTGTTTTGTTGTTGCAGGACAGTGAAGAGGCCGATGTGGATAGGAATAAGCCTGTGTGTGTGTGTGTGTGTGTGTGTGTCTGTGCGTGTGTGTGAAAGAATGGTGAAGATGTGAGTGTGTTGAAGAGGTGCAGGTGAAAATGTGAAATGAGGTGCTGTTGTTGCAGGACAGTGAAGAAGCCGATGTGGACAGGAATAAGTGTTGCACTCTCTGTAACATGTCCTTCACCTCGGCGGTTGTGGCTCAATCACACTACCAGGGCAAGATCCATGCCAAGAGACTGAAGCTGCTGTTTGGGGACTCACCTGTCACCTGTACTGGCACAGGTGAGTTCTGACTGCCATATCAGCTGTCCTGAGGAGAACTGCCTTTTCCTGACAGATAACATGCTGCATAATGCCAGGAACACAGCTCTGAGATGCTCACGTTGTGAACAAAACCAATGACTTAATGTGGTTTGGACCAGCGGAGACACCCTGTGGGGGTGTGGGTGTGTGTGCGCATGTGCGCACGCATGTGAGTGTGTGCGTGCAGGCATGAGGGTGTGTGTGTCTATAAGTGCGTGTGCATGTGTACATAATTATGTGAGCAGTATGTGAGTGCGTGTGTGTGTGTTTGTGAGAGCAGTGTGCGAATGTGTGTGTGTGTGTGTGTGTGTGTGTGTACTTGTGAGAGCTGTGTGTGTGTGTGCATGTGTATTTGTGATAGAAGTATGGGAGTGTGTGTTTGTGAGAGCAGTTTGTGTGTGTGTGTGTGTTTGTGAGCAGTGTGCAGTTATGCGTGTATTTATGACTGTGTGTGTATGTGTTTATTTTATTTTGAGTGTGTGAGAAATGTGTGAGCAGTTTGTGTGCGTGTTTGTGCAGTTTGTGAGTTTGTGTGTGTGTGTGTGAGCAGTTTGTGAGCGTGTGTGTGTGTGTGTGTGTGTTTGTGAGAGCAGTGTGAATTATACGTGCTCTCTTAATTACCCTGGATGTAGGTGAAAGCTGGTGATTTAAAGAGGGCTCTAAGACCAGAGTGTAGTTGCTCTGATCCAAATCTGTCACAGTGCCAGACTTTACCTCCGGCCCCCAGCACTGAAGTCTTTAAACTATCAGCACACAGCCCGCCCCCTCACACAAACACACAGCCCCTGGCATTAAGGCCTTGATTTGGAGATTGCTTACTGTGAGGGATTTTTGACCAACCCACCCTCAATGCTGATGCTTCATGGGGTCTTTTCTTATGATAATAAATTCCTTTCATTAGAGCCTTATTTACATGCCAGGCACAGCGAAGTAATATTCACGATGCGTGCGACACGTGAAGTGAAGCCAGCGGAAAGGAGATATTGCATGTTTTAGCCCGAGACAGTTAAACATCACATTAGCGACTCACATGGGGAAGCACATCCCATTATCTCCGGGAGAGACGGATAGCTTTCTCGCTGGCGCTCTGTGGACTGTACAATATCTTAGCATCATAATTCATCACATAGCATCATAATAGTAGCATCGTAACTAACAATACGTTTCTGCCGAACCTGTGGTGTCTGTGGGAAGAGGTTTTTTAATTGTGATACTGTCATCTCTACACTTGTGGAAATGATGAATTTCTTCAATGATTCATTTATCATCAGGACCCATAACACTTAAATTCACTGCTCAAAGGGCGAAACTGTTCTTTTGAATAAAGGCCTCGCCCACTGAAAGAGTGTCCCTCCAAACTGAATGTGGTCTTTGTGTTTACGATGCGTTCCCGCAGAAGTGCCACCCAGTCCGGTGCGGCTGCCGTCGGACGCGTCCCGGCTGCCTTGCCGTGGCAACGGCAGGACTCGGACCGTTACTGCCAGCTGTGCGACGCCTGGTTCAACAACCGCGGCATGGCCCAGCAGCACTACGAGGGCAAGAAGCACAAGAAGAACTCCGGCCGCGCCGACCTGCTGGAGCACCTGGGCCAGACGCTGGGCGTCGGGGAGACCAAGGGTACGAGGGGCGCGGCGGGGAATAAGATGAGGGACAGGGCCCACGAGGGGTTAAAAGAGGAGGCGGGGCCTCGGTGATGATGAGCGGGTGGGCTCGGGCAACGGGTGTGAGGGGGCGGAGCCAACGCGTCCGTTTTTGTCTTGCTGTGCTCACAGTGGGACTTCATACAGAATCACATTTCCACACTTACGCGCTACGCTGCTGTGCCCAACCATGGAGCACACGTGGGAGAAACACAGTGTGGGAACTTTAGCATATGTGTGTGTGCGTGTGTGTGTGTGTGCGTATGTCTGTGTCTATGTGTGTTTGTATGTATGTGCGTGTGTTGGTGAGTGGGCTGATGCTGCATGTGGTCTATCGCTCCCCATAACCCCATTCCATCAATAATGTTATGAAACTGTTTTGGCAGCACAGTGTGTGAAATTCCAGGGGGGCGTCGCTCTCAATATTTTAAACAGAGCATGTTTCAGTTTTACTCTTATTCCAGAGCTGCACCCCCCCCCCCCTCCCCCAACCTCACCAGAGCTGAATATGCAGATATTTTATAGTGATGAGAATCGCATATTTCATCAGAGCAGCTTTGATTGGCTTTGATGGTGAAATCCATTGAACACACAAGTGATTGTTCCACTTCCTGCTATACTCCAGTGGGCAGATCAGCTGTTGCTGAGGTAACAAATCTTCCCCTTGTTTTATACGTCTGCCTGGGGTATGCTGGGAAATCGGCAAACTGTCCATACATCAGCCCCAGAAGACCATCAGTGTCACTGTCATGCAAATATCAGCCTCAGAACAGCATCGTTCAGATATACAAGTTTAATTTTAATGTCATATTAAATTGTAGCCCCATACGCAGCCCAGCTATTGTAAAGAGGAATAGATTGGTGCTCGACGGCCAGGACGTTCATATAGAAAAGGATCCATCACCCGGATACGGGTCCTTTTGTATACATCGTTTTCCCATTAGAAAGGCAGTTTGTCACGTTCAGGGTTGTCTGTAGCTCTGCGTCTTTTCCCATCTCCCGGTCCTGCGTGAGATCACTCTGTCCCAGAGGAGACCGGACGGCTGGCGCCACACTATGACCTCCTCCCTGGGGGCGCGTGTGGGGACCTGCGTGGTTCGCGCCTCGCTGTCGCCCACATGCTAATCACATCACGCGCAGACTGGAGAGCGCGTGTCACTGCACAGAGGCGGGGTCGGCGGGCGGGGCGAGGATGCGTCGGGGTCCAGATGGCCGTGAACACTGGCCTTTGTGAAGCTTGACTTTGTGATCCGGTGCCGACTTTGACCACCTGGTTGAAGGTACCAGAGCGAAAGGGTGAAAGCGGTATGCGTTCAGACAGTGTTCCAGTTGACTTTTATGCTCTTCTCACCCCCATATTTCTCTTTTAAAGATCTTTTAAAACTAGAAATAATGTTATTTGCCTGGGGTTCAGACAGTAATCTATAATAATATAACACAATGATAAATAATGAAAGCAGGTCGAATGCCATGTGGCTGGCACAGGATCGTCTCTGGGGCCGCAGCTTGTTCGCTCATTCGATCGTCCCTCTTCCCCAAATCGTTTCCAACTGTGGCCACCGCTGCAGCTGGTGTGATTGGCAGGGAGACAGACGGGTGAAAAGAGAATTCCGAGTCCCAGACAGAGGATGCTGTTCACATCTCCTCACCAGGGGACCATGATCCACAACATCAGCAGAACCTCCCGAGAGCGCCTGTTGCTTTTCCCCCAGCCGTCGATGCATCGTCCGGCTTTTCACTACAATTGGTCAAGGAAAGGCAGACAGTGTCTTTGTCCTGATTTTGACTTATTATAATTTTTTGCTCTGCTCTTCATTCAAAGTCGAGAGGAACTTTTCCTCACGACCTCTGACCGTGTACCTCATCACAGTCTTAGCCTCAGCGGCGATCTGTTTCACCATCTCCTCGCGTTTCCATGACTTAAACAAGCCCGTATGCTGTGAGATGAAATGAAATGCTGTGGGGACAGATCCGCACTGAGAACTGCCCACCGCGCAGCAGGAAGGCGGAGGGACGTCCATGTCCTCTCACGCTTCTCCTCCCCGATTCGGTGAGAGACCCGGATGAATTCAGAGAGAGTCGCGGGCTGGGCGTGACCCTTTCCTCACCTCGTCGCATCCTCACTGCGGCGTGACAGCAATTACAGTGTAAACACACGCCAACAGACAGGAGAGCGTGGCCAAAACAGCCTGACAGCTTGATTTATTGCTCAATTAGCGGCTGCCTTCCGGACGGCCGAGACTGAAGTGATAGAAACTGGGAATTGTTTTACTGGGGTTTTTCAGACAAAGGTTTTGAGGGGAGACATTTTCAGACAACCCCTTATGCAATTACCTTAACCAGCTATGCTGGATTTCCCTGCAGGTATACATTTTTATTCGATGTTTTCATTTTTCCTCTCTCCCTTTGTCATCGATGTCCTAATGAGGAAGGGTCAACAACCCCATCCAAAGGCCAGGTGCGATCCCGTACCCGGACTCACCCGAGATGAGGATCCATCAAATGTTCAGCAATGCTATCTGCAGCATGCCTCAATGAAATCCCTTCTAAATGCATATGAATGGAAATGTATTCTATTGAACCCCTGTTCGATGGCATCACTGATGCTCCTTGAAAAGGCTGTCTTCGATTCCTGCAGCGGGGTAAGAATACGGTAGAATTCTGCAGTGTTGTGGTGAGGCGGAACGTCCTAGAAGCGGTGTTCTTCGTAGTGCTGCCGCCCTCCCTCACAGGCGTGGTCATGTGATGCAGTCGTAATCATCCCCTTAGTTGGACGTAGCCTTTCCTGGGCTGGGAGGGATTTCAGTCAGCAGCACGTTCATGTCTTGTCGTGCACCAGTGACCCCGTCTGCTCATTCTGCAGAAGCCAAACATGAACCGTCCTTCTCCAATTCAGCGTCAGTACGAGTTTAACTTTTGGATTGAGGAGTGAGTGAAAAAAGGCAGTGACTGATGTCACGTTTCAGAGGAGAGCGCATGCTTGTCTGACTGGAGGTTGAGGCGATGAGTACAAATTGAACACACAAATTGTGGATTGAAAATGGAGATTGTCCTTTTTATTATTTAAATAGAGTAATATTAATAATAGTATTAGCAATATATTATTTATTTATTTTTTTGTTTCTGATTTGATCCCATTTTCTCCAAATTTAGTAGCCAATTAGACCCACTATTTTTATGTCAATCCCCCCCTAGTAATGTGAGTTCGGTGCCATAGTCCTGCGACCGTAACCCGGTACTATAGGGCCACTCTAACCCGGTACTATAGGGCCACTCTTATAACGTCCTGTCGGCTCCCTTCCCCCTCCTGGGGCGGACAGCCAATCGCCGCCCCCTGGTGGCACTCCCGGCCAGAGCCGACTCTGGCGGGACGGGGAATCGAACCCCAGTCTCTGTGGCCAGTGTCGAACGTTGTAACCATTGGACCACGCGGGAGGCAAGCAATATATTATTTTTATTTTTTATTTTTTTAAAGATACTGATATATCCGCCAGAGATCAGACACTTCAGGGGAGGGCTTGTCAATCCTGGTCCTGGAGGGCCGCAGGGTATTCTGTTTTTTGTTTTCACCTTGCAATCAGCAACTAGTTCAGAGGCAAGAAACCAGGTGAGGTTAGATAACCGTGTTATCAACCTCTTTAATTGATCAATTATGTGCTGAGAAAGAACACAAACCAGCACACCCTGCGGCCCTCCAGGACCAGGAAGGAGTAGCCCTGCTTTAAGACTTTGCTTTAAGACATACGAATCAGGGGCCGTATGTACAAAGATTCTAAGAGTAGGAGAGCTGATCTAGGAACAGTTTAGTCTTTTAGCTCATAATGGATATGGCTAGGATATGGACAGGGGAAACCTGATCCTAGATCAGCACTCCTACTCTTAGAATCTTTGTACATGTGGCCCCAGGAGTTTAGATTGGCGTTGTCTTTGACTCAACAGCTAAATGAAACATTACACCTTTACTAATCTTGCAGAACTAAAGTTGGGGGACAGGGAGGACTCTATGGCATATTTTCTGAGAAGTGTATTTTCCATATAATTACTTACATACTGCTTACGTTACCATGTACACATACACAAACGGAAACTGCACAATGAATCAAATGTGTTTGAAAGCACAGGTGTGGCGTGAGAGCGCGTGAGATGCGTGAATTGCATGAGGCTCCAGCTCAACTATCATGTGTGATAGTTGGCAGTCCTGCATACACACACACAGACCCCAGAGGATTTCAGAAAGGCCTTCTGAGGTTCGCACTGAGAAGCATGATTCTGATTGAGCCTAATTAGGCCCTTCTTACCTGTTGAATATACAAGTGTTTGAAAACACAAAAAGATTGACCCTCCAATAAACACTGTGTGTGTGTGTGTGTGTGTGTGTGTGTGTGTTCTGTCCTCAGGCCTGAAACGCAGCCATACCTGTGAGGTGTGCAGTGTGACGCTCAACTCCGTGGCACAGTACCACGCCCACCTGCAGGGCTCCAAACACCAGAACAAGTGAGTGTCTCCTCCTCCACATGAACCCCACCCCGTTTCCCCATCATCCCTGCTGCTGTCGGCATGGAAACACACACCGCACATAGGAGAGAAACTGAAGAAAGTCCCATCCCCCCTCCCGACTATGTGAAACATGACCATACCCCATGACACGTGGTCAATCCAGTTTCCATTTTAAGAGTGTGGAAGTAGTTTATGAATTAATGAAACCACATGTGCCATGGTGTGGTGTGGTGCGTTTTCAATGGGCCAGGAGGAATAGTCATTTACATTGACCCCTGTGGATGGGTTTTTGTCTGGTCCTTTTAGGCAATCCCATGTCCATATTACATTTTACATTTGACATTTTAGGCATTTAGCAGACGCTCTTATCCAGAGCGACTTACAAGATGTGCATTAATACATGGTAGGAACAATCATAGTTAGCGCACGAGATCAATGCAGGAATATAGCAATAGACATCATTGCAGGCATCTGCGTACCATACCTGTAACAACGGGAAGGAAAAGGTTAGTTAATTATTATTATTTTTTTTTTTATTTTTTTAGTATAGTGTTGAACAAGTAAACAGTGGTGAAGACAATTTAGCTAGATGGACAGAGTTCAGTGGTAGTGGAGTCTGAAGAGGTGGGTTTTGAGTCTCCTGCGGAAGATCGCAAGTGATTCCGCGGTCCTGACCGATTGCGGAAGGTCATTCCACCAGTGAGGGATCAGGACAGAGAAGAGGCGAGACCGCGAGGAGCGGCTGCCAGGCGCCCGGAGGGATATCTCACTTCACCCTCATCTCTCCAGTTCAATGTCTCACAGTGGTAGCAGTGTTCTGTGTGTGGCTGCGTGTGTTGGGCCCTGACGCTGAAGAAGATGCGGCTTTGGACCCCCTTCTTTCCTCTGCTCCTGTTACATGTGCATTGTATGGAACTGGAACTATTTTCTAACTGAAATGTGTCCCTTCCCATGTGATAGAGGTTTCCTCTGAGCTGGGGGCATTAACCGTTGACACGAGTGGGCTAAAGACCCTGGTGAGTAATTCAGGCTCACAGAGGCGACCCAGCTAAAGACCCAGCTAAAACACTGCCCGTATTGTCTGTCCTGTGGGAAAGCCAAAGCAGCTACGGTATTCAAGCACTCCTGAATCCAAGCAAGGAACAGGGTTATGATGGGTTTGTGTGTGTGTGTGTGTGTGAGAGAGAGAGAGAGACTGTGTGTGCAGGTGATTGTGTGTGTGTGTACCCATCAGCTTGCCCTCTCCTGTCAATCAGTCTTACCGCACTGTTCCCTCGTCACACTCTCACCGCTAACGTCTCCAGAGGGCTGCGGTGGCATATGTCTGCAAGCCGGTGGGGCCCTGCCTTGTGGTCTACCCCGGTTCCCAGTTTGCCGTGCCCTCTGGCTTTAGAGCGTGGGCGACGGGGGCCTGGGGAATTCCCGTGGCCCTGGCTTGAGTAATTGAAGCAGACGGACGCTCACACACAGCACGGCCCGAGTCAAAGTGCTCCGAACACAATCTGAGGCCATGTGGTGACGCACGCACAGGGGGGGGGATGCTGACTGTAATAGGCAGGAGCATCTTTTACTCTGCATATTCAAATCATATGTTAATGACACGACCATAACAGACATCTATGAGGCTCAGGAGGGTAGCATGTAGGTACAATGGATGTGTGCATGTGTGTGTGTGTGTGTGTGTGTGTGTGTGTGTGTGTGTATTTAATGATTAGGAGCATGTTATTGCAGTTATTCAGGCCCTCGTGTATAAGTGCTTCTTCTCTCTGTTTCTCTCGTTAGCCTGAAGAACCAGTTATGAGCGCGAGTCCCACCAGGATGCTCACCGCGTCAACCGATGTCAGATAAGCTGCTGTCAGTTTGTCCCTGTCCTTTGTCATCCCTCTCTCTCTCTCTCTCTCTCTCTCTCTCCCTTTATCACTCTCTGTATTTTTTCTCTTTCCCTGGTCTCTGTTGATCTTCGCCTCATTTTCTCTCCATCTGACTTTCAATCCATCTCTCTAAGTAGTTCTGTCCTCTTGTTCCGTTATCGCTGTCGCTGTTGTGTATGTCGTCCTTTTAAATTCACGTGTTGCTAAATGAAGTTATCCTTGAACAAGGGGAAAGAGGAAGATTAAAGGGATTATACAGGACAGGTACCCCATCAGGTTCTGTATCCCCTTCAGCTCTTAAAATGTTACTGTAAAATATGCTGTGACAGGCTTAGGAAAGCAGTCGTTCAGAGAGGGTTACGTTTGCCTAGTCCTACTTACATTTGCCATATCATGTCATACAACTGTCATTTAATTACTTGATAATAATGATGGATTGTGAGAAAAAAATTAGTCATCTTTAGTTGGTTAACCATGTTGTGACAGTTTTGAAAGGAGTGTTTTTTAAACTGTTTCAGTTATTGAGCAGAGTTACTGTAAGCAGAATGTCTGTACAGACATTGAGCCTTGTTTATCATGATCGTGGATATGTTCTTGTATTTGGCTTGTCAGAAACGGTTTGCACACCAATCTCACCAATGTGATCATCTAAATGTTTGTTTCTATATTTGAGTACTTGTTGGTAAATTACACTTGGTCATAAATTGTGAGTATGTCCACATGCTTTGAAATTAGCACCGCCATGCCCCAACAAGATGGTAGCCTCACTTTCAAATTAGAGGGCTCCAAGAAACATTTAAATAATGTCAAACAATGCATGTGCTTAGAAATCCGCGACAATAGGCTTTTGTTGATTTTTGCTTCAGTGCATCCGATAAAACATTTTATAATAATGGTTGTTCAATATACTTCAGGTATGTCCAACACATGCAACATCATAACGTTGTTGGTAGAAATGTTACTGTAATCCAAATAAGTAAAGGCCGATTTGTCTTCTTCCCAACACACTGAATGTCGAGTCAATCCAATGACACTTCTCTTATAGAATGAAGCACATGTCAAAGTACGAATCATGTTGTTTTACACAAGTGCCGGGGAAGGCCATCTGTTTTGTTAAGAGAGCAGTGATATGTTCTATTGCATGTCAATCAACGTTGTTGGACGAATCTGAAACCCACTAAACTTTCAAACTAGCCATCATTCACACGTATCTGCCAAAATAATAGGCACAGTAACTACAGTATGAAGCATTTTTATTTTATTTTATGTACATTATGTATATACTCTGAATGTCATATAACTTGAGTCCTGATGGTGAATTTGTTATCTTCAAATCCAGCCACCAACTATGTGTCTACAGAGTATTAGTACAAACTCATAAGGCTTTATTTTAGAGTAGTGCAAAACTAGCCTTTTTAAGTGTTTGGGGACAAAGGTTAAGAATCGTGTGCTCTCTCTCTCTCTCTCTCTCTGTCTCTCTCTGTACTGTTCATGTTGTCCTGTGATTCATGTCTCAGGGAGGTCTTTTATTCAGACCATTTTGTGACCTAACAATAATTAATTCTGATAAACATTGTACATATATATAATATGGGATATTAATGTATTATCCAACAACAATATAGCCTATGGTCTGCCTATCTGTCATTTTGAGAAAGGCTTTTTTTTAAAAACACATATTATTTACGTGATGGATTTATTGAAATCAGGGATATTGATTTCAAAACATTTTTGTATTTACTGTGCAGTGGCATCATTTAATAAATGTATTTATTTGACGATTGAGTGACATCCGTTTTAACAAAATAATTGAAATAGTCCAACGTATTGAGAATCCAGAGTCAACACACTGTATGCGATAGATATTGCAATGAAACTTGTTAATATTATATTTTCTTTACATTTTGGAATGACTATTTGGCTAAAGTTGAATTGTCCTTCCTGTATCACTGTTCCTTACTCTGGATGATGTCATTCCATTGGAATAAAGGATTTTGCTTTTAAAAACAATTCAGTCCAAATGTTTCTTTCTGTGTGTGTAAAGTAAAATGGCAAGTGTGTGGCCTGCCAAAACTGATTCTTCAAAATATAGTGGCGGTGTGTCACAATTTACAAAACAGTAAGAAAGGTCCAGAATATATCGTATATACCAACAAAAACAAGGACCAGTTGTTTTGACTGTAATGTCATGATAATGCCTTTTCTTCTTTAACTGATGTCATAATACTTCCTTGTCTTTTTGACTGTGATGTCATGGTAATTTCTTGTCTTTTTGACGGGAATGGAACAATGCATCTTTGTTCACGTCTGATAAGCCTCGGGATGTGCAGAGACATTCTATCTCACATCACATTATCAGGCAACTGTCCTCTCTAATGAACAAAAAGCCATTGGACTGTACAGCATTCTGTGAAAGCTGGTGGTGGTTTGCTGAACTCTTACACGTCCATGGTTTGGCACCAGTCATCGGTTTGGTTTTGTGCAAGAAATACAGCACATAAGGCAACATGATGCTAACTTGTTGGTCCTTTTCCTGCTATTCCCCAGGAAGTGACAGATATATAAATGTTCTAATCAACATGCTAATGTTACTGATTCATCTGTGGCCCCCTAGGGTCACCCCTCCCCTCCTGACCTGCTTTGATTGGTTATTCTAATCGAGTATGACATTTCCAATGGCAACTCTCCAGGAGGCCTTGCTAATTAACTCACTTCTCTTGAAATTAAAATAGTGGAAATTGAATGAATCCCCAGTGTATTTTTGTTTGCATACACGTGAGAGTGTTTGTGTGCGAGAGAGAAAGAGAATGTGCATTTCCTGTGTGTGTGTGTGTGTGTGTGTGTGTGAGTGAGTGAGAGTGTGTATGTGCATGTGTGCACAGGCCTATGGGTTTGTACTGTATTTATGCATGTGCATGTGTGCGTGCGCTCGTGTGCGAGGAGCTGCCTTTGTTGACCTGTTACTCCTGATGTTACTCCTTCATCATGCACCCTTGATGCCATGAATAAAACATCCATCCATCCATTATCTAAGCCGCTTATTCCTGGTCAGGGTCGCGGGGGGCTGGAGCCTATCCCAGCATGCGTTCCGGGCGAGAGGCAGGAATACACCCTGGACAGGTCACCAATCCATCGCAGGGCACACACACCATTCACTCACACACTCATACCTACGGGCAATTTAGACTCTCCAATTAGCCTAACGTGCATGTCTTTGGACTGTGGGAGGAAACCGGAGTACCCGGAGGAAACCCACGCGGACACGGGGAGAACATGCAAACTCCGCACAGAAAGGCCCCCGGCCTGGATTCGAACCCGAGACCTTCTTGCTGTGAGGCGACAGTGCTATCCACTGCACCACCGTGCCGCCATGAATAAAACATTATCTCTAATTCATTACATCACAGTGCTCCTGTCACACACATATGATTAAACCTTACTGGACAATCGCAGAACTAAAACAATGTTTTACTCAACTGCCTTGACCTATTTCTTCCAATTTGGAATCAGCAGTGGAGCTGTGGCTCTTTTGTGCAGTCACCGGCTGGGTGGGCGGTGGGGGGAAGGGGTAGTGTTAGAGCACAGGAAATCGAGGCCGAGTGTAGTTTGTTAGCACTACACCAGGTGATTTCACTAATTAGCTCACTTCTTCTGAACCTAATTGAAATCAGGTATGGAAAACCAGACGGCACCCCTGTGTTAGAGGGTCTTTGTGGAACCAGATGCCAGAAGGTTGTTGGGCCAACCATCCCAGATGGGTCCCTGCAGCTGTGGTGTGGAGCAGGGCATTTCATCTAAATGTGAATATCCAGCAGTATGAATGGGTAAAGCTGTAAGCGGATGACATGTTAAATGTAAGCGGTGTAAGTCCCTGTGGATGAGGACACCTGCAAACAGGTCATGCAAAAGCCAGACGCCCACCAGCCACCTGCAGCCTGCAGCCCTGTTTTTATTTTTATGGTTTGGTGTATTTGCTAAAAAACGACTCATAGGCAAGAACCACACTCTTATGAGCTGTGCGTGAGGGGTTTGAGAAAAAGAGAGAGATAGGATACCATAAGCATGTTCACTTGGTTGAATGAATGAATAATGATGACAGAGATTTCTCTTTCACCGATCCCTTGGAGAAGGTGCAGCAAAGTCCCTAACAAAGCCATTAGCAGGAGAAACCACGGGCCCCCAGCGCACAGCACCACTACACTGAACATGCCATAAAAAATACAATTCCACTGAATCATGTGCCATAATGAGCCTTATCGGATGATTACTGATCACGCACATCTTCTCCCTGCAGGGGGAGATCCTTAGTGCGCTCCTGTTCAGGCTACTTTTCCACTGTGGGGATGCAATTCTTGCTCTACGCGGTGAAAGCGTTGATAATCAGAGATATTTATGAACATTGAATCATTTGACGTTTTTTTTCTCAATTGTTTAAACACACTTCCTGCAACTACGACTCTTTTTCTCAAAACTATAAACACAAAACTCAATCAGTAGAAACTGAGGAGTCTTGCTGTGTTGTATGGGCCCAAGACAACCTCCTTGTGTGCCACTCCCCCATTCCTTGAGATGGCTGTACAGATGGTGGTGTTGCCTCCACGTTGACCTGGGACATTGACAGTGGCACGCTGACCAGTTATATTCCTCCCTCTCCTTCTTTTGGTCAGACTGAAGCCAGCTTCATCAACATTGATGTATTCATGGTTGGTTGGGCTTCCATCAAAGTCTATTATCCTCTAAGGAAAACAAATGGTATGGTTAGTAATTGTATTGATTAAGACAAATGTAATCATTAATAAAGTGAAATATGGTTTTCTATCAAAATCCTCATTGAGACCACAGTATGAAAGAAATTGTATGTAAGAAATATATGCAAAAAGCCTCCCTACAGAGGAGCAAATTATTAATGTCTCCTCTTTTGTGTGATACATTGACTTTCTCAATACCCCAATATCTCAGGCTAGAAATAGGCCTTTTTTTCAACAGATTATTTTTCATGAAATTAACAGCAACAGGGCTTCAAATATCACTTGTTCTCATGTTGCTGTGTTCGCTAATCTGGTTGGAGCATCAAATAGGAGTGCAAGTCTTACTCTTTAAAATCATTATAATGATGTTATATTAATAAATTCAATTAATAAAATTAATTTTTCCTAAGGTACAAATTAAGATTCTGAAAGTTTTCACTGTAAATAAAATGCTCTGGCCTGAACACAAACGCAAAATCACACATCTTTTATCCTTTTCGCCTGCATAATTCTTATTAATTTTGCTTGATTTCTGTTTAATATAGTAATATATGCCATTTAGCAGACACTTTTATCCAAAGTGACTTACAGTAGTGAATGCACACATTGTTTTTTTCAGTATATGTGGTCCCAGTGGGAATTAAACCCACAACCTAAGTGTTGCCAACACCATGCTCTACCTACTGAGCCACACAGAACCACATGTTTGTTTGTGTGTGTGCCCATTTGAATGCATGTGTGACTATATACTTGCATTTGTGTGTTTGTGTGTGTGTGTGTGTGTCTGTGTGTGTGGAATAAAAAGCTTGTACTGTCAGATTCGGTTTGATGTCAGGCTCCACCATATGTTTTCATTCTTATTTTAATTTATAACCCCCCAGGCCCCCTGCCACCCCCCATATCCTCTTCACTTCACTCCTGTGGGGGGTTTCTGTCAGTCTGTATTAAACAGACTGCTTAGTGAAAAATGAGAACGTCTAGTGTGACCCGTGTGTAAAAAATGTGTGTTAAAAAATGTCACCGCACACCACCCCCCTTAAAGAAACATAATAACCTGCACTTTGATGTAAAAGAGACAGGAAATGTTGGACCTGTGAAACTGTCACTTTAGGAGTTTTGTTGTCAGCTGCATTACAGTGATGACAAGCTAAATGACAAGCTCCAAGATGTGTATTCATTTCACAAAAAAACTGAGAAACAGTGAGATAGTGAAATGTGTGTGAAATCGTGACTTTGAAATAGACAGAATGGCTGTATGAATGGCAGAAATGTCTCTATAACACACTTTACAGGTGTGTAAAGAAATGGGAGGGAAAAAGTTACAATTCTGTGTGGCTGTGCATGGTTTGGGACCAATTTTCCCAGCCTACACTGCAAAAAACCTATAAAAATCAATAAATGAAAAATGAATGTAAGGCAGTCATCATTTTTTTGAAGACCTTATGCAGCAGTCTGGAAAAACTGAAATGCTAGGAGAATATGTAATACTTTAAAATATCATTGATTTTTTAAGGAATTGTTATTGACGTTTTTGAGCCTTTTCATCATAATGTAAAGTCATAATGTCAATTATGTTTAGTTGTTGGCGTACAGATTACTGTTCAAATCTTTAACAATTAGGTTTGAGAAACACAGCCAAAGGGCAAATATTGAAATTTGGCACAGCACAAACACGAACAGAGAAACGGACTACGCATTGCAACGATTAGCATAAAGGGCCGCGGGCTCCTTCGCTGTGATGTCATGTGTGGCAATCGCGAACCGTGTGTTTTGTGACATTGATAAATATTCCCTTCGTTCCCGGCAACGTTTCTAATTTGCTTCCTGCCACGGGGAATATGCCTATTCTGAAGGGGCTTGAATAAAACACCGGTTATGCGACAAGAGAGAGACAATTTATTGTCGGCTGTACATGTACATGCCTTGTTCGCAAAAGCTGAATGCCTGCTGGGTTTTCTTTGACAACCCATGTAATTACTGTATACTGCATAGCCTATGATGTGAGCCAAGCCGTGTATACAGGGAATATGCTAATATATGCAGATACAAATCCCATGGTTTGCGCAAGCACGGGTTGACAGCATTTAAGCATATAATTAGCGTTGTTTTTGTTTGTGAGGCACTGTGTTCTTTACGATTTTCATTCCCTTGCTTTGTCATTTTTAGGCTGAAAGAAGGAGTCAGATCACATTAAGGGACTTGTACTTCTGCTGGTCAGACACTGGAGAGGCTGGTGCACAACGTTTACCAAAACATCTCTATAACATTGTAACAAACTGTGAGCCATTGACAAAAATGTAAGGCAGATTTGCCCTTAAAATATATCTTCAGTTTATCACATTGCCATATTTGGTAAGGGTGCACTGTCAAAATGCACCCATCAGTGTGATAATAAAACTCAATAAAACTCCCATTTAAAAATGAGGGGGGGCAGTACTTAAATTAATTAATGCTCCTATAATGATCATTATTCATAACAGAGCAGACAGGCAGGGGTCTCTAACAGGAGCTAATTCATTACGTTCATTGAATGACCTTCACACCCATTGTCCCAACATCTGTGTAGGTGAAGTCCATTGTGGGTAAATAAATGAGCCCAGGTGACCAGACACTCCCCTGATTGGCTGTGACAGCCCCCCCCCCCCCTCCCCCAGATGTCCACTGACTCGTTTACTTCTCACTCCAGGATAAATGACCCTTTAAACACATTAGGCAAACAGAATGGAAACACATTTTGTCATCTCCTGATGAAATGGCAGGCTGCTCATTCATTGGAGGCTAATGGGGCTGTAACGTTCCTCAATGAGGACATCCAACATCACATCCCAGGCACTGCTGAAATGGCTTCAAAAAGCCTGCACCTTTGTAAATAGATTAGACATGCTTTGGCATTTGCTATATTAGTTTTTTGAGGTACAATATGTTTTTATATAAAGGGATCTACATTTGACAGAACTGCTTTTATGTTGTACCGTGAAGACGTATAATAATTGAGATCATTGAAATGGAGGAAAGTGAAGCTGCTGGCCCTTCGCAATGGCCTGAAGACTGGCCTGGCCATGCCATGCAGACAATCGCTTAGAGATGGGTTGAGTTCACTTATCTATCGAGCATTGAATTCACTGGAATATTCTATACCAATATGTAACAGAGCTTCCCAATTTTATTTTGTGTTCGCAATTTCTCTACATTTTCTTTCTTTTCTCACTCAAAGGTCTGTAGCATTTTCTTATATCTACAGATAATCTGATCTTGTGGATACATGTCTTCTTTCTCTGTGCCCAAATTCAAGACTGACGTTGTAAATATACATCAATCTGATATTTGCTGATCAGGTAGTCTAATGGCCACAAAAAGGCATGTTTTCACCAAACTGAGGTTTGTTTGCTAGGCTTTGCTGTGCGTTTCTCGAAGCTAGGGCGCTGTACAGTTAGGTTATTAGCCTATTCTTTGAAATGATTACGTTGACATTTACTTAATTAAACCTCTCATTGTCATTTACATTCCCTAACGTGATGTGAAGAATGAGAACACACTAGGAAGGAGGAAGCTGTGCGATTACTTGCCAATGGATCATTAAATTAATTGGCATGCATGTTAATTAAGCGAAATAAATTAAAACAGGTTGCGTCTAATCTTTGGGTTTAAAGGTAAGATTTCAGCCTTCTCTATTCCAAGCCCACCAGCTGCCATTCATATACACTATATACACACATTGAGTTAGGCTAGTGTTTCTCAATCCATTCCTACAGGGCACACTGCCCTGCATGTTTTCATTCCGACCACCATTTAATCATGCTCAAGTGATCGTTAACAGACGGCCGATGCGGATGATAGGTTGGGAGCGGAGGTTGGAATTCAACTTCCACGGCAATGTGCCCTGTAGGAATGGATTGAGAAACATTGAGTTGGGCTATGCCCTTTTCACAGTCATATCTAATATTCTGCTCTCTAAACTTAGCTATGGCATTTTGCCAATCTATTTGGGGGTTGAAGGAGTGGGTTATAACTATATCCAGTTTAAATACTGCGCATTATCACCTTTAGAATCACTTTGGCTTCTCAGCCGCAGCAGTTCCTCGCTGTGCCTGTAGCTGGTATGCAGTGTACAAAACTGCATGTATAAACATGAGAATGCTGGGTAAAGAAAGCTGCATGTATAAACATGAGAACGCAGGCAGAGTAAACGGTAAAGTGCTGAGGCGAAATTTTCTGCTCGCCTCAGACGATTGTAGGGTGCTGTCAAACGAGTGACAGTTTCGCTCATGCAAATGTCATTCAGTTATTTATGGAAAACTGCACAATCCAAAATATAAGGAATAATGCATATATTGTAATGTGTGTGAAGCAATGCACCGTATATTTATAAGGTTAGGCATTTTAGACGCTCTTATCCAATTACAAGATTGCATCAATACAAGGTAAGAACAATCATAGTTATTATGAACATAATTATTGCTCCTTTTAAATATATAATTTATTCATATGGAATATTTTCTGCCATGTTATTTTACAATAAACCCTATATAATAAATACATTGCAACATATTCGTATATTCATGACATCATTGTACATGTAGAAACCCTTTCACCTCTCTGAAGTGCTGTTCAATTCTGTTTCTTATAATGTACTTTAGTCAGCATAAAATTGGTTTGTTCTAACACTTAACTGTATTTTTTTATATTACTATATATTACCCTCTTGTTCTCTCTTTTACTAACCTTTGAACTTATTCAGACTAATAAAGGAAATAACGTATTTATCATGAACAGATTTTATGCTGACAAAACTATCGTATTCAGTGTTTGCCCTCTCCTTCTCAGCAAAGCAGATATGTATCTAAGACCAGAGACAGACATCTGTCTAAGCAGAGACATTTATCTAAGAGAAACCACCTGCCCATCTGTCTGGCAAATGTAAGGAACTTTTCACATTTCTACCACAACAGCTGGTCTTAGTTTACAAGTTTGTTGTGGGTTGTGCTAACCTGTGTGGACGTGCGGTTGAATGCTGGGTTTGTTGTGGAAGAGAGAGAGAGAGAGAGAGAGAGAGAGAGAGAGAGAGAGAGAGAGAGAGAGAGAGAGAGAGAGAGAGAGAGAGAGAGAGAGAGAGAGAGAGAGAGAGAGAGAGAGAGAGAGAGAGAGAGAGAGAGAGAGAGAGACGTGTTTAATGTCTGGGCACATGGCTAGTGGACCGCCTCAAATGATCTTCCACAAATCGCCACCTCTATGCTTTCATTTACCGCTTTTATTTCTCCCTTCCCACTGAGACACAACATTTCAGTAGAATCAGAGTCATACAATTAAAGCTTTCATGAAAACTTTATCAGCTCTAAATAACAGCCACAGCCCTTGTCATGAGCTCATAATCGAATATTTCACAGTTTTGTTTTGTTTTATTTGTTTTGTTTGTTCATGAAGCACAATCAAAAATGAAAAACTCTTTCTATGTTATCTAATAAAGATGTAAAAGAGGAGGGCAACCTGGCCAAGAGCACAGCTTGGCCAGGTCAGCATGGTCAGCCCAGTCACAGATGCTGCAACCCAACCTGGACCTCCACATACAGGCACAGACAATTAGGCAAGATTCCATCAAAACTGCCATTTCACTGGTTTTGTGCTCCCAGGAGAAGGGTTGGGTCAGGTGGGTTTAAGGTAGCCAGAGATCTGGGGGTTTCCACGGCACTGGTCCCTACAATGTGCCAGGCGCCCAAAGACTCCACACTGCGGCGCCAGCTCTCCTGTATAGCTGCGTTACGTGAATAATCTGTTGGGCGCTGCCTCAAGAGCAGTGCGTGTACTGACCTTGAATATTGACCTACGCTGCAGATGTATTGGATGCATGTTTGTCAGGAGACTGGGTGTCAGCGGTTTTGTTCACGGGAAAATGTCCACAGCATCAGAGGGATGCTGACCGTTGTTGATAGAATCTCTATAGACAAGGCAGGCGCAGATTCCTATAATACGCTCTAGTGCCATCCTCTGGGAAAGGACAAAACAATCAGTTAAATAACAAACGTTGTATCCACATCCTTAATGCAAAGCCTGCGGTTCAAAACCCCTTTATTTAATTTTTTATACGTTTTTATTGGATTTTTGTAGGCAGAACAAGGTAACAATGTACAAGCATACAATCAGTTTAGAATATTCCACCTACCATACTCTCCCCCCCTCCCACAGAGAAAATACCACCCCCACCCCGCCCTTGTCATCTCGTACGAAAAAAGATAAATAAATTAAATATACAAAAACAACAACAAAAACTAAAAAAACTTTAAAAAATACAGAGTAGCAGCATTAGTAACAAGATAAAAGACAGTCGCAGTATTTTCCATCAGACGTGTGGAAGACAGTGAGGTTGTGGATTACAGAGCATCAACGTCAAGCAATTTCAGACATATTTCAGGTACATAGGAAGTTACATCACAAGTCGCCTACACCCGGATGGACATAGTATTAAAGTTGCCTGCCAGAACCCCTATACAGCTAAAAAATTAGCTTTCCTATGCCACCAGTCTGCTTTCCTATGCCACCAGTGAGATGAATTGGCCTTAGCCCTTTCTATCGAGAATGTGATTCAAAATTATTTGTTTTTGATTTAGCTTTTTGATAAAATAGCCTTTTGAATAGAACAAACATTGTGTTAACATGAATAATATCTGAAAGAATGTGTGCCCTTAAATGTCACCTCTTGTTGATCAAATTGAACAGGGCCTTCCATAAGTGGTCTGGATCAGAGGTCAGCACAGGTCAGCAGTCCTGCGATATAAAGTGAAGCAGATATGTTCGTGACTCCCTGCGCTGTTGCCAAGGATTCAGGATCAGACCGCTTCCACCGCAACCTCAGGGTTGCAGATGACTGCCTTGAGTTGGAGATGTGAGTGAGATGTGAGGACATGTGAACTCCTGCACAGTGGGTTAACTCTTATAGAGTTCA
The DNA here is from genome assembly GCA_029706075.1 of Aldrovandia affinis. Classification (NCBI taxonomy): domain Eukaryota; kingdom Metazoa; phylum Chordata; class Actinopteri; order Notacanthiformes; family Halosauridae; genus Aldrovandia; species Aldrovandia affinis. The sequence continues at coordinate 1,681,212 of JAINUG010000192.1, read as the reverse complement.
GAGTAGCATTCGTGTGGAGTGACTGTCACGGGCATTAGAGCAGAGTCATGGCCTTTAACATTGAGCCATGGCTGTTAGTATAGAGTCATGGATGTTAGCATTGAGTCATGGTCATTAGTGCGGAGTCATGGGGTCAAAATGTGACATGGGGGAAAAAACATTCTAGACAGATTTTTTTTGGTGGAATAAGGCAGTAGGCCTGACCCTCTGGCCAGTGAAGAGACTCAAAGTTGAGCAACATGTCTGTACTGTGATTTGATGACAATTTGCCCGTGCACATTTACAATACTCATAATCGTATGATTCTAACTGCAGATCTGAGCACATGTTGGGAGGAGTGGAGGGGAGGAGTTGCATGCGAGCAGCGTGTGGTGTCTAGCGTGCAATGTGTCAGGATGGATCATAGACACGTGCCTGGAGAAACACGGTGAAAGATGGTAACTGTCAACAACCTGAGTGTAAAATAATCCAACTGATGTTTTGAAGGCTGGCACAGTGACACCATTTTTTACATTTTTACATTTTAGGCATTTAGCAGACGCTCTTATCCAGAGTGACTTACACAGTTTACATTTCTTTACATACAATCCATTTATACAGCTGGATATTTTACTGAAGCAATTCAGGTTAAGCAACTTGCTCAAGGGCACAACAGCAGTGCCCCACTTGGGAATCGAACCAGCAACCTCTGAGTTACAAGCCCAGCTCCCTAACCATTATACTGCACTGCCAGCCCACACAACTGTCTCTCTTTGAAGTGAAAGGTCAGGGTAAAAATAACAGGCCATTGTCCTGCAGGGTGAGGCCCTAAGGAGCCCATATTGCGTTTCTGGCCCCAGCTGCAGTCTATGAAATGCAGCCCAGGATCAGTAAGGAGATGCTGGAGGATCGGCCAACAGTCGCATGTTTTTCCCATGGGGCACTGGAACACTCGAAACTGTGCGCACCGGGTCTTTACTGCGCTATTTGCCCAACATCCCCACCCAGCTCTGAGGCCGTGGGCTAACGTCAATCAGTCCCCTGCGCTATTTAATCTCTCATGGAAAAGCGTCTTTGTTTTGCACAATCTCTGAGTGAATATTGCATGGGGGGGGGGGAGGACTGAACACAACCGATGGGGCGCAGCACCTATCACCTCGCGCGCACCTGAAACCCGTCTCACAGAGACTGGGCTAGCTGACCAAGAGGCGCCATAACTGCCAACAAAAATAACATGCATCCTTTGCTTTACAGAGACAAATATAAACGATGAATATAAACGGGAAGATAATTCTCTGACAGATTGACATCTTATTTTAGCGGCAAGCTTTTTAGCAGGTTTTCAACAGACATGGCAGTGGCAAAAAAAATGTTAAAAAGAAGGAAAGCAACAGTGATAAAAGGTATCATCACAGTTTTTACTTTTACTAATGAAATTGTGCGTAGTCATATGTTAAACTGAAACTGCTGGTCAAGTGATTATGGCATCACTGTGCATCTCTGCTAGTTTCCCACATTTATATATAACCCCCCCCACGTGAGCTTTGAGATGGATACCTTTCGGCCATGACTTATCATCACCCCAGCATCAGATGCGCTTGCAGTGGAACGCAGGATTACTCAATAATTGCCCGTTTTGGTCCAGAAACCAGGCTGCCTGATTGGCAATTAGAGTGGAACCAAAGTGTCTCTGTGCACTGTTTCACAACCGCCCCCCGTGCACGCTCACACACACATGTTCTGCAGCGGTAATACACCGTAAGCGCTTCACGCTCCAAACCCGGCCAAGCTTGTGCGCACTAGCACGTGTGCTACTGTACGGCCTCTGGGTGCAACGAAATTACCGTATCCGTTTATTCCCCGCGGCTCTCCACCCGTGACAAATGCGCATAATTGTGCGTGTTGTGCGCTTTCACAGTTTCACCTGAGGGTTACAACCACTCTCTGCCTTCTGCCTTTTCTGTATTCACAGCTGCCATTTCCCCATCGTTCCCAGACGCATGCTGTTGAAGGGGGGGGGACCTCCATTTTGATGCAACATTTCAACCTTGTTCCCTCCACACCTACCTTCAAGATCCCCCAGCTTGTATTCACTTCCACACTTTTCCCTCCTCAAAACTTCTAAAAGGTTTGGAGAGGTGAGCACATGCCGCTCAGAGGACATTAAGGAGAAAGGAAAATGGTGTTTGGTGGGTCTGGTGGCGATAAGCCCTCTATGTCACTGTGTGTGTTGATCCCATACACTGCAGAATCGGGGCCATGATACCATCTGCAAGATGTAATTAATGTTCATTTTAGATGGATACAAAGCAATAACAAAATCCCTTGTTCCTAATGATAAACAGATCATTTTTTTTACATAATCATTGCTTGATAGGCTCTTTTAGTACATTTTTATGATTACTGAACACTTTCTTGACACCCATGGGACAAACCTTAAATCTTATCACACATCAAGATTAGACACAGACCGTTTTGCTATATGCCAATGTTTGATATTTCAAAATTCAAGTGAGGTATGAGAACATGACCTTAGATCATGACATGACCTCAGAGCAGTGAAAATGCAAGAATAGTATACAGTTCTCAACTCTGTCAGTCCACCTAATAATAATAATCATAATAATCATAATCATAATAATAATAGTAATAATAATAATAATAATAATAATAATAATAATAATAATAATAATAATGGATTGCATTTATATAGTGCTTTTCAGGGGAAACTCAAGCCAATCACCACCGATGTATAAAACCCATCGGGGTGATGCGCGGCTGCCATTTTGTGCCAGAACACTCACCACACATCAGCTGAGGTGGAGAGGGAGAGAATCATTAAATCAATTAAACTCTAGGATAATTAGGTGGCAGGTTGAGAGCGAGGGATTGAAATTGGCCAGGGAACCCCCTGCTTTCTGTGATAAGTGACATAAGATCTTTAAGGACCTCCTGAGTCAGGACCTCCATTTAACATTAATTAAAAAGATCTCCTACAGTATAGCGTAGCACCAGGGCATACAATTTCTGCTTGGTACAGCAAGGAGCCCGCCCCCTGCTGGTCTACCAACACCACTTCCAGCAACACCCTGTTAGGGCTCAAAAAGGTTCAAACATTTGGAACAGTTTCAAAATGACCAGGAAGAGGATTAAAGTGCATGTGTCCCCACGCACAGTGAGGAAGATGGTGAGGGAGGCAAAGAAGAACCCAAGGACCACAGTTTTAGAACTGCAGACTTTAGTTGCGTCTTGGGGTCACAAAGCCTCAAAATCAACAATAAGACGCCACCTCCATACTAACAGGCTCTTTGGAAGGGTTGCATGAAGAAAGCCCTTACTGAGAGCAACCAACAAATTAAAGTGTCTGGAGTTTGCCAAACGTCATTGGAACTATGCCTGGAACCGGGTGCTACTGTCAAATGAGACCAAAATTTTACCTTTTGCCCGTATACACTATCTGTGTTTAGCATTAAAGTAAGTAAGTAAGTAAGTAAGACTTTATTTATATAGCACCTTTCATACAAGAATTGCAGTTCAAAGTGCTTTACACAGAATGCATAATCAGAGAAGATTAAAATATATATAGTGCAAGATCAATTTAGTAGTGCAAGTCAGAGTTAATCAAAAGCTTTGGTAAAAAGATAGGTTTTAAGTTGTCTTTTGAAAATGTCTAGTGTGTTGGCTTCCCTGATATTTATGGGTAATGTGTTCCATAATTTTGGGGCGTAGTTGACAAAGGCCGCATCACCAACCTTCTTATGACAGTTTCTGGTGATCTCTAATAGACCTGCATCTGATGATCTCAGTGTTCTAGCTGGTGTGTAATTTGTAAGAGATTTAGCTATGTAGTTAGGTCCTTGTCCATTTAGAGCTTTGTAAGTGAGAAGGAGGACCTTAAAGTCTATTCTAAAGGTTACAGGAAGCCAGTGTAGAGCAGCTAGGACAGGACTAATGTGTTCTCTCCTTTTAGTTTTGGTTAATAATCTAGCTGCAGAGTTTTGAATGAGCTGGAGTCTTTCAATGGTTTTCTTGGGAAGACCAGTGAAGAGTGAGTTACAGTAGTCTAACCGGCTAGATATGAAAGCATGAATTAGCTTCTCAGCATCGTTTTGATTTATAAATGGTCGTACCTTTGCTATATTTCTGAGGTGAAAAAATGATGTTTTAGTCACTTTATTTATATGGGAGTTGAAATTCAGTTCTGAGTCTAGGATGACACCAAGGCTTGTGACCTCAGATTTGATCCAGGGGTTAATCCTCCCAAGTTTTTAATTAGCATTTCTCTTTTTGTTTTGGGGCCGATAAGTAGAATTTCAGTTTTATCCTCATTTAATCTCAGGAAGTTATTGCTCATCCATTTATTTATTGCTAATAGGCAGTTGGTAATGGAGTTTATAGCTGCCGTATCATTTGGTTCTGCGGATATATACAATTGTGTATCATCCGCATAGCTGTGGAAACCTACATTTTGTTCCCTGATGATGTCACCCAGTGGTAGCATGTAAAGGGAGAAAAGCAAAGGACCTAGGCAGCTCCCTTGTGCAACCCCATAGCAGTTGTCGTATTTCTCAGACATATAGCCTCCCAAGCTAATATAGAATTTCCTTCCTCTGATGTATGTTTTGAGCCAGTTCAAAACACAGTCAGAGAAACCAACATACTTTTCGAGACGATTTATTAGAATATCATGATCAATAGTGTCGAATGCTGCACTGAGATCTAACAGAACGAGGATAGACACCTTGTTCTCATCAGAGTTTAGTCTGAGGTCGCTAATTATTTTGGTAAGAGCAGTTTCAGTGCTGTGAAATTTTCTGAAGCCTGACTGATATTCTTCTAGTATGTTGTTTTCTTTGAGAAAGGAATTTATTTGAACTGAAACTATCTTTTCAAGTACTTTACTAATGAATGGAAGGTTGGATATCGGTCTATAGTTTGCCAGAACATTACTATCTAAGTTGGATTTCTTTAATAAGGGTTTCACAACTGCTGTTTTAAAGGTATCAGGAAGATACCAGTTCTAAGGGATGTATTTATGATGTCCAGGACAGGGCTTGAGACACTATTAAACACCCGTTTAAAAAATGCTGTAGGTACAGGATCAATGTCTGAAGTGGAGGAGTTACAATCGGAGACAGTTTTACAAAGTTCACTTAATGTGATACATGTGAAACTTCCCATGGTTTCATTGCACACTTTGCTGGAATCAGCTTTATTTCTATCAGGGGTAATACTGGCTCTGATTGAAGTTATTTTGTTGTTGAAAAACAGTGCAAGTTCTTCACACTTAACTGTTGAGGACTGTGGAGGGGTGGGGGCAGTGTTGAGCAGTTGATCAATAGTGGAGAACAGAACTCTGGAATTTCCAGCGTTATCTGTGATAATTTTTGAGAAGTAATCCTTCCTTGCTAGGCGGGGGGTGCATACAAGGAAAAGCACCTCATACCGCGTCAAATATGGTTGTGGATCATTGATGCTTTGGGGCTGTTTTGCTGCCAGTGGTCCAGGGTCTCTTGTTAAGATCAATGTCATAATGAATTCCACCAAGTGCCAGGACATGCCCAACCCAACACATGATTTTAACATTGAAATGTGCCCAGTCTTTTCACAGATGTTGATTTAGGTTTCTATATGAGAGGTGAGTACTGATCTTCATTGCTCTTCTTTGAGAGATGTTTAAATGTGTAATAGTTTGGCATGTGAAAATTAACACAATTCTAACTTCCAGCCAAAAGAGAATATTTATTTATTTGTTTGTTTGTCTGCTTGAAACCAGACCAACCAATGATCATTTGATCAGTCAAGCTTGCCACTGTATAGGAGAGAAAACGTCTCTATTCCCTTTGCTTTTCATCTGTTTATTTGCATATGTTAGCATATTCCATAAATGTGTGTCTTTGAATCACAGTTTCTATGCTTTAGTCAAATGTTCTTGTGGTGACAGTGTTTTCTGCACTATGTGATTGCAGGCTCTGTGTGTGTGTTTCCCTTTATTCACAAGGGAAAGGAACACCAAAAACTATTACTCTGGAAATCCCTGGTGCTCAGCTGCCAGTGACTATGGATGAATGTCACAGCTGGGCTCATACTGCCCCTCCTCAGGTAATATACTGCTCCGGACCCCTCGGGTAATATACGGCCCCCATCACGTAATATACAAAAGTTACAAGTTACATCTCCCCAGCAGCAGTATTATTATTATATTTCTTATTTTTTTACAAAAAATATCAAATGTCATGTGACTGTTTCAACGCAGCTGTTTGATTTTGTTTGATGAGAACATGCACCGGTACACTTGGCTAATCATGGAGGAGGAGGTGAAACCACCATGGCCATAGCTACATGAAACTAATCAAATCAAATGAGAAAGTATACACTTTTAAGTGCATTCTGTGCCAGCCAAAGCAGAAATTGCTTGAAGAAATCAAGCTTGAACTTGAGAACACATATTCGGGTGACTACAGTGCTTAATTTGTAAAATAAGAGATGCCGGGGCTCAACTTGCCCACCCCCCACGGAGGAAAAAGGGTAAACCTTTCCTACCTCTGTGTCGCTGCATTTCTGCATTCTATTTACATTTGTAATGTTCACTGGACGTAACGTTGTTTAATATCACTTTAAAATACGTGTTGTTGTCGCACTTTAGATATTTATGAGCCCGGGGCTCTGATTCTGATTAAGACATTTGCCGGGCGCAAAATCGGATTCTTGGCATTTTGCCATTTGCCCCAGCCCCGGCACAAATTAAGCACTGCCTTCAATGCTTTGGAAACAATGGTTACATTTTTAGTAGCGTCCTTGCAAAAGGAAATCTAACCACTCGCAACATCACTGAGTTCATCAATATCTTCTGTAGATTCAAAAACACTGAGAAGTCAGTACAGTCAAAACAGCCTTGTAGGGAAAGAGCCCTGTTGTCAGTCCAGACCTTCACCTGTCACCTCTGCATCATCTCCCTTTTCAGTGAAGACTTGTGAATGGGAAGCAGGTGCACTGTTTTATGCTTGGAGGATCCAAGTGAGGGATCCTGCGACAGACTTATAAGACCCTTTGATAGAACCATAACAGAGGTCTAAAGTCTTGTTGTGGCATGTTGGACAGGTGACATGTTAGACGACTGTTTAACGACTTCTTTAAATTATAGTGATTAACGTTTTAACGTTGTTGCATCATTTGCGGTTGATGTAGCCCCCCCCCCCCTCAATCCACCCGGAAAAAAACACCAAAGCCGATATCCAAACTGGAGTCCATGTCAGGGACAGTGAGCCAGGTTTCAGTAAACGCCATGATACATGCAACCCTGTACTCCCGGAGATATTGACATTAGCTTGCAGTTCATCAGTCTTATTTCTCAATTAACCTTACCTTTCCTGAATCATAGAAGGCAGGGGAACGCAATAATTCATCTGCTGCTTTCAAATAGATTGTCGAGCACTGTCTTATTTCCCTTGTTTCCTTGAATAGGCCTAGTTACTGTTTTTGATGTATTTTCTGATTATCCGATCATAGATCTCCTGGTTTAAAACTGCGATTCAAAAAGAGTCCGAAGGGTTGATCAGAGACAAACAATTGTATCATAACCCTAGAAGTAGCTCGCGCGTGTATTGTATTCTGTTTGTTTGGAAGTGATTGTCACCGTTCGGAATAATCACAAAAACTAGTGCGTACAAAATCGAAATTTCTGCGTGATCTCAATATACAAACATTTTTTAACACTAGATTGGACTCATTATAAGACTTAGATGTAAGTCTTAGCAAACACCTGCTGCCGGTTGCCTCAAGAGCAGTGCCCCACAATGCATCTCTCATCTCAGTGGCAGCCTTTAAATTTCAGCCTTTAAATGAGTTTGCCATGCCAATAAAACTCAATTTAAATTGAAAATGAGAGAATATAACTGAAAGAGAGGGAGGGCAGAGGCTTTTACCTTGTATTGAAATTGTAAGGAGCAGGACTATATACAAACCAAAAAACTCCAACTAGGACCATAGCTGTGTATGAAACAGGGAGATAAGCGCATGTAAATCAAATCAAGACCAAATTTTTTTCCTGTTTTGTGGATTAAAAAACTACCACATTAGACACAATTTGTCATGAGCGTCTTTTTCTGAGACTAATGATGTTATCAAAACAAAGTACCAAAACAACAAATGTACAGACAAAATTGATGATAAACAGACAGATTACTTCCCCCAAGGACACGGGGGGGATTCAGGGTGTGTGATGAGTCAATGAACTGGCAAAAACGTAATCAATATCTACATCAGATGAACTGGCAAAAAACTCTGGAGATCCTAATTATGTCAGTCCTGTCTCGTTCGATCTCAAAAAGTGATGATATTGAAATATAATGCCTCTGTCAGAATGCAGATGATAGTTCTGGCACATTTAATCTATTCAGGTCAAGCAAGGAGATTTGAAGGCATTTCAAAGAGGGATTAACAAAGTCAAATTCCGCACAGACATTGGTTTTTTTTTTTTCAGTTTGCATCTGTTTCAGAGATGGTTGTTTTTATGCATTTTGTATCTGCTCAGTTTGCATCTGTGCAACGCCTATGTAACCTCAGATATCTGAGTGAGAGATTCTCTCTCCATCGAGTTGCATATAATCCATATGTACAGGACTACGGCACCACTTTTGACATGGATGGAGAGAATAAAATCCAATATGTTGGGAAAACAGTTTATAGTTGTGCTCTTGTTGGCCAGGTGATTAACTCGTGCTCACTGCGAGGGCCGTGTTTTCCAAGGTGACCACCTGGTTGAGGACGCATTGTGCGCCCCATATCCCTTTTTGTAGTTTCTTTGTTTACCTTTTATTTTGTTAATTAATGGCAAGAGGCATTTCACGCCCTTTTCACGGTGTTTTTATTTATTATGTCATAGTTTCATTGGTTAGGTATGCACTTTAAAAGTTTGAAAGGAGTTGAACGTGACCATCTCAATCTCCAGACTTGAACCCGATGTCAAATATGTGGTTTGAACTGAAGAAGACAGTCAACAAGCGCAAACCAAAGGATCTGAAGGATGTTGAAAGATTCTGTATGGAGGAATGGTCAAAGGTCCCTCCCAATATGTTCACTAATCCCATAAAACATGAAAGAAGATGGTAATTCAGATTTATTTTTGCTGGATTATATTGAAAATAATTATTAGGGGTGTAAATAATTATGACATCTTTTTAAAGAAAAAATATTGTTAAAAAAATATTTTTTGAGCATATTGTATTAGCATGAAATAATAAAATTTTCCCATTTTTTGAGCATGCAAAGCTCATTACCTGTATTGTTTATTTTATACAGCCTTTTTTGCTAATCTTCATCAAGGGTGTGACTAATTTTGGAGTTGACTGTACACTCCACACACAATAAATACTGATGTATTGGTCCTGCAGATACAAGTTTACCACAGGGGTTAAATATTTATTTTCAGCAGCCAAAAAAAAAAAAAAAAAGGAAAATGACCATGGCAAATCAATGTTTGAAGCAATGCTGTTGCTTCCCCCTTCTGGAGATTAAACTCATAGCATGCTTGATCAAAGCCAAAGAACAAGAATGCATTTGGAGGCATGGATCTCCAAGTGAGAATATTCCCCATAGATATCGGTATACCCCATTTAGCATGGGGGATGTGTGCAAGCAGAAAAAATCCAAACAAACGAGTGAGACGTAATAACTTTTATCTTTGATTTACTGTTACCCATTTAATGAACACAAACACGAACCGCAACAGAATACAATATGGGTGGGTAGTGATCTCCCCCCCCCTTTTGTTTAATAACTACATACATTTCATGAAACATGCGGGGGGTATACATTCACATCAGAATCAGTATCACCACTGAAGTATTAATATTCATAAAATAAAGTACAGATTGCAGCAATATAGTTCCTCTATTGTATATATACATGCACACATGTATAGACACCATGCATACATGCATACACAAGTATATACACACATATACAGGAATTTAAATGAAGAGCACTATTTTTGATGAACAATTCAATAGTGTAGTTGTAAATAAATTAAAAGGGAGAAAAAAATTGTAGTGATCTTTCCATGCCTTTTTACACAAGGAAACATAGCACACAAGCACAATCCATAGACTATTATTCTGTCACAGCTATGACCGCAGTGAGAGAATATCAAAGCTGCATCATGTCATAAACAATCAACACCAGAGTAACTTAAAAGAAGCTGGGATTGTAAACAAACAATATAAAAGAGCTTTAAAAGAAGCTGGGTTAAGAACCAAGGTAGTAATTAACTAGTTAGCTAGCTCCTAATATTGTGTGCCCAGTTTTTCAAAACCATATTTTATTTAAAAATATATCTAATTTAAAAGAAAATACTATCTAAATTACTTTGTCCATTCTATAATACAAATGGAATTTAATTTTTCTCCATGTATTTAGTGTCTGTGTCTGTCTGCCAATTAACAAAGAACATGAGAAAGCTACTGAACAGCAACAAAATGAATGGCCTTGTTACATGCATGGGCCATTGCAATCTGTTTTAGATACTGTTACCGTTTGGAATGATGGCATGGGCAATAAGCCAGCCAGAAAAGTGTTACATACAGGTAAATGCCAAAAAAAAGGAAACATCAACAAAGTGTCTTAATAAGGCATTGGGCCACCACAAGCTGCCAGAACAGCTTCAATGCACCTTGGCATAGATTCTACGTGTCTGGAACTCTATTGGAGGGATGCAACACCATTCTTCCATGAGAAATTCCATTTGGTGTTTTGTTGATGGTGGTGTCTCAGGGGCACCATTCTTCCATTCCATTTGGTGTTTTGTTGATGGTGGTGTCTCAGGCACCACCACGGAATCTCCCATAAATGTTCAATTAAGTTGAACATTTATCCATCAGGATAGAAATGTTTCACCATAGGATGAAAGTAATATAACAGAGCCGCCAGAACCCTTCATTTCCTTTATTTTGGCAGGTACCTGTGCATAACCTGCTGTAAAATGATTTTAAAACAACCAGAATAAAAACAAACTGAATAAAAAACTGATGGTAAATGGAGAGAAAAAATAAAGGGACAGAGGAACACAGAAGAGTATACCTGTGGCTGCCAAAATGTTTAGTACTGTTAAGCTATTTTTTCCAGAATTTCTATGTTTTCAGAATGATTTTGTTATGTGATATGGCTACATTTTACATTTACATTTTAAGCATTTAGCAGACGCTCTTATCCAGAGCGACTTACAAGATGTGCATTAATACATGGTAAGAACAATCATAGTTTGCGCAATAAATCGTACTTGGCAGCTGCATACCATGCCTGTAACACTAGGAAGGACTCTTTTTTTTTTTTTTGAGGAGTAAACAAGTATACATATACAAAAAGGATTAAACAAGTAGGCAGTGGTGATAACAATAGGCTAGATGTACAGAATTCAGTGGTACTGGGGTCTGAAATAGAGGGTTTTGAGTCTCTTGCATAAATCGCAAGTGATTCCGTAGTCGCCTGACCGATTGCGATTGCGATCTTCTGACCAATTGCGGTCTTCTGACCAATGGCTCTTCCACCTGTTTTTAAATGGTCAATGATATCACTAATTGAGTAACATATTTGTTCCAAGTTTACTATTCCAGTACAGGTGATTTCCATTACATCTGCCTTTCCATTGAGCTGACTCAGAAAGGTAGTCCACTGCTTCATCTCACTCTGTATTAAAGTCCCATTTTCAAAGAGCTGCTTTTTCTCTCTTTGTTTTTCATCCAAACAAATGAGATCCTGTTTCATCTTACTAATCTCTTTGAAAATGTTTTCACATTGTTTCTTCAAATTGCTCAGCTTTTCCTTACAGTCAGAAATGTTTGCTTTATGAATTGCAGCCAATTCTTTCCATTCATTTAGTCTCTTCTCCTCTTGATCGCGTACACATCGAGAAACAGCAAATGAAATGCCACCAAAAATTTGACCTGTACATGATATGACAACAGCAGTAATCAGTCTTGTTTCATTTTGATGAATGATTGCTACATCACAAATACACAGGACATTTTATAGCACAAAGGCAGTGGTTGGCAGTGTGTGCACGTGTGCGAGCATGCTCAGTTGTCAATGATTTTCATTTCAGTGTGATTTTGATCACCAGTGGTAAACACTGAAATTACAGTGGCAGTTTTAAGGGCTTGAGGAACTTAAGCCCGTTCAAGCACACTCAGTTATGCAGGAATGAATGTGAATCAGAAATCTTCTCAGAGTATTATCACCTGAGTATGTAACCACATCCATCCATGTAACTCTGAATTGGGTGCTCCATCCTGGATTGCACTGAATATAATTACATTTGCTCATCCCAACACTTATATTAAGTGCAATAAGCAAATCAATCTGGTAGCATAATTGCTGGCAATGAAGTCAAAATATTGGATTACACATATCCATAAGTTATTGATAGACATGAGAATTAGAAGAAAAGGGAAATTACTACATCTGCAAAATAAATAAGCATACATACCTAAAAAGGGAATGAAGATGGTAGCAAGGCTCACTGAAGCTGCTATATCAGCACGGTCATAGCCTGACTGAGCTCGCGCTTGGTTTGCGATGGTTGCCTGCAACTGTGATGTAGCTTCCTTCAAGCCATGAGTAAGTAATTCATTTTCCGTCTCAAGACTGACAATTTGCCTTTCCTTTTGCTGCAACACTTCTTCTTTGGATTTCATCTGATCCTGTAGAATTTTCTTATTCACTATCAGCTGCAGAATATCATCATTAAGCTCTTCAAGTTTGTTGTGAGCAGCTTTTGTGGCCTGTTCTGTTTTGCAGTGTGCTGTTGCTATGAGATCTAATATTTTCTCACAGTCTGAGGCTTGTATAGAACTTGAGTTAATCTTATTGATAGTGTCAGTGACTGATCGAATGGCACACAAGCCATCTGTTAATGGAGCTACAATTACATCTGCAAATTCTTCAGTGATCTGCCTGTAGTTCTCCACAGCCATGATGCCAATCTGGAAAAAAGGGTTTGAAACAATGCTTTCAAAGTTGATCCAAACATCCAATGTTTATTTATTTCATCAACCCAGAAATGTCATCATTACAGTTCATGCCAGCACAGAGATACAGATTTAAATGAGTGTTCTACTTTTACCATCTCTGCAGCAAGTTTGAGAGAGCCCTAATGAAATGCCAGTGTAGCCGAGCAAAGAGTGACACATAAGCATGCGCTCGCATTTGTAGTGCTCGGATCATTCACCAGACACAAGACACACATTGCAGTGGTAAATGGTAGATGTCTCATGAATGAAAAGACTTTGCTGGACCATAAAGGTGCATGAATGATAGTTGTACATCTGCTTCCTCATTACTTTCGATTACAAGATGAAATATCAAAAATAAAGGTTATTATTAAAATGTAATTCTCAGATTCATTCTTCAATTCCCTTCGGCTCTGTAAGATCTCTCTGCAGCTGAGGCCAGGTAATAGAATTGCCCACCCAATAAGCAGAGCTACTCCATGAACCTTTTTAACACGTTGGCCTGACGGTGAACTAAATCCATATACTGCATCACAATATGCATTAAGACAGGGATTATGATCGAACAATTAATTTTTACCATGAAGGAGTTTTATGAGGAAAATAAAATTTTCCATGTATCATAGCTTTGATATGTGAAAGTTCTGATATTGAAACATGCCCCCATGCAATATTTATATTTGTATGTATATATGTGTGTCACGGGTGACCAGCGCTCCCACTTAATTAATCATTTGTATTTATTTATTTTCTTGACTTAGTCACTTTTTGTTATGAGTGCAGAAACATTTATGCATCATGATTTGTATCATTTTATTTGAGGTGTTACAGTGAGTTGTATTTTTGCTGTAATTTTCCACATTTTATTTTGCAGTGTTTTTTGGAGGTGCGTTGTTTCTCAGTGGGACTGGTCTAAAGGACGGACCTAGTTCTCTTTGTGAGCATAGCCAGCTGTGTGGCGCAGTTCATTAAGCTCCCTCATTTTGTCATTCACATTTAAATCAGGTGATAGGCTGTCTCCCTCATTGACAATTGAAAGGGATGAGTGGCACACCTGATTTAATTTTAGTGATGGGATTGACTAGATTTTGGAGGGTTTTCTTGCGGTGGGGCGTCTTTTTCCTTTTAAAAAGAAAGCCGAGGCCAGTGAACAAGAGAGCGCGATATGAGTGACTGCAGTGAACGAACGGTGGCGAGCTGGGCAGACTATGAGATTGAGCAAGCCAAAGTGGACCGGTGTGACCGAGGCGAGCGTGTGAGCCAAAGCAAGTGCCGGCAAGTGGTTCATGCAGTCTAGTGCACCCGGCTGATGAGTGTGGGGGAAATGCAAGGGTGCCTTAACGATAAGTTTTACAGAGCTTTGGGTCCTAGTACCCCATCTTCACTAGGTGACGTATTCGAGCAGATTCACGTTTCTCACCACATGACATGTGCACTGGTTTTTGTTAAATGTGTTTTGCCTTCACAACAATAAGTACATAATTAGAGGTATCATGCTGCAATACGCTGAGTGTATATAACAAACAGAACAACACTGAACTGGCTGGAGGAGGTTGGGAAGGTACAGGGTACAAGGGAGAAGAGGGACCTGTTGACTAGTAGCTTCTTCTACTGCCTTTTACTTCAGTGACTGGCAAAATATGAGTCAAGACCATTTTTCTTTGAAGGTGAATAATGCTTTATATTTAGATATCCATAAATCATTTTTAAATAGATTTGTCAGAGATGTCATTTCCATTTCAATAAAACAATATTAAGTTTGTAGGATCAGTATACAGGGTGTGCTAGAAGTTCCTTTACTCCTAGATTTTAACATCAACTGACTAAATAAATGCATACAAAATGAGACATTTTACAGGTTATAGGTGTGGCACCAGGTTATAATTGCTTGTAAGGCAGTCTAATTCAACATCTTCTACACATACATTCTGGAAGCTGTGCCACAGCCCTTTAAGAGAACATTTTTAAAAAGAAGAAATTGCACATTACATCTCTTGATTTCAAAGCAAGCTGATATGTTTGGCAGTCTGCGCATATACCTTTGAAGAATGCATACACCATCACAAACATAGTGAAATATTTCCTCATTAGCTGTAGCAAGACACTCACAGAGCAAAGCATCTCTGTATTTGACTTGTAAGAGTCCATTGATATTGAAGTATTCGTAATTGTTAATGCTACTGAGGGCTAAAACAACATTTACATTGAAACATCTTTCTTCGTAGCCACCCATTATGGAATACATCCAGGTACTATGAAAACACTGAAATCTAAATATTCCCATTAAGTGGGGATGGTTAAAATAGACAGGTTATGTTTAACAAACCTAGTAGAACTACTAATGACAAAACACACTTAAAAGTATACATTGTGGCAGCCAAGGAAATGGCTGCCTGGCCTTCAACACATTGGAGCCACTGGAGCCAAGGAAACACTACATTTCCCAGCAGGCCACAGTCCAGCACCTGAATGGAGTGAAGTGATTGGGACTAACGAACAGCTGAAGGCCATTTGGAGGCCTATTTAAGGGACCAGCGCCTATTACACTGGAAAGGAGTAGGAAAGTGTTTGTGAATGTGGAGAAAGAACTGTGAAGTCTGTTGACCAGCCAGGATTTAGAAAGAGAGAGTTTGAAAGTGAGTTGGATTGTTTATTGTGTTTTGACCTGGATTGTTTGAGGACCCCCCTTTCTGTACCGACTACTAGACTGGATTACGGAAGTGACCTGGATTGCGACATTGGATTTTGGATAACGACGACGAGTAGGATTTGGGACTTTGTGTGTTGGGTTCCCCGAATACCCCGCCCTTTGTTTTGAGTGTTTTTGTCAAGGGTATTTGTTTAATAAATTATTGTTTTGTTTATAATACTGCCTCCTCCGGGTTATTTACCCTGCCTACGCCCTCTGCAAAGGTCTGTGAGTGTCGCCCAACCCCTAGGGACACCACAACATGCATTAGATGGGATAAAGAAACTCCTAAGAGTATTACAATTTGTCTTACAATAATTGTAATACTTAGAATATGCTGAGGAACAGTCATGACAAATGAATACACCAGTTTGTGTATGTCTGTGGTTGTATCTGAGTGTGAGCGTGTGAATGCGAGTGTGTGTGTGGACTGATCTTTGATGTTTGTTTCTAATCCATCTCTGTGTCCTGTGCAATCTTTAGCCAAATTGATCTGCATCTTCTGATATCTCCTGGGGCGCTTTATGGACAGTATCCTCAATCGCTTTCTGTTCTCTGGAAGGAGTTGGCAGCACAGCTTTCAGGTTATGATTGATGGAATCAATTCTCTTGTCAATCATTTTGTTAAATGCCGATGGTTTGGAATGGCAGGAATCGACTCACATTTGGTGACAAAATCGGAGACGCTTACATTCACGTTTCAATTAAATTGGTGATCATTTGGAAGAACTTTGCCATCTTGGTCCACTGTTCTCTCTCTCTCTCTCTTCCCAATGCTTCTAATCCTCTTGCCAGCATTTTTAATGTAGTGTCAGTCAATTCTCTACTAAAAGGTTTCGCATTTCAGTGAGGATGCTATCGAATTCTTGAGTGCATTTTTTCATGTTCTCAAAAGGATTTGTGGTATTCAGCTCTACTATCTCTCAGCTGCTCCTTGCTTTGCTCAATTCTCATTTGACTCATTTGTATTGTGGAGCTCAATGCTTTCGGAACCGCTTGAACCTTGCTTTGCTTTTGATGCATTTGGGACACTTGGTTGAAAGGCAGCAGTATTTGTTAGACCATTGCAGGAAATACTAAACTTGTTTGCCTTCTCTACCAGGCCACGTAATACTGCAGGAATAGTTATGAAAAAAAGTAAAAACACATGGGTAGTCAGTCTGAGGCGTAAGGAGTTGACATTTTTGCCATTATTCAGCTGCCATGTTCCTGGGCTCTTGTGTAACATATTCCCATACTTGGTATCAGTATGTACGGAAGGGAGCTCTATCCATAGAGCTCTATTCACAATTTGTCTATATCTACAGCCCTGACTCAGCATACCATTCAATGACTCAGTTTGCTATTACTGTCTCCTCTGATGGAGTGGCCTCAGCTAAACAAATTTCTTCATGCATTGAATGGAATGCATGTAATTATCAAAATAAAGTTTATATTTTGGTAACACGGAGCGACACTCAAACAGCCCTGACCCGGACGAGGAGAGTCTCAGCTGGGTGGAGGGGGCTGTTGGAAAGGGGAGGGCTGGGCCTATCTGCTGGTACTGGACTTGGCACCCCCTGAAAAGACACACATGGCATTGCACCTGTTTAAAGGATCCCTCATTTACTCAAGTGTTGCCTTTATTTTGGCAGTTACCTGTACATTTTGTCAAACTGATGGTGACTTGTTTGTGAAATTGCTAACTTTACTAGCAAGCTTGCTTCCTGCACTCCTCTGTCCTCCTTCTCACCCCTCCCTGACTCTGACATCCTTCAACTTGTTCTCTCCCACCGTCCCACCACCTGCCCTCTTGATCCCATTCCTTCCCCCCTCTTCCAGTCCATTGCTATGGACATCCTCCCCTTTGTCTCTAATGTCATTAACTCCTCTCTTTCCTCCGGCTCTGTCCCCTCCTCCCTCAAATGCGCTCAGGTTGTCCCCCTCCTCAAAAAACCCTCTCTGAATCCTGCTGTCATCTCTAACTACCGACCTGTCTCTCTCCTCCCATTCCTCTCCAAAACGTTAGAGCGGGCTGTCTATAATCAACTGTCTGCTCATCTCTCACAGAACGACCTGCTTGATCCTAACCAATCTGGGTTCAGAGCAGGCCACTCCACAGAGACTGCTCTCCTTGCGGTCACAGAGGCTCTTCACATCGCTAAGTCCCGATCCCTTAGCTCCGTCCTCCTTCTCCTCGACCTGTCGGCGGCATTCGACACCGTGGACCACCGGATCCTGCTCTCATCTCTCGTGGAGATGGGAATCTCTGGATCTGTGTTGACATGGTTTGAGTCCTACCTGACTGACCGGTCCTACCAGGTGGCCTGGAGAGGATCCCTCTCCTCTCCCTGCACCCTCTCTACCGGTGTCCCGCAGGGCTCGGTGCTAGGCCCTGTCCTATTTTCTCTGTACACCAAGTCACTTGGTTCTGTTATTTCTGCTCATGGTTTTTCCTATCACTGTTATGCTGATGACACTCAACTGTTTCTCTCCTTCCCTCCATCTGATACCCAGGTCCCGGCACGGATCTCTGCATGCCTGGCTGACATCTCCGCATGGATGTCCACCCACCACCTGAAGCTGAACCTGGGAAGACAGAGCTGCTCTTCCTCCCAGCGAAGGGCTCCCCGATGATTGATGCATCAATCACCGTGGAAGGCTCCATAGTGTCTCCGTCCCAGTCTGCCAGGAGTCTTGGGGTAACCCTGGACAACCAGCTGTGCTTCTCGAGCCATATTGCAGCGATCACTCGGACCTGCCGTTTCTCCCTCCACAACATCCGGAGGATCCGACCGTTCCTCACCCAAGAGGCCACTCAACTCCTGGTCCAGGCCCTGGTGATCTCACGTCTGGACTACTGCAACTCCTTGCTGGCAGGCCTTTCCGGCCTGTGCCATCAAGCCACTGCAACTAGTCCAGAACGCTGCTGCTCGCCTGGTGTTCAACCAGCCGAAGTTCACCCACGTCACCCCTCTACTCTCCTCTCTGCACTGGCTCCCCATCGCAGCACGCATCAGATTCAAGTCACTGGTGCTTGCTTTTCAAGCGGCCAGAGGTACTGCTCCCCATACCTCCAGTCACTCATCACGCCCTACACCCCGTCCAGACCTCTCCGCTCCGCCTCCGCTGGCAGACTGACTGCCCCATCCCTCCGGGCGCCTGGCAGCGGCTCCTCGCGGTCTCGCCTCTTCTCTGTCCTGGTCCCTCGTTGGTGGAACGACCTCCCGCAATTGGTCAGGACTGCGGAATCACTTCCAATCTTCCGCAAGAGACTCAAAACCCACCTCTTCAGACTCCACTACCCTGATCTCTGTCCATCTAGCTAAATTGTCTTCACCACTGTCTACTTGTTCAACACTATACTCTTTATTTAAAAAAAAAAAAAAAAAAAAAAAAAATGTTAATTTTGTAAACATTGTAAAATACCTTTTCCTTCCCGGTGTTACAGGTATGGTACGCAGATGCCTGCAATGATGTCTATTGCTGTATTCCTGCACTGATCTCGTGCGCTAACTGTGATTGTTCCTACCATGTATTGATGCACATCTTGTAAGTCGCTCTGGATAAGAGCGTCTGCTAAATGCTTAAAATGTTAAAATGTTAAATGTCATTGGCTAGCTAGCTAGCAATATATGTATTATCGTAAGCACGCCGTTATAGTGGCTTCCTCGCTAGATTACTAAAATAAATTATTTGTCAAATATCAAGCTATCATTAGCTTGCAGTTCGGTAGACAGCAAGTGAGATTTTTAAATATGGAACGTGGCAAGGTATTGTAGACTATTTTGTCTATAGCCTAGATTAGACAATCAAATATTTATTTCCATAGCTGATGAGTATTTTACTTTCAATTAAAACTTTTTACAAATTTTTCTCCCAATATGGAATGTCCAATCGTATTTGCATACCACTCTTTTTGCATCCCCTGCTATTAATCCAGGAGAGCACAGACAAGCACGTGTTCTCCGAAAAGCGTGATGTCAGCCGCTGCTTCTTTTCACATCGTAGTCCAGTGGTTCCCAAACTCGGTCCTGGGGCACCGCTGTGTATACTGGTTTTCGTTCCAACCATAATTGCAAAATCTGAATTGTAACAAGCTGTTAATTGTTCATAATTTGACTATTTGAATGTTTATTGAGGGATGACTTACCCTCTTAAGGTAGGGTTGCCAACTTTCTATCATCCAAATATGGGACAGAAGGTGGGGCACTGGGGGCGAAGTTGGTATGGTGTTGTATGGATGTAAATCAACACATACTGTATATTGCATATTGCATATTGCGTATTGTATATTGTAACATGGAATAAGGAATGTCCCGTGCAGAACAAGCCCATTTTGGCCCATAAATGAGATGTCCCAGCTAATACGGGACAGTTGGCAACCCTATCTTAAGGCCATACTATGTCAGAAATAGCTATGCATGCCATGAAGAATAAATGTCTCATTTTCACCTGCCAGGACATTTAATCAGTCAGATGAACTAATACTTTTTCTTTAAAGTGTTATATTTAAATGATTCTGTTAGAAAGAGATTACATTTTTTCAAATTGATCCAATTATACAATGGCAGGTGAAATCAGTGGGGTCCTAATTGCTGAAAGTGTTTGTGGAAAATGAAGAGTTCAATAGCAGAGCAAATGGCAATGAGCTAAAGCTGAAAAATTTGTGGTAGAACTTAAACACAAGATTTCAACAACCTTAGTTGATCAAGAGATTGGCTGTAACAAAAACCTGCAAACACAGTGGGTGCCCAGGACCATGTTTGGGAACCACTGCCATAGTCTACAAGTTAAGCAAGCACAGACCTGAGTCAGAGGAAGACACTTTGTGTGCAGCTTTTTACTGACACATTGTGGGATGCCCCATTGACCAGAAGGGGTTGCTGGTGAGTGAGGAGATACAGAAAACCCAGCCAACTAAATCCCTCCCTTGGCACTGGTCTACACTAGAGCAGTGCCTTAACAGGATGCAGACTATGGGGCTCATCCACACACTAGAGCAGTGCCTTCTGTACAGGATGAGCAGGATGAAGGTGGTGAGAGATCAGCAGTATCTCTTGATTGTGTTGGACTGTTACTACTACTCCTTCTCATACATAGGTGGCATGGTGGTGCAGTGGATAGCACTGTCGCCTCACAGCAAGAAGGTCCCTGGTTCGAATCCCGGCCGGGGCCTTTCTGTGCGGAGTTTGCATGTTCTCCCCGTGTCCGCGTGGGTTTCCTTCAGGTACTCCGGTTTCCTCCCACAGTCCAAAGACATGCACGTTAGGCTAATTGGAGAGTCTAAATTGCCCTGTAGGTGTGAGTGTGTGAGTGAATGGTGTATGTACCTAGGTATGTACCCAGGCCGCCACTGTAAATAAGAACTTGTTCTTAATGGCTTGCCTGGTTAAATAAAGGTTAAATTTAAAAAAAGACTGAGTGCACACTAAATTAGATGATTAGAGCCAGCTGCACCTTATCTATTGCCCTTCTCCCTCCCGCTGATTGAAACTACTAATTATCACCCCAAATTGGGCATAAAAAGGTGAAAGAGACTTACCTGAGGGTGCTTCAACCTGGATCTCCACACCGACGGGCTCTCGTAAAGCTTCAATGCTCCTTGCTGTTGCCGACCTGACAAATTATCAATTTACAGAAGAAGGTACGTTAATGACATCAATGGGTCTTTACATTCTCAGAAAAGCCAATGAGAGGCTGAGTGAGTGGCAGCAACTATTGCCTGTTGACCTGGCCAGGGATTCACAGGGAGACTCGTTGTGCAAAATTCAATTAAGTTGCGTTTCCCTCCACTCTCACCCTTCACTCCTGGGAGGCAGACTCCATGCGATAGAATAAATATATGTCATGGAGTTGGAAGAACACTCCTTTGGAGTGTAAATGAATGGAGAAGCGATATCATTCTCATATGGAGAAGTTAATGGGTGGGACAATGACCTTAACCCAGAGTATACTATATTGGAAAATAACTATGACAAGTAATCAGTTGAGAGTTCATCATCAAAAAAGGATGTATAAAATAAAGAATACAGTTAATGACCTCAAAACAATTTGGGAAATTATATTATTACAAATATTTTAAGCAATATTTTTTCCCCAAAAAGACACGTCTCGTTATTAGGGACACCAGTTTATCTAGGGATCATTTATGTTTTAGTTAGTGCATCAGGGTTGTATTATGCTGTCAGTTTCACAGCAACTTGAGTTTTTCCACAAAGTATCGACGCATCGGGTATTTATTGATTTGACTGTACTGTGTGTCTGTTGAGCCAGTGTTTGGTATTCATCTTTCAGTTATTCAACCTTATTCCATGTTTCATGTATTCTTATTTCTCTGCTCTCAAACCAGCAGCTCATTTCGACCAGACTTTTGCCATGTTCCTCAATCAACTTCAGCTGTGTCCCTAAACCCGTGTCATGCAACAACTCCCACAGCTGTGCCAACACAGCAGTATATGGGGTGACGTCCATTTCCAGGTGCACAAATTTGGAGTACTGGGAATGGTATAGTACAGCAGAATACCAACTGCCCCCATTTTGCCCGGCTGTTTTGCATGGCTCAGGTGGGAGTTTTATGGTAATGTCTGAACCTTGCTATGTTGCACCCATTAGAAGCGCTGTGTAGCGCAATATTCTGCTCGGACAATGATTTGTCAACTTATGTGAGCATTGCATGTTAAATGAATCAATGGCGTAACCGCATATTAAATATTGGGGGGGGGGGGGCACATAAGGAAAGGGAGTTTTATTGTGTTTTGCTCCATGACAATCTAAGCACCACCTTGTGCTAGAACATTAAAAAATCCTATTAGGGACACTGTAGGAAACCCGTCTTTTCCAGACTGGCCCTGTTCCGTTAGCCCCGATCGGTGGCCAAGTTTGGCTGTCCGCCCCAGCGGGAGGGGGGAGGTTGGGCTGGCTCAAGTTCGCAGTGAAGCACGTAAGGCTGTGTCCTCGGAATTATTTATTTATTAGTTTATTTGTAAGTGACAAGCACAGAGAACATTAACAGCTGCAGAAGCCGTGCCCGATGCACTGTACATGTGTAGGCTATATAGCCGACGCTCATTTCCAACACTAGTCCTTTGATGGGCATTGATGGTTAAATCAATCATTAAAATAATAAAATACAATTTTTATTAAAGTTAGTTTAAAATTAGTGCATATAATGACCGAAAACAACAACAGCAACACCAACCATACATGACACCACAAAAACAAACGAAAGGCATAAATAACCAGAGCTCAAATACAGTAATGATTATTATCTGGGCTGGTAGAGATGAGCGGCGAACTAGTGTGGAGAGGGCAAATCAAGAAATAAATAGAGCGTGTAATTGGCTACTAAATTGGGAGAAAAACTGGAAAAAATCTGGAACAAATGTAAAAAATAGAATAAAATTTGTACAAATGTCAGTTTACCTGTCATTCTCTCTGTCTATTATTCTGTTATTATTCCATCTATTATTATTCTGTTTAAAAAACCTCTTCATAATCTAATTTTTAATTAAACCGAAGTTATATTTTTCTTCAAAAAGGTGAGAATTCAAGAATTTTCTCTGCTAATGAAGACCCATATGTAGCGTGTAAATCGCACATTATTTAACACCAAAAACACTTCAAATTAAATTGAACTCACCAAATGTTCACCCAGTCGCTGGATTCAGAGTTGTGCCTATGCATCCTCTCCCATCAACGTAATCTATCCAGGTTTTGCTGGTATTTTCACTTTCGTTATGATAGGTCTCATGGTGCCACATTCGTTCATTGGTCAGATGTTGCTGACTCACATTCAGTGCTTAATTTGGTAAAATAAGAGATGCCGGGGCTCGGCTCAACTCGCCTCCCCCAGCCGACTGTGTCGCTGCATTTCTGCATTCTATTTACATCTGTAATGTTCACTGGACGTAACGTTGTTTAATACCAGTTTTAAATACGCGTTTTATACTAAAACTACTTTTCTCACCATGGTAGCTTTGCAGTAGCTTAACTAATTCCAGTGTAGAGTAATTGGTAATTTGGTTAACTACATTTTCCGAGTAACTTCCCCAGCACCGTTAAAAACTCCTATAAAAGCTATATACTGAAATTAAAACGAGGAAAACTGAAACCCATAAACATCATCTTATCACTCCACCTCTCCTCTCCGTTAGCCTCTCCTTATTTTTAACCCCATCCACCCGACATCATTTATTTTACCCTGCATTTACCCAGAAAGTCTCACTGAGAGTACAATCTTTTTGTAAAGGAGAATAGTATAGTAATATTTTAAATAATTGCCTGTAATGCTGTCTCTAAGAACATGAACCTAAAAGGAGAATCCGAGCTTTTGCAGGGAGTTTAATGGCAGCTCTCTCAGTCATCGCTCATCATTACCGGGGTGAGGTGTTCCCCAGATTGAAGACGAGGCGACCTCAGATTACAGCTGGTTAGCACAGCAAATTATTTTAATATAAATTACCGTACTCTGACTCGGTATTGTGAAAAGGTTACCAGCGAAGAAATTGTCAGTCAGGCAGCCATGCCAACAACAGTGGTTGGCTATAGAAAGCCACGGCAGGTATTTCCACCTGATTTGGAGATGCACCTTGTTCATTATATCGTCAGGTCAGCTGACATTTATTTTGGTCTGTCGCCAAGTGAGATCAAAAGACTTGCCTACCAGTTTGCTGTGGCACACAAGCTGAAGTTCACACCAATGTGGGCAGAAACAGAAAAGGCCAGCTCGGAGTGGTTTACAGCCTTCTTAAAAAGGCACCCAATGCTGTCGATAAGAAAGCCTGAGGCAACTAGCCTTGCCAGAGCTAGTAGCTTCAACCGAGAAAATGTCAATGCCTTCTTTGACAATTTAGCAAATGTGCTAGACAGACATCAATTTGGACCAGGGGACATATGGAATGTTGACGAAACTGGGGTGACCACGGTCCATAAACCTGACAAAGTAGTGGCCAGACACAGATTCAAACAAGTAGGGTCGCTGACCTCCGCTGAAAGGGGGACGCTTGTCACACTGGCCTGTGCTGTGTCAGCCACAGGAAATAGTATACCTCCATATTTCATATTTCCCCGTGTCAACTTTCGCGACCATTTTTTAAACAGGGGACCACCTGGCAGCAGGGGAGCGGCAAATCCCTTGGGGTGGATGAAAGATGTGCACTTTTTTGACTTCCTGAAACATTTCACTGAGCATACAAAATGCTCAAAGGAGAAACCATGTTTACTGCTTTTGGACAACCACATATGTCATATGTCCATTGATGGACTCAATTATGCCAAAGAAAACGGCATAATTATGGTGTCATTCCCACCCCACTGCTCTCATCGGCTTCAACCCTTAGACAGGTCTGTCTACGGGCCGCTAAAAAGGCACATCAACACAGCGTGTGATGCATGGATGAGGAACAATCCTGGGAAAACAATGTCAATTTATGACATTCCTGGGATTGTGGCAATCGCTTATCCTGTGGCGGCAACCCCCTTGAACATTCAGGCTGGCTTTAGGGTAGCTGGGGTACAGCCTTACAACAGGGATGTATTTTTGGAAACTGAGTTTGCGCCATCCTATGTTACGGATCGCCCTGCCCCGTCAGGCCCCAGTACCAACCCTGCCCTGCCAGGCACAAGCACAGACACAGACCCGTTCAGTTCCCATGCCAGCTCACCCTTACCCAGCAATGCCAGTGCTGGCAGCAGACTACCAACTCCAGAGGACCTCCGGCCATTTCCAAAAGCTGGTCCCCGAAAACAAACTAATAATGGAAGAAAGCGGCGCAGAACCGCAATTCTAACAGACACACCCGTGAAGCAAGCACTACAAATGGAAAAATCACAATCTAAAAACAGGCTGTTTCTGGGGAACAAAAAGGCAAGGGTAAAAAGAAAAATAGATGAGTCATCAGCAGATGAAGAGGAGTGCTTCTGCCTAGTCTGCATGGAGCCATTTTCTAACAGCCGCCCAAAAGAGACTTGGGTGCAGTGTGTGAGATGCAAGAAGTGGGCCCATGATGCTTGCACCCCAGGCCAAACAATTTATTTGTGCCAGAACTGTGACTCTGAAGATGAGTCTGATTAGATGTGTTTTGTTGTGCATTTTGCTCTTTAATGAATGAGTTCTGTAATTAAATGTACTTGGTTTTGAATTTGAAAGTAAAAAATGTTTTATTCACAATTATTGTGTTGTGTTCTTATTTGTTGATAATCCAATGTGACAACTTATCCCACATACTATGACATAGTGTGACAACTTACCCCCTGATGGGGTAAGTTGTCACAAGTGCACACCCTCTATTTAACTGTCTACAACTCCATACTGAAATAATACATGAAAATGCAATTTGACCCTTCGCTAAACCACGCCCCCCTTAGTTATTGTTGCTATGCACGTCAAGCTTTCGGAGCCAGCATGGCGCTCCAACTGTCGCTAACTGCACTCCCTGGAGAAATATTGTCCAATTTTTGAAAAATAGAAAAAGCGATTTCAGATAGAAGCAGACAGAAGGGTCTACAATATGCATTTGAAGGTTATATTCAAGATATCACACTGACTCAGCAAATGATGTAAAAACAATTAAGATAGAAGCGAAAGCCTACAGATCAGAGTAAAAGTGAACTACCGCATCACCGGGCGATTGAGACCGAGGACAACGACATTAAGGAGCAACACTGTTCCTGTAAAGCTGGGTAGGTCTCTATTCACTATTACAATCATTAAAAAGCAAAAGCAGTAGGCCTATATAACGTTACATTCAGTAGTAAGTTAGCTAGCATTAGCTAACTAACGTAACATTAGTCGCCTATAGTGTGCTGTAACGACATTACTCTGGTTAGCTCCACAGGTAGCTCCATACCCTGGACCTCTGTAAAGCAAAAAATATCAGCAGTGTGTCAGCCCAGTCTTCCACAAGATTTGGGTACTCGGGACTGGGCTTCCCATTGACAAAGTGCTGAAATAGTAATGAAAAATAGTATTACATTTTGACATCAAGGTAACGTTACCCACTTGGTTTTCTAGAGCTTGACTGTAACATCTTAACGTTAGCAAGCTGTCTGGATCACGAATAACAAAGCTAACATTTAGTCTAACTTTACCAACGTTGCAACCGGAGCTGTATATCCAGACCGTAGCCACGTTAGCTTAGCTGGCTAACACTTTTCAGGATTTGATTTAGGTTTTATAAAGGGAAAAAAACGTATATCTCCTTCAAACCTCTCTGGGTAACGAGTGTCACTGTTACACGTGCCCCAGGCACAACGTTTAACCATAATTTGCTAAAAATCTGCAAAACCAGCTCGAAAATGAAGAAAATTTCTAATTTTTGCGTGAAAGTCAATGGAAGGCAGCCAAACACTGTCGGATCCTCTGTCGGAGTATGTAAAACACGGCGCTGTGATTGGCCAGTTTGCGTTTTTGGGCGTGGTTTAGCGAAGGGTCAATTAATACAAAATATGTGCCCAAGACTTCCACCTTTCATTTGGTATGACATTTATACCATTGTGATGTATTGCGCCCAGTACAGGTAAGACAGAGTGAAAAGTGTGACAACATACCCCACTCTCCCCTACTCAAATATTTGATGTCTCCTCTGCATTCTCAGTGAGCTATAAATGAAATGTATATGTTCGTGGTGATACAAAAGTGCATGACCTCTGCAATAATAACCTTAAAAACAATGTGTTGTGCCCTCGCGTGTGGTCCAGTGGTTACAACGTTCATCGTGCCAGAGTCATCTCTGGCCGGGAGTGCCACCGGGGGGCGGCCGTTGGCTGTCCGCCCCAGGGAGGAGGGAGGGAAGCCGACAGGATGTTCGCTGCACAGGAGTGGCTCTGGAGTACAGGGTTACGGTCGACGGCCTGGCAAGTGCGGTCTCGGAGGAGACGATACTTTGCCTTTGTCAATACCGGTCACAGGGCTACGGCAGCGAACTCACATTACAAGGGGGATTGACTTGAAAACAGCGGGTGTAATTGGCTACCAAAATGGGATAAAATCAGAAACAAATTCTTTTAATTAAAAAACTAAGAAAAAACCCCAATGTGTTGTAACATAGGTGCAGTTTCACCTTGTCAGAGATATTTCTCTCTGTAATTAGCATGTTTGTCAGAATCACTTTTGAGATTTGGTGTTTCTTTTCTGAATTTACCAGACATATCTGGAGTTCATGAGTTTATGGGCCTTTGGAATAAATGCATGTTTTAAAATATGTATTCATATATTGTAGAAATATGAGATTTTTTCTTTTAAGAGCTGAAATCGACTCTGTTCCACAGATTTAAATGAAAATTCAAATTTTTATGTATTCATATATTGTAGAAATATATGAGATTTTTTTTTTAAGAGCTGAAATCGACTCTGTTCCACAGATTTAAATGAAAATTCCAATTGTGTTACCACAATTTGAAAGGCTCCAGACTGTCTGGGAGATGTTTCTCATTGACTATACTGGCAAAATCACTATCGTATTGCTATTGTTTGCAATTAAATAAAGTTAATATGAGCATATTTCTTTGACTGACATACTTATTAGGGAATCTGTATATAATAAAGAAAAACAACTGAGCGTGTGTTTGTCTGCGCACTCCTGAATTGATGCAGGATGTTGCAGTGGTGAGTAAAGTTTTTCAAAAAAGAAAGGCTTTTTTTTCTTCAAACAAAGCTGCAGTGCAATATTTGTCCACACGATGGAGACAAACATTTACATTTTTGTTATTTAGCACACGCTCTTACCGAGAGCGACTTACAATGAGTGTGTTTAAAAATGGCAAGAACAATCACAGCTAGAGCAAGAGTTCAGTACAGTAACAATACGTCAGCATCTGTGATGTTGCTTTGCAAGAGTACTCACCACCTTGCACAGTTTACACATTTTGTTCCCTCAGAGTTTGCAATCATGTTACTTCTAAATTGGAATGAATAAATGTACATAACCTACTCCACACTGACAAAGGAAAAATAATAAATAAATAAATGATTGTAAATAAATCAGGGAGAGGTCTTGATTGTATGAGTATTAAACCCCTTTGTTATGGCCATCCTAAATTAGTTCAGATAATTAGTCTTGATTGTATGAGTATTCAACCCCCTTGTTACAATTAGTGTGCATTGCAATTGCAATGGTCTACATGATTTCAGAATAACTTCATCTGTCTGTAAGCTCCCTCAGTCAGCTAGGGTGGTTCTGTGTGGCTCAGCAGGTAGAGCATGGCATTGGCAATGCTTAGGTTGTGGGTTCAATTCCCACTGGGACCACATATACTGAAAAATGTATGTGTTCACTACTGTAAGTCGCTTTGGATAAAAGCGTCTGCTAAATGGCATATATATATAGGGAATTTCAATCTTGAAGAGATTCAATCATGAAGAACAAGGAGCATTCAAAACAACTCAGGGATATTTCTTTTATGAAGGCACAGATCAGGATTAATGTGTAAACCAATTTCAAAGCTAAAGTGGAAAATGTATTTAACCACATGGACACTCTCTAGAATAGGCTAGGAGGTTATGTTTGGGGGCCCCCAGATGGTGCAACTGGTAAAGGTACTTGCCTGGAGTGCAGGTTGCCCACTCTGGCCGGGAGTCCCGTTGGGGGGGCGGTGATTAGGGGAGGGGGAGCTCACTGCATACTCAGAGCCCCCTGCATGCAAAAGTGTCTCTGTGTGCATCAGAGTTATGGTCGACGGCTTGGCAAGTTCCGTCTCGGTTCGGCGTCTTTGTCACTGCCAGTCTCAAAGTTGCGGTGGTGAGCTCGTGGTACGAGGGAGGGATAGTTCAGTTAGAAAGAGGGTACACGCCTCCCGGGTGGTGTAGTGGTAGAACGTCCAACGCTGCCCACTGTGACCAGGGTTCGATTCCACCAGGTCGCGCCAGTTTCAGCTCTGGCCAGGAGTGCCACTAGGGGGCGGCAATTGGCTGTCCATCCCGGGGTTGGGGGAGGGAAGCCGATACGAGCTCACTGCATATAGGAGTGGCCCTGTGTGTATACTGGAGTTACAGTGACGGCTTGGCGGGTTCCGGCTCGGAGGAGATGGTGCTTCGCGCATGTCACTACCTGTTTCAGGACTACAGCAGCGAGCTCTCAAATATGAGGGAGGGGATCATTGACATGGGAAAAAAGGGTATAATTGGCGACCAAATTGGGAGAAAAATTGGGAAAAATCAGGTGTGGCGGTATGAGCTCTAGTGGGTGAAACACCCGTAAGAGCAGGGCAGGATAGGGTCAAGCAGGTGGGGCTGTGTAGAGCTGCATGTCCCAACATGCCCTGCAGAGAGGCATGTCAGAGCATGACCCACCCAGGAGAGCATACTGGAGAGGCACGCTTCATCTGCGTGGCCATACGGCTGAGAAGGGCAGAGCAGATTAAAGGCTTAAAACGCTACTTGGTTACATTAAGCCCCTGCGCTGCATGCGTTTCCATGCCTTCTGACCTCTGCCCGGACATGACCCCTGTGCTGCGAGTTCAGCTGGGACAACACGCACGCTGAGTCCTGGCTCACTGTGCTCAGTGCTTCGCAAGGTCTAATAAGGATCAGGTAGGTGTGATGGGGGTCAACAAAGTCTTTTTTCATTCCTTACTAATGTATGTATATATGTATATGTAGCGGGTGAGCTCTGGTATGTGAGCGCCCGCTGCAGAAAGTGACGTGAATAAGAGTGTGATTAGTTCCCGGAGTTAGGGACTTGAGTCTTTAGCTCGGCGAGCTAAATCGTTCTCTTGTCAAGTCGAGATCCCTCGGTTCGAAGCTTGCTGCGGGCAGAACCAACTCCGTCACATGTATACAGTCAGGTCCATAAGTATTTGGACAGTGACACAATTTTTTTCATCAGCAGTATGCAATTGCCCAATTACTTGTGGTTACTATTTAATTTAATCTCCAATATGCTGTGGTAGACAGCTAAAATAACAATAACTTTGTCAATGTCCAAATATTTATGTGACTGTGCGTATATACATATATATATATAGGGCATTGCCAAAATAAAGGGAACACTTGAGTAAATGAAGGGTTCTGGCGCCTCTGAACCTAACACTTATCATCAAATGATGCAATTTCTCATGGAAGAATGGTGGCATCACTCCAACAGAGTTCCAGACACTTTCCATGCTGAGGCGGATTGAAGCTGTTCTGGCAGCTCGTGGTGGCCCAACGCTTTATTAAGACACTTTGGGCCCTATTTTCGTGCCAGCGCTAAGCGGCGTTATGCCCTAGCGCAGACGAATTGCCAGTTTCATCTGTCGCAAACTGAATATTTCCCATCTCTACCAAGTTTGGCAATTTTGTGGTGCGCAATGAAGGCGTTTGCGCGACTATGGGTTGGGCAGCGCAATAGGGGGTGTGACAATGAAAGCAGTCAGGCGCAATGCAAGTTTGGTGTCAAATAATGAGTTTGTGTTAACGTCCAACCAGACCACCTCTTCTACACTCTGTGCAATTTGGTAACTTTATTGATGTGCACATATGAACATGAGGTTATCTGAAATCACATGAGAATGTTTTGTGAATATTGTGAATTTTCCCCCACGTTGAGGCCAAATCGTCCAATCCATGGGTAACTTGCCAGCGTAATCAATTAAGCTAAAAACTTTCACCACAGCTTGTGGTTATTCAACGCACGGACATGAAAGACTGAAGCCAGCAGGCCATCCATCGCTAACGTTCAGTAAGATACACCTGTTAAATAAATATATGTTTGTATGCACATTGTTTTTCTTATGTGAAAGGGTTTTATTCTTTCCATTTGCACTACAGAAAATGGAGTACATAATTGGACACCGAAAGTGATACTGTGAGCGATACCCTGGGTTTGGTAGCCGGTGTTGGCCAGACGGCTATCAGTTCGGCTGGACATGCAGTTTCTTCTGCATGACGAACATAAATGAAACAGGCCTAGTTGCAGTTGTGAGTTTTTTTATTTATTGCTTTCCATTTAACAATTACATTAAGTTAGAAGAAAGGAAACATTGTTTTTTATGTTGGAAAGCCTACAAATAAGGAAAAAAAGAGATGGTAAAATAAAACACTTTCTTTTAACAATGTAGGTCTCAAAATATAAACTCAGATCATGAAAATAACAAATGAATGTGCGCCTTGTTTTCCCCCTCTGATTTGCGCGCCAACTTTTCCGCATCTCCTCGCTCTCCTCTTTTGAGAAGGGCTATGGTGCAGCCGCACAAAACTGTCACCCCTGTCAGGAAATTGCCAATTTGCTATAGCGTTAGCGCACTGGTATTTAAAGGGGTAGAAAATAGGTGTTCTGATTGGCCATTATGAAACCAAACCCCCACCACACCCACATTTTTAAAAAGTTAATCCAACCTCTTTTACAACTGCGCCGGTGGTGCGCTATCGTCCTAAGTCACGAAATTACCGATATTGCGTTAGACACGCCCTAAAGCGCCACCGTCTTCGCTTTGCGTCTGCGTTATCGAATCCTAATTCAGCAAAATAGGGCCCTAGGTTGATGTTTCCTTTCTTTGGGCAGTTATCTGTATATATATTATTTTTATCTATACAGCCTTTTATTATTTTCATTTCTTTACATCTTAAACATTCAAAAGTCTTCAAGGTCTCTGGAGAGGCCTGGAACCGTCAATAGTTCAATACAAATTGTATAGAGTGAGTTGTGTGGGAGAGGTTTGTGTGCAGGTTATTGATTGAAGGCTGTGTGGCGGGGCTTATCCCCCCCCTCCCCTGGATCTGTCTTTAGGCAGTGCTCAGGAACACAGTGTGAGATTGCGGGAGCAGAGAGACGTCATTGGTTAATATTGACTGCTGTCCGCTAAAAGGCAACGTGTGTTTAATACGCAAGTAAAATGTGGCCCCCCCACTTTTAAAGTGATGTGAAGACACAGTCTGGTACAGGCTGGTATTCAATCAGCTCACAAAACTCATCACAAAAGGGGCATTTTTCTACATATTGAATGTGAGTTGTTAACCCTTTGGAGTTTCCAAATTTGGAAAAAGAAGAACCAAAAGAATTCCCCCTCTGGCAATACAGTCAGTCACAGCACAGAGTCAGCATGAGACAGCCAGTCTATACTGTACTGACCCTCTCATGCCCAGACATGATTATTCTGGAAAAGAATGTCCCATAATGCTTTGCTTCAGACAGGAAGAGAGCTCAGACTCCTGACATGTGGCAGGCAGGGGGTCTGGGGGCCAGCTGTGACGTGATCCTCTGGCAGATTGACAGTAGACTGAAAACGATCACAGAGCATGATTAATTACGAAACCAGCAGATGTCCCTTCACCCACCTGTCGCCCCAAGGTGATGGAACCATGTCAGTGATTTCCATGACAGGAATGTTGATGTCATGTTCAAAACTCAGCCACTATAGTTTCTCCTGGACCCAGAAATGTCCCTTTTATAGGGTAGTGCCTAACCTAGGGTATCCTGAATTTTGATTCAGCTCCAACATATTACTAAAATAATAATGTAACAGATATGAACCACCTCCCCCCACCCAGATTTTTCTCACTTTGTTAATTTGATTATTACTGCCTGCATGTTAAATAAAGTACAAACGTTTAGGGACAGAAAGTATGGATATGATCCCCTCCCCATGTTCAACAATAACATCCCCCCCCAACAATAGCCTAAAATTCATCCTGCTTGTCCTGCATGGCCTGTTTGAATCTGGTTACCGTGGCTTGACCATGTGCTATAATGGCAGAAAAAATGTGATTCACATAAGTGTGCATGAGAGGCGAATGACTCAGTCTCTTCACTACAGCCACTTGAAACGCATTCAAACTAACTTTAGTAAAACCTGACAGAACCCATAAAACAAAACAGTGCTGCGAGAATTCACAAGTCAATCTACAGCCCAAGGAGAAAGACTAGAGAGCTATATCTCGATTTCAGACAGTGACTCGCTGGTGTAACACGTTGCATGTGATCTCAAAGCCCTGCACAGAGGATAGACAGTTATATGCTTGTGTAACATTTGACATTTGGAATCCTGAATGGAAAAACGTGTAGATCAAAAGGATGGCTGATGAAAATGTACAGTGTATATGAATCTGAAGAAGCGCGAAACACTGATGACTCTTAAGTGAATACTTCTTTCACATCCTGATTTTTGGTGTTGAATCCCGCTGGAAGTGACGAGTCAGAGGCCACGGTGGTCAGCACTGAGCGCAGAGTGGCTGACTAACAAAAATAACATGGAGCTGCTTGCACTGAGTCAGCGGATAGCCCGAAGTCTAATTTCCCTTTTCGACTGCCCCACACAAACCGGTTTGCGCTAGATCCTTCCCCCCTCCCCTCTCCTCCGCACAACTGCTTAGAGCTGATTTGCGTATGTGTTCTTTCTGGCACCATGGCAATGTCCACAACCATGACTGGGGCAGAATTGTGAGAAGTTCAAAAATAATGACGGTTGTTAACAGCCCAGTTGAATATTTAACCTTTCATCAGCTGTATATAAAAACAACATCTTAAACATAATTGTACTTAGGTGCAATTCCTGGTAATTAAGTAAACCTATGCACACAGGCCTGTTAGATAACTTTAATAACAGAAATAAATATAAATTACAGAACACACACTAAGCAATAATTATGTTTATAGTGAGAGAAAAACCTTAGTAACCACAGCCTGGCCATTGATATAGGCTGGGATATAACGTCAGTTGAAAAGGCTTTGAGGTCACTGTGAGTGAAGGAGTGAGAGGCAGTGAGAGGGAGAGGGACGGAGAGAGAGAGAGAGGGATCCCCACACTCAGAAGATTCTGTTATCTAGGATTACAGAGGTCTAATGTAGGGGAATCCCCAGTAGATTAAGATAGCACGTGTCACTGGCGAGCTCCCTCAGAACTGGTTTGAACCGGCTGGAGGACTCAAAGAACAAGTAAACAAGCCAACGGCTGGGTGAAGGACCATGACAACAGTATTACAGGAAGTATGGGAAGTTCTGGAAATACTGATTACAGACCGCCTCTCTAACGTCCCGGACTGAACTCTCTCATTACCTCAACTAGCGATAACCTCCAAATATCCCCATTGCCAGTACTTCTCAGATACCTTTTTAAATATTCAGACTAAAACATGGCTGCTGTATATGTGGAAATGTTGGCTATGTTTATAAGTGGACGGCAATGATACAATTCAGCGAAACAATGGATATCAAGAGCAGTTCTCCTGTGGTGCAAAACCGACCGCGACTTCTTGCATTTACGAACTTGAGGATGTGTATTAAGCACAAACAGGGCGGGTTGGGATAATCTTACTCAGACTTTGAATGCTTCAAACCTGTTTGAGCCAGTTTAGGTAAGCCACCAGTCAGGAAACAAAGATGGGGGTTGAAGACCGAAGCGTGATATTGCCGCATCAACATGTCCCTCGCTCACCTCAGGATCCACTGGTCGGTCGGTCAGCAGTTATTTACTGCTGATAATCATATTGATGTACTAAACTATTGAGATAGGCTGGGATATAACGTCAGCTGGAAAGGCTTTGAGGTCACTGAGTGAGGGAGGGAGGGGGGGAGAGAGAAAGAGAGAGAGAGAGAGAAAGTTACATTTATCAGAACTCTTTATTGATTCAAGTCTGAATCCCAAATTAACATCAAATACATGCATGTCGTTTAACACACAAAAAGACACACACGAAAAAAAACATAACAGCATGCAGACCTCTTAAAGATCCATAAAGATCTGCCCTTAGCTCAGCTCACTCCAAAACCAACACCTCCCCCTCCTCAACTGAACACAGCACCTCTCTGTAACACTTTTTTTTTGTTTTTGATTTCAGCCCATTTTCTCTCAATTTGGTAGCCAATTAGACCCACTATTTTTTATGTCCATCCCCCCCTAGTAGTGTCAGTTCGCTGCCGTAGTCCTGCGACCGGTAGTGACGAAGGTGAAGTAACGCCTCTTCCGAGACAGCACTCGCCAAGCCGTCGACTGTAACCCAGTACTACAGGGCCACTCTTATGCGCAGCAAACGTCATGTCGGCTTCCCTCCCCCCTCCCTGGGGCAGACAGCCAATCG
Organism: Aldrovandia affinis; assembly: GCA_029706075.1. NCBI lineage: Eukaryota > Metazoa > Chordata > Actinopteri > Notacanthiformes > Halosauridae > Aldrovandia > Aldrovandia affinis. The sequence continues at coordinate 1,645,568 of JAINUG010000192.1, read as the reverse complement.
CCGCCCCTGGTGGCGCTCCCGGCCAGAGCCGACTCTGGCGAGACAGGGAATTGAACCCCGGTCTCCGTGGCCAGCGTCGGACGTTGTAACCGCTGGACCACGCGGGAGGCCACCTATCTGTAACACCACACATTTTTAAAGCACTAAGGTCATTCATTGCCTTATAGCGCCGAAAACCAACCATTATTCTGGCTTCTAACATCCTGGAGAACAGACGCACAGCATTATGTCCCAGGTTATGCCCTCCCTTGTTCCCCCTGCTAATATCAATCTTTGCCTGGCCCAAGATAACATTAACCATTCGACACTTGTTTTTAACATTTTTAAACATATTTAGAACCAAAAATAAAACACTGCTTAGGAAAGACCTCCTCAAAGGCTTTGAACAGATTCTCTAATTAAAGGAGCAAAGGGTTGAGTCTAGAGCACTCCATAAAACAATGAAAAACAGTCTCCCTTTGTGCACACCAAGGGCACTCCTGACTGACGTTTGAGTTTGACACTGAAATAAATGCATTGACTGCTGCAATCCCATGTAAAATTCTCCATCGCAGGTCACCGGCTTTTTTGTTTAACGGTGGTTTGTACAATGCTCTCCACGCAGTTTTCACATCCTCCCCCAGCCTGAGACGGGCCCTCCGGGGTGTATCAGTTTACCCATTCAAATTCCTTTCATTTAAAACCTTTACAGAGAACATACAGATTCTCTTTACATTCACTTTGTCCAGAGTAACTTTAGCCAAAACCCCCAGATCTAGTAATGGTCTTGAACAATCATGAAGCTCAGGTGTTTGCCCACGCTTTGGAAAGGGGTCCTGCCTATTAGGACAAACCCCAGCACTGCAGTAGCCAGTCAGCAGTGAAAATGCACTCTCCACTGCTGTTAGTGCCTGTCTCCACTTTCCAAGCACCTGGGCTACAAGGCAGGTGGACCTCACCCCTAAATGAGAAGCCACTGCAGTGGTATCATCAAATCCATTGAGAGAGAGAGAGGGGGAGAGAGAGAGAGAGGGATCCCCACACTCAAGACAATTCTGTTATGTAGGATTACAGAGGTCTAATGTAGGGGAATCCCCGGTAGGTTAAGATAGCACGTGTCACTGGTGAGCTCCCTCAGATCTGGTTTGAACCGGCTGGAGGACTCAAAGAACACCCATTGGCCCTCGCGCCTCGAGCAAGTAAACAAGCAAACGGCTGGGTGAAGGGTATATATTATATTATTATTATTACCATGACAACAGTATTACGGGAGGTATGAGAAGTACGGGAAATACTGATTACAGACCGCCTCTCTAAAGTCCCTGACTGAACTCTCTCATTACCTCCACTAGCGATAACCTCCAAATATCCCCATTGCCAGTACTTCTCAGGTACCTATTTAAACATTTGTACTAAAACATTGCTGCTCTATACATGGAATTGTTGGCCATGTTTACAAGTGGACAGCGATTATACAATTCTGCTAAACAACCGACATCGAGAGCAGTTCTCCTGTAGTGCAAAACCGACCACAAGTTCTTGCATTTACGAATTTGAGGATGTGTATTAGGCACAAACGCGGCGGGTTGGGATCATCTTACTCAGACTTTGAATGCTTCAAACCAGTTTGAGCTGGTTTAGGTAAGCCACCAGGGAAAGAAGAAGGGGGGGGGGAAGACAGAAGCGTGACATTGCCACTTCAACATGTCCGTCATTCACATCAGGATCCATTGGTCGGTTGGTCGACAGTTATTTACTGCTGATAATCATATTGATGTACTGAACTAATTAAACCTGTGTTTACGTACATCGCTGCCAGGTACAGTAATGTAGCTACTCATACTGACATACTATGCTAATTAGATCTGCTTTAATATCTGCCAGGTAGATTTTATGATCACAATTCTAAAGGGTCCCAGATAAAATACAGGCTTCCTACTAACTTTTAGTTTGAAGTGATTTTGTGCATTGGGAGGGGAAGTCCATGAGGCATGGCTCCCAGAAATTATATGCTTTTGGGTAATTCTGGAATTTCATGGTTAGCTAAGAGGTCAGAGGGTCCAAAAGTGATTCCCAAACTTCATTACATTGCCCTGCTGATAAGTAATGGGCCACTGCTACGCCCTAGTAGAATATTTATTCATTCATTGCCTCCCATTCTATTTTAATGGGAATACCATTTTTCTGTTTGAGGTTTTTATGGTAATAAATGTGCAATAATGACGACATATCTATTTATAAGCTACATTCATTTAATAGGAGACTAATCTTGCCTGCTCCGTTTTGGGAAGACCAGGGTATCATTGTGCATGCAGGTTATTTTAAACACAGGCCTTACACAGCTTAATGTTGTGTGTCCTCACTGGAATCTGGGTTCAATATCTTACTAATAAACCTATTCACGGGCCTGATTTCATTTGGCAGGTTTGATTAATCACATAACCTACTGGACAGTTACCGATAGGAGCGTATTTCAGTGTCTGGTGAGGGACCCATTGAAACACCAAAGGAGATCTAATTAATTTATAAAAAATAATAATTTATTAAGGGTATGGTGAAATGCATGACAAGTTATTATCATAACATTCGGTGGTTAATTAAACAGTGGACTAAGACACTAAGACAAGTATCACAGTTTTAAACTGGAACAGAGACATGGCATTTAATTTCTTCAGAGCCGGCAGGACCAGGCAGTGACTTCGGCACCAGTCTCAAGTAACAGTTTTCTGTGCGCCAGAGAAGCTTGTCGATACACCTATAAGGTGCAATTAGAACCAAGCGCATTAAAAAAAAATGCATACATCGTCACGGCGGAACCGTGGGGTTGGTAAATTCGTGTCGTGGGTCTCGGTGTTTATAAAAAAAAGGATCCATATTCAAAACAATTCTCGTCGATCGATCAATTCCTTATTTTCAAGTGTCTTGTTCTACTACAAAGCAGCGACAACATCGTATAGAGGATTGTAACAATTCGTTGTCGACGTACACCACCGCTCGGATTCTGTCATAGTGCATCCGCGCGTCCAAGCCGCGTCTCGTCTCGATTCGTGTTCGCCAGGGCAAGCGATGCGCCGTTGGGTCTGGGTTCAGCTACGCCGGGTTTAGCGGATAAGAGAGTCAGTGAGGTTTTAGCGATTGTCTGGCAAACCCCGCGATCTGGAGGAACTTGTCCTTTTTCCGTTGCCTTAGTGCCATTAGCGCTTTGGACATCTCCTCCTGGTCTTGGCCGTAAGCGTAGATGCTTTTCGCCCTCTCCTCCGCCTTCAAGTCCCCAGTTTTCTGAAACAGCTTCATGAGCACGTCCTGGTTGACGTTTTCGAAAATGTACGGCACAGCTTTCTTGCGGTGGGCTGTGTCGAATTTCATCCCGTGGACCGTGGGGCTGACACAGTGTTTGCCGGTGGATCCGTAGGTGGACATCGCGGCTTTTCTTCTCGAGCAGGTTGAAGCGTCTGCGACACTGCTTCCTCGAGTCAAGCCTTTCGCCGTCTGCGTGTCAGTGGAGAGTGGTACTTCTTCTCGCTCGGCTGCGCTATATAAAGGGCTGCCGGTAACTCGCTTGTCGTCAGGGACCGCTTCCTGAAATGACATCACCAGCTCTGCGGCACTCCCTTTCTGCCGGTCTGCTCCGGTCTGCTCCGACTTCACTGAGAAGCCCGCGCGTCCATTGCATTGCTGTTTCAAACGAGATTACCCATATATCAGAATCCTGATAGACTGCAGTGCGTCACAGCGGGAGGACTGATGCAATTACTGTACACAATTGCTTCCACTTAAATACGGAAGCACGCTCTGTAACTACGACTACGAAAATATTTTTTGAAATCAGTTAACTTATTACGAAAAATAAAAGTTACGAAAATATTTTTTGTCACAAATCAGTTCATCTTATTCATAGTATGTGGGGTAAGTTGTCACATTGGATTATCAACAAATCTGAATAAAACATTTTTACTTTCAAATTCAAAAAAAATAAAAAGTTTCAGAAACACATCTAATCAGAATCTTCAGAGTCACATGGCACAAATATGCAAGTAGCATCTATAGTCTCTTTTGGGCGGCTGTTAGAAAATGGCTCCATGCAGATATACTCCTCTTCATCTGCTGATATATTTTCTTTTTACCCTTGCCTTTTGTTCCCCAGAAACAGCCTGTTTTTATATTTTTCCAAGTGTGTCAGATAATTTGAATCTTTCACTGGCATTGCTGGGTAATAGCTATATATAATATATATACATAGGATGACGCAAACTCAGTTTCCAAATATATTATAACCTAAAGCCAGCCTATATTCACAACCTTTGTTTTGTGTGCATCACTGTGTTGATGTGCAGTACAATTTCATATAATCAAATTTGCATGAGTAGCAGTAGTAGTAGTTACCTCGTAGCTAGTATTAGATATATAATTATTAAGCTATGATTAAAGGGTTTCACATTTGTTGTCATATTTTCAGTTACTGTTACTGTAGGATTATAACAATAATCAGCATTTAGTAATGATGCACTTGCATATTTATGAAAGCTGTAGTTACAGTACCCTCCAAAATTATTCACATCCTTGATAAATATGAGCAAAGATGGTGGTATACAATAAACAATACAGGTATTGAGCTATATTGTATGCTCAACAAATGGGGAAATTATATTATTTTATACTAATACAATTGCTCAAAGAAAACTATTTTGTGTAACAAGTAATATTTTTTCCCCCAAATTGATATGTCACAATTATACACAACCCTGTTTTTAGTACTCTGCACTCCCTCCTCTCTCAAGGATAACATTAATGAATCATCTTCTATGATGTTTTATGACATTTGTAAACATATTGGCAGGATCTTTGACCATTTCTCCATACAGGATCCTTCAGATCTTTCAGCCTGCGCTTGTGGACTGCCTTCTTGAATTCAAACCAGAAATGTTATACTGGGTTCAAATCTGAACACTGAGATGGCCATTGCAAAACAATAATTTTGTGCATTTACATTTACATTTACATTTGACATTTTAGGCATTTAGCAGACGCTCTTATCCAGAGCGACTTACACAGTTTACATTTCTTTACATATAATCCATTTATACAGCTGGATATTTTTTACTGAAGCAATTCAGGTTAAGTACCTTGCTCAAGGGTACAACAGCAGTGCCCCACCTGGGAATTGAACCTGCAACCTCTGAGTTACAAGCCCAGCTCTCTAACCATTACACTACACTGCCAGCCTGTGCCCATGGGGCTTCAACCATTTCTTGGGAACATTGATCTTGCCCAAAGATCCATTTGTAGTCTTTTATACTAATACAATTACTCAGAGAAAAATATTTTGTTTAACACTGTTCCGGTAACCATGGATTCGTTGACTCCTCCGACCTGTTTGACCTCTCTGGCATGAACACATCAGAGCCAGAGTTGACAGCTCTGTGTCTCTCTTCTTCTTCTCTCTCTTCTCCTCGTGCGTTTTCACCTTACAAACCCTGACTTGATGATTATCCCAAATATTGGTCTGGCAGGCACTGAGTCGGCGGCACGGTGGTGCAGTGGATAGCACTGTCGCCTCACAGCAAGAAGGTCTCGGGTTCGAATCCAGGCCGGGGGCCTTTCTGTGCGGAGTTTGCATGTTCTCCCCGTGTCCACGTGGGTTTCCTCCGGGTACTCCGGTTTCTTCCCACAGTCCAAAGACATGCACGTTAGGCTAATTGGAGAGTCTAAATTGCCCGTAGGTATGAGTGTGTGAGTGAATGGTGTGTGTGCCCTGCGATGGATTGGCGACCTGTCCAGGGTGTATTCCTGCCTCTCGCCCGGAACGCATGCTGGGATAGGCTCCAGCCCCCCCCGCGACCCTGATCAGGAATAAGCGGCTTAGATAATGGATGGATGGCACTGAGTCCCCCTAGAGGCCAACTCCTCTGTGGACCAAACCCCTCTCCCACGACAGATCTGAAGTGTGCATCTGCAATTTTTGAGTTTATCTTATTAGTAGGGGCTCTCCAGTAGATCAGGTCAGGTGGGGACAGGTCCAGGTTTATTCCAAGTCATGTAGAGAACTGGGCCATAATTACAATATTCATTTGTATGGTAATTCACGTTTTCTTACTAATGGGGTTTATGGTTTCTACCTTAACTATTATATTTAAAAATAAAGATTAAATGTACGCTTATGCTGAATTTATTTCTAGAAAACAAGTGGAATGATACCTCAGTCTGTTTCATGTATGTGCTTGAGAGAGATGAACCTGCTTTTCTTTTCTTTATTACAAAAGTCAAATGTATTTTTTCCTTTAAGAAATATCAACATGTATCTTTTTCATTTTTCGTACTCATCCATTTAGTCTGTAAGAGTATGCATGGAATAGTATATTAAATATATTGCGATTGACTCTATAGAAGCACTGAAAACAGGTGTGAATAATTGTGGCACATAGTTTTTTATCATTTTTAAGTGGAAAGAAAATGTATGTAAAAATGTAAATCTTTTTATCTGAACAATAAAATTAATATAAAATAATTTCATTGTTTTTTGACCATATAATATACCTGTGTTTTTGTTTTATACAGCCTATTTGCTGTATAATGTTTTCTTTTTTCAATTATCAAGGGTGTGAATCATTTTTGAGGGTACTGCGTATTTATATTTGCACAGTTTATTCTGAGCGAGCTTTCCACAACGTGATTTCTGAGGTTAGACTCGGGCCAGAGCGATTCTGGTAGCTTCCGTAAACAGTCCTACAAAGTGGTGTTGACTCTGAAGTTCAGCTCCTCCCATCCAAATTTGTTTACCAGCATATCAGCGGGGAACAGTCTTGGCGAGTGCAGGTGTGTTTTGATAAGACCAGAACTTGCTTCCGTCTGGCCAAAACCACACATGAAGTGATCTGTGAACTGGGGCAGCTTTTTCCCGGTAACATACGCTGGTCCCGGTGTATTTTGATCTGAGAGCTGTTCACTTTTACTTCTACTTCTCGTTGGATGGTCAAATGTGACAGTGAACAGTAATCTTACAGTACCTTTGGACTGTTCCTATATTTACAGCCGGAATATGATTAAAGTTTAAAGAAAAGGTGGTAAAAACAGGCTTCTCCCAAGCTGTTATGGCTTTTAGTTACGTGGGACATTGCTGGCTTACGCGTTGTATTGTATAATTTTATAACTCCATGGATCAGGGGTGGGCAAGGAGGGCCGTATCCGTTTCTGGATTTCATGCCAACTTCTGCTCTTAATTATTGAATTGGCCCAATCCTTTACGTGATCTGACATTTTAGCTACATTTCTTGATAAGCCCATAAATGACAGCTGAAGACTGTTCTTGTGTTCCCATATGAAACATGTTACTCTGGTCTAATCTACAAGTGAACCAGCATTGGCGTATCCAACTCATTAGCTATTTGAGCCAGGGTAATTGGCAGAAACAAAAACCTGCATACACACTGGCCCTCCAGGACTGGAATTGCCCACCCCTGCCATGGATACATGCCTTGTCCACAGAAAGCCTGATAGTTTCCTATGTCAGTGTTAGGCCTGAGTTATAATGGTACTGCTGATGCTACAAGTAAGAACGAAAAAACACAAGAATGTCTGACGATGAGAACAGGCATCTAGACTCTTAATTTGACCTAATATCTAGAGCAGGGGTGTCCAATCTTACCCAAGAAGGGCCAGTGTGGGTGCAGGCTTTTGTTCTAGCCCAGCATTGACTCAACTAATGACCTAATCATGGTCTTCAATCAAGACCTTGATTAGCTGAATCAGGTGTTTTAGTGCTGGACTAGAACTAAAACCAAAAATGAGGCTACAGCAGTTCGGTTTTAACCAATAACAGCTACTGCAAATGAAGTCGTAGACCTGATTACTCACTGATTCTGGATGCCAACCGATGATTCAACAAAACCAGGATAGAATGCACACATGTGCATGTGACACACATCGCTTTCAAAAATAGAGCCCAGCAAAAGTACAGTCCCCAGAGCACATAAACATTTTAACATTTTAATTTGCCATTCAAAGTATAAATGTGAAGGAAGTCATTTCTGGAAAAAGATTGTTTTTATAGAGTGACTAAGGGAAAACCCTGGTAAGTGATAGACCATACAGGCAGGTTTATTGCTCCGCAGACTGATTACATATGAACATTACGTGCAGATCAATAGTAATGTGTCTATAACAGTGACCCTCGCATGCATACAGTATGGTACAGTATTGGCATGATATATCCACAGCTCCTACACCTGTTGGGACCGGTTATTAATACTGTACCACCGACTACAAAAGAGATGGTAAAGCTGCAGTAGAAAGACCACTGCAGTGTGATGTAATGGCACTGCAGTGTGCCAACTCCGAGAGCTTTGCTGCTGTACCTTTGTATAAAGCCCATAACCTGAATTTATTAAGTAATGTACCAAGCTGTTTAAATGGATAATTCATAACTGTCAAGAACATCTATCAAGCAAATGATGAATAATAAAATGATACCAATATGAGCTGCTTTTTATTAGCACAGTCTCAGTAACCCAGTATACCATGTGTGTACAAGGGCTGGTGACAAAATTAAATGAGGAATGTCTTAAAAGTTTAACCAAACTGGTTATACTGGTTTACCCACATTAACATACTGTCCTCGAATCTGTGTGTCCCCTGTAGCTGTTTTTAGATTGTTATGTCTTTGCTTTGGCTCTGGATCAGATGCCCCATTTGCGGTGGACGGTTAACGTCACTGGGGGAAATCACAACGTGTTGTCACAGCAGACATTTCGCAGAATCATGTTGCACCACTCAGAAGCAGTATGCCTCATTTAAATATTTACGCAGGGCTAAATATTTAAACTAAACACTTGAGCAGTCTTCTTTTGGTTTCTGACAGAACACTCTTCACATGAGCTAGTGGCTAATCCCATTTGTTTAGTAGATCTGACCCGTATCAAAAACCCAGACTATTACCTTGTGTTGTAAGTCACTGGTTTTATTTTTTCCATGCACATTTTTATTTAGGAATTCCTAGGGTAGCATCACCTACAAAGTCCATTGGTGCACAGTTTTGTTCGATTTCTTTCTTTGATTTGGGCACGTGACTGCATGACATAGTTCCTCCCCCTCGTGAGGGCTTAGGGGGAAGAAGGAAAGGAGGAGAAATGGTGGCGGCAGTTTGAAGAGGTGTTTGGGGTGTGAGTCACTGAAAGAGTGAGTGGGGGGGGACTTTTATTTACTCTTTTTCATTTTACTTTCCCTAACATTACAACATATTCATTGCATGACATACACCAGGTCAGGGCCTTGTTGTGTGCCATCAGGTCTCCTAGCTGTAAGCAGACTACAGTCTCTCAGTAGGTAGTTAGCTAGGGGTGTGTGGCCAGGTATGCATAGCACCTGAGAATTGGGTTCATGACAGCATACTTTAATAATAGCCTGCTAATATTAATACTGATTATAATGCTACAGCTATTGCTAATTATACTGCTACTGTCCCGATCACTACAACAACTTAAATTACAATTGCTACTGCTGCTACTACTACTACTACTAATACTACTAATAATAATAATTCTCACATCAGAATCTGAGAGATGGCGATAGGGATTTAAATCCTGTTCACTGTGGAACTGCATGGTTAAGCCTTGTCATCTTCCCCCTGTGTGACAGGCCAAAGTCTAAGACACTGTGACATTGACTCTGTATCCATGTGGACACCCCCGTTTATGTTGCTGTCCATCCTGTCCTAGCTTCTGTGAAATAAAATTGCATGTTTTGAATGAGCTGTTCATCATTTTTTGTTATTTCCATTAAATGTGTGATACAAGCAGATCCAGTAGCAACAAGCTACATCTGACTCACTGCTTGTGTTTCTTGCTACACATCTACAGGCCCTGAACAACACAGTCCCAGATCACTGAGCAGGGATACATTATTTAGGATCGGAGGCCTTAACTCAGGATGACTCAAGCCAATGTAGGAAAAGATAAGGGATTTGGGAGAAAGATTAGAAGCAACATTCAAACTGTTACGACATAGTCTTTCATTTTAAATTTATTTTCTGATTTGCTCACCACAACTGTCTGTTTCGTTTTATGTAACGCGTCTTGCTGATTGTATCTCAGTACCGCCATCACTCATAAAGCTTATTTAAAAAGAAACAAAATGTCACAGATCACTTCCACAGGGCTGGTTGTTTGAATAGACAGATTTTCATTTTGTTCATGAGCCACCACGTCATTCTCCAGCATCTTCAGATGAATGTTTGGGGATGTGGATAGGGGTGTTGCAAACAGTGATAGAATCTGAGTCGAGTTTGAACCGTTAGCTTATCATGTCCTTCCTGATTCAATGTGGGTGTGGCTGCTGTTAAGTGTGGCTGAGTGTGGTGGTGGGTTCCCTGTTCCATATAACATTTGACAGTAACAATTTATATTATGATTTTATTTTCTAATATTTGTTATTGGTAGGATGACCAGATTCAGAACAGTCCAAATGTAGGAAAAGCAGGATGATTGTGCTGGATGTGGCCAGGAGGAATGATCAAAGTAACAGTGTGTGTGTGAGTGTGTGTGTGGGGGGATTTGAAATGAATGAATAATACAAATAACAAAGCAAGATTAAGCTGAGAGTAGGGAAGCATGTACATTATATTATTATGTTCAGTAAATTTCCACCAGGGGTATTTACATTATTTTCACAGGGTGGTGGTGTGGTTGACGCTGTCTGTTTTGACACAGATTTTGTTGATGTTCTTCTTGGCACATCGATACTGTTTTATGAAGTGAGTTGGCTGATAAGCACATCTCCCATTAATGGCAATAAAATACCATCACCTAATGCTCTGATTACATATATACACTGGGAGGGGGTCAATGAGTCCCAGGGATAAATGTGATGAGATCGCAGCAGTGTTTGGACCAAAAGCTGAAATTGGACTCATGGAGTCAACAGCACTTATTCTGGTTGGTGGTTTGTATGTGCGCTTCTTGGAAGGAATGAGGCAGAGTGTCCATTAATAAAGGAGAGCTACGGTCTGTCTCTGGATTTATCAGACAAATATCTACAAGGCTCTGTATCTGTCAGGCAAATATCTACGAGGCTGAATTGCTGTGAACACGTGTGCCTCTCCCACTTCCAAACAACTGCTGTGTACACCGTGATAATGCCATTATCACCAACACAGAAGGGATGAGTCACCACTCATCAGGTTAGGGAGCTGGGCTTGTAACTCAGAGGTTGCAGGTTCAATCCCCAGGTGGGACACTGCGATTGTACCCTTGAGCAAGGTACTTAACCTGAATTGCTTCAGTAAAATATCCAGCTGTATAAATGGATTGTATGTAAAGAAATGTAAACTGTAAGTCGCTCTGGATAAGAGCATCTGCTAAATGCCTGTAATGTAATGTAATGTCATCAAAAACACAGTTAATAATCAATGAATGCAGTCATTGGTTATTAACAATTAATAATCATCATAATGATTAGGGAACATTAGTAGGAAACATTAAGGACTAAAATGTAGCTGTGATAATGTGTTACCCTGATAAGAACACTGGGAAGTCGCTCTTACGGAAGAGCTGGGTTTGTTGTGACTGCGGTGGTTTCCTGACGGAGAGCATGGTGATGTGTAAATGTCTCTTTCTTTTCTTTTTTCTTTCTTACGTGTATGGTGTACGGTGCTGTGCATTTTATTTTCTTACTTCACTGAATCAAAATTGATTTAATTGGGATACAATTGAAGACAACTGATTGCACCGGAGTTTATAATACTTAAATAAGTACTTATTTATAATGAATTAAAAAAACTTTAGAGTTGTTTTTATTTGACATTCTGGAGCAGGGGTGCCCAAGTTCGGTCCTGGAGATCTACTGGCCGTGCAGGCTTTTGTTCCAGCCCTTCACTAACACACCTGATTCGAACATTCATTGCCTTGAGAAGCAGTTGTTTAGTGGAATCAGGTGTGTTAGTGAAGTGATTAATGGAATCAGGTGTGTTAGTGCTGGGCTGGAACAAAAGCCTGCAGGCCCAGTAGATCTCCAGGACCGAACTTGGGCACCCCTGCTCTAGAGTATTTTGTATTGATCAATGGCATGAAATCCCAATTAAATCTATTCTGATTTCAGGAGCAAGAGTGAATCAGGCCTCATCACTGATAGTGTCCCACAATGCACCCCTCTTATTCATGAGATGGATTGTGACAACTAGGAATGGGGAAAACAGAATACGCTGAAAGAGGAAATGGGTGGTATTTATAGTGGGCTGATGCAATATCTCTGCAGATTCAGCTCTAGTTCAAGACGGTTCTGGCTGACATCACTTCTTGCGTCACATTTTCCGGAATGGGGAGGTTTTATTTAAAGGCTCAAAATGATATTGAAACAAGAAGAGTGCAGAAGGGATCATCTACAGGTTGTACCTACAGAACCCAGAATACACACACACACACATCTACACACACACACACATCTACATACACACACACACACACACACACACACACACATATACACACACACATACACACACATACACATACACACACATACACACACACATATATATACATGCATGCACACACACTCACACTGAGAATTCCTAAATAAGTTATTTTAGGAGGTGGTAATAATTCAAAGCATTGATACAGGAACTGTCCCATTCTCTCTCTCAGAGACTGGCTGGCACTGAGGACAGAGAGGGTTCTGACCGTATTGAACAGAGCCGCTTATACAAGCACTCTGGGCCTCTCCTGGCTCCACCGTGGCTTTTAGCTGCTTTAACCAGCCCTCACGAAGGAAACCTTGTATGGAGGTCATGACCCATACATTCAACACTTTTTTTGTACCATGCCACTGAGGGGGGCCGCCTAACATTCTGCAGCTTAGCACTGACATAAATCTCAGTAGAGGTGAGGGGCCCACCTCAAGTTCCTGTCACGTTTTCCCAACATGCATCCCACTGCAACAGCGCCCCAGCGCCAGTGAGGGTAAATAAAGCGTGCGCTAGCCACCCGAGAGCACGCTGGTCAGGACCTGCTCTTCCTCAGCAGGAGCAAACTAGTTTTCAACCTGGGAAAATAGTTTCTCGTCCAAAGGTCACAGACATCAACATCAACGAAGTCGCATTGTCCCAGAGAGCAACCAGTGGCTGCCATGAGGAGACAGCTCTCTCTGCTGGTGTGCTACAGATATAAGAATTATACTGTATGTACGTATATACGCCACTGTGTCGGGGTCAGAGTTAGGCACTCATTCAGTGAACTCCAAACACGAGCTCACACCACTGAACGAATCCCCTCATGGCTCACACCACTGAATGAATCCCCTCATGGCTCACACCACTGAACGAATCCCCTCATGGTTCAGAGACTGAATGAATCCCGTCATGGCTCACACCACTGAATGAATCCCCTCATGGCTCACACCACTGAACGAATCCCCTCATGGCTCACACCACTGAACGAATCCCCTCATGGCTCACACCACTGAACGAATCCCCTCATGGCTCACACCACTGAACGAATCCCCTCCTGGCTCACACCACTAAACGAATCCCCTCATGGCTCACACGACTGAACGAATCCCCTCATGGCTCACACCACTGAAGGAATCCCCTCATGGCTCACACGACTGAACTGACGGGGGGAAACATAATCACCAATCAAAATAGTTTTTAGGTTGAGCAGCACGATTTGAAAGAAATCTTTTGCACTCCAGGAATCAATTTCTTTGAGATACAATACATCATATCACTGCTTCATACAGCTCTCCCAAGAGACTGTACATAATGAAACCCTTTGCCTAATCGGTGCTGTATAGGTATAAGTTATGTCCCCTATGCCAACCCCTAACTTGGCAGATGGCATGCCTTTCATCTCAGTACATGACAATCAAGGTAAACAGCACTGCCTCACCTGAGGGCATGTTGAACAAGCACGGTTAGTGGTCTGATCAGAGGCACTAAACATGCGGTTAGTGTACTGGGTCACTGATTACGGTTACAAAGGCACAGGAGAGTAAACAATTGGGCATGGCTGGCAAACAATACCGGCCGTGCGCAAACTGCAGATTAGCCACCTGCACACAATGACTGACTATTGGCACCGTGCCACAGTGTGCCGTCTGCTGCGCTCAGATCAGTGAGGACCCATCACTCAGGGCTCCCAAGTGGCTCAGGTGGTAAAGGCGCTTGCCAACAGCGCAGGTCGATCCCTACGGCCTCGATATCGCACGTTACAGAATGGGCTATAGCCATCAGCTTTTATTTCGTTCAGCCTGCAGTGGCGATTGGGCACATTGTGGAGCCTTTACCTTTGACCTTTGAGTTGCCAGGAGCATACACAAGTATTTGTGTACACGACATCCATGTCTCACACACAAGCACACACACTCCCAGAGCTTTAAACTGCAACAGTGAAAGGAATTCATTTTTACATTTGACATTTTTAGGCATTTAGCAGAGCGACTTACACAGTTTACATTTCTTTACCTGCAATCCATTTATGCAGCTGGATATTTCACTGAAGCAATTCAGGTTAAGTACCTTGCTCAAGGGTACAACAGCAGTGAACCACCTGGGAATCGAACCAGCAACCTCCAAGTTACAAGCCCAGTTCCCCTAACCGTTACACTACACTGCCGCCTCAAAGGTATCCCCAGTCACTGCTGACTTGGTTTCCTGGACTCACCCATTAACCAGCCTCTTAATGGTCAACGCTGAGTGCAGAGGTGCAGATCACTTCCTTTAACAATGAGTGATCGTCATACTCGTGCAGCAGGCCACAGGAATGAGGACTTTGTCCTCATTTTATACATTTTCTGTCAGTGATTTCAACTTGCTCATCTGCGGTGGTATCTTGCCAGACAGAAAGGCCATCCGTGTGCATTTGAACTTGCAAATACACACACCTGTATAAATGTTATTCCACATTCTTCTTTTTTTCCTCTATGGATTCCATGCTCATCTGACTCGGTAAACCCAAAAACCTTTATTTTTCCAGGGGTCAACATACTACTCTCTTGAAATACCTTTTCTGTTTCTTAATTCCTGATACCATTGCTGTAAAAATAGATTTTTGACCCTTGGCCTCTAGGTTCTTCATACTCGGAGACACAGCCATTACACAGGATCACAAAACTCATTCTATACACAAGTTATTTATTTGTCTCATGCGTTTGTGAAGGCTGTGGTGATGGGAAAGTGAGTCTTCACAAACCCATGTATGTGTGCAGATGACTCATACAATGACTCATAAGAACCAATCAAAATACTCTCTCCTCTCAAAGCTGGTTGAAATCAGTGAGTCGTAACAGCATACGATTACTCCACCCCTTTTAGGGTTCATGAAGCCCCACTGTTCCAGCGCTAGCTATTCGGTTGTCCTGGAAGACCGGTGGGGGGTGGTTCTCCTTGCTGTGCCTCTGAGAGAGGGATATAATCTCAGGTGGTTCGGCTCAAAGCCCGTGTCTGTAAGTAGGTCATAGAATGAGGAGGATGCACATGCTGTGATGCTGCATGTATAGGGTGTATGTTCGTGCGTTCTGTTACACAGCCTGGCAAGGAGATCTTGACCTTGCTAATTGACCTGGTCAAAGTGATGATGTCACATTGATATGTGAGCTAGGTGAGCAGTTATTTATCTTACTATATTCATTCTTATTTATCATATGAGTTATTGGACTAATTCAAAGCCAAGCTGACTATCACTGTTAAGATTAGGGTCAGAATCGTATTACATATTACAATAATTATTACATATTCCACAGAGGGGGCGACAGTGAGGCTGGCCTTTTGTGGAGGCCCTACGCTCCACTCAGTCTACCAGAGATGTGCAGGCGCCTGCAGGTTCCCACGATTCCTTTACACATATTACACAATGCACTTTAATGACTGGCAGTCTTAACAAAGATGTGCAGTCATTTAATGACAACCCCTAACTAAATAGGAAAGTTGTAATTCATTGATAGCGACAAGCGAGGGCTAGGAGTCGAGTTGGACATTTTAGAGCTATGGGGACCGGTTTCAGGTCACAGGTTTTATATTCAAATAAACGTGTCTGCTCTCATTTCATAGTGTGTGGGGAATTTCTCACAAACAAGACAAGACCATGTTTTCTTAATGGTCTGTTTTTCCGAATGCCGAGGTTAATTTCAGATTCCTTTTGAATTTTTTTATTTCACAATATGCCAGGGGACTGTCAATTAAGCATGCTAATGCATGCTAATGCACAGTTTCTTCATATTCGCTAAGCAGCATAGTAGCTTTAGGTTGTAGTAGGCAAGGTCTGAAGCTGTCCTAGATATTCAATCTCTCGTCTCTCAGAACTACAACTCCCAGGTGATCCCTGTGGCCGTGATGGCTGGCCAACAAGATTGGGCACAATTTGGGCCTGACTAGTGGATCTGCTCCTGGTGGGCGTGACCTGCATCATGTCTGCTGTCCCCAGCTGAGGCCTTAAGCTGGCGCAGGAAGGGAGGGCGGGGCTGGAGCCATAGGCAAATATTAAAATGTCATATATTAGATGTACTGTACATTAGTCTAGATCAGTATGAGATGGATTATATTGCCTGTTATGGATTTGCTGGTTTAAAGATAAATTGATGCATTTTTACAAACTGCGAGAGTTCATTTTAATCAGCTGCCCATGTTGGAGTAAGCAATTTTCTTTGGCCACACTAAACGTTCATGCTAAGAACATGGAGCTGACCATCTGATTTGTCAAGAGTATCTATGACCCCACCATCTTTTATATTCTTTAGACAATAGTCACACAGCAGAGTTTTAAACCTTCACCCTGCAGCACTCACAGATGATTCTAGGGTAAACATACACATATCCGGAGTAACACATAATAAAACACAACTGTATGAAATGCAACCTTTTATCTGTGTGTGATTCCTTTCCTGGGGGGGGGGTCGTCTGAAAGCAATTGACCGCAGGCTCGAGTGTGACACCGGGGTGTGCTGCGAGAACTGCAGGATGAGTGTGACACTGGGGTGTGCTGCAAGAACATGCAGGATGAGCACACTTCAACCAAATTATGATACATCGTTCAACCAAATTATGATACACTTTCCTGATTGCTTTGTTTCCAGTTCCCTCTAGTGGACACATGGTATATTTGAATGTTAAAATCTCATACATTCCATCTTATATTATTGTTTGTATTTTTGTCTTAAAATGGGACATCACCCTATACTCAAACTCCCATCCTCACATATCTTATTCTTTTCATAGAAGATACACTGTACATATTATTATTATTATTATTATTAATAATAATAATAATAATAATATTAATAAAGTAATGCTGATTATTTTTGCACATGGTTAGAAAAAAGGGAAATAGCAAATGCATCTTGTGTTAATTGTTCTTAAGCTGTAACCCCTGCTTGTGTCTCTGTGTAACAGTGACCTATGTTGTGCCTATGTTCAGTAGTGACCCCTGGCTGAGAGAGAGAGAGAGAGAGACAGAGAGACAGAGAGACAGAGAGACAGACAGACAGACAGAGACAGACAGACAGAGAGAGAGAGAGAGAGAGAGAGAGAGAGAGAGAGACAGAGAGAGAGACACAGAGAGAGAGAGAGAGAGAGAGAGAGAGAGAGAGAGAGAGAGAGAGAGAGAGAGAGAGAGAGAGAGAGAGAGAGAGAGAGAGAGAGAGAGAGAGAGAGAGAGAGAGAGAGAGACAGAGAGAGAGATTATGATTTTATTTATCAGAGTTTATTACTGATACGCTGTTTGTATTGTTATTGATTGTACAATGTGTACTATGCTTTGGCAACACAATCCTATTTGTCATGCCAATAAAACTCCAGAGAGAGAGAGGCTCACTTCCTCACTGAAGCAGACCAGATCAGTCCTCGTGACTGAGAGCATTACTTTCACAGACAGATGTCAGCGCTCTGATCCGATCTGTACTCAGGAAGGCAAAAACTTTAACTGTGAAAGATATTGATGACTGGAACGGACTCCACACAGCAGCAGAAGTATTGTTGTCCTATTTTGTATAAGCCTTGCCCAAAGGATATTCTGTGGCGATTGGTGGACAGCTATGTTCTACAAACACAACTTGGAATGATTGCACAAACAGCCATACCTCACTACATGCTTGCATAGAACAAAAACTGACCAGTGGGATCAAACATTAAAATTAGTGAATTAAAACCACACCAAACAGTTTAGATCCTCAGCACACATTGATTGATGTCTGAAACATTACATTACAGGCATTTGGCAGACGCTCTTATCCAGAGCGACGTACAACAAAGTGTTAACCGTAGTCAAGAACAGTTTAGCTGAAAGCCACCCTAGTGGGAAGTACAGTTCCTGGATGCTAGGAGCAACCACATAGTTAAACTAGGACCCTGTAGGTAAATCTGTAGCCACAATTCAAAGGTAACATGGCACAAAACATGGCACAAAACCTCTCCCTAACACCATTTGATGGTGAAGTCAGCCAGACTGTCAGTAAGCAGAAAAAATGCAAACTCCACCTTTAAGCAGGCCATGACCAACACCACCATCATTTTTTCTATCTTGAACAGTTGCCCCATAACCTGATTTTTTCTTCTTGCTGCTTTTCCAGATGGCCAGCTTTCCCTGACCAAACAAGAAAGGAATGAGGCAGACCATCCTTCTGTGAGTGTACACACACTTTGGCCTAAAACCAAACACACAATCCAACCGTGGAACCACTCCTTGAGCGTGGATGAACTGCCCTGCAATCTGCCGCAGTGGACAAAAAGATGTTGTACCGTCTTTAATTCCTCACAGAAAGGACACTCCCTCCCCACAGTTGGATCCAGGTATGCCACATGCCTGTTTGAAGCTCTGGCTCCATGAATAACCCTCCACTGCCGGTCAGCCGTACACTTTTCCACAGGAGGTTTATACAGGCACCTCCAGCGGCCCCTCAGAGGGAAGTCTGGCCCAATCAACTCAGCCCACATGGATGCTCTGAGCCCCACTGGTGAAGCTACGTTTGTAACCTTCATACGACCTCTGTGCAGAGCCTACCTTGTGGCCTCCGTAAAGGATCCAGTGTTACAGGTATGGTATGCAGCTGCCTGCAACAATGTCTATCACTGTATTACTGCACTGATGTGCGATCTATGATTGTTCCTACCATGTATTAATGCACATCTTGTAAATCGCTCTGGATAAGAGCATCTCCTACATGCTTAAAATGTAAAATGGAGCCCAATTCAGGGGCCTTAAAGGAGAGTAACATCCTGTCATCCTCCCGCCACTCGCCCACAGCTGTGCCAACAGGTACAGCTGGGAGCTCAGCATCATCCTGCTCATCCGGGCTTTGAGCTGCCGTCTCCTCTAGGGCCTCCCTGCAAGAGGCAGGCAGACCAGCTCCTACCTCGTCCAACAGTCTCTGCAGCAGGCGGAGCGACCTGATGCCTGTCCTCTCCCTCAGAGCAACTGCTGTGATCCACCCATCCCGATTCACAGGGTGAGCCAGCCTCAAGCGCCCCGCTCTCGCTCGCCAGACGGGCCCGAAAACTGGCAGCCAGCCGCCGAGCCAGCCAGGACCGCTGGATTATGTAACGAGGGTTCCTCCCTAATCCGAGCACCTGGACTGGAAGTATCCCCTCTGTGCAGACAGGGTCATCCCCCACGCCTGCTATGTGTGCACCAAACGAGCCGGGCCAGAGGAGTACGTCGCTTGCGAGGAAAAGTAGTCACCCAAACCCCAACGCAGTATGGTCATTGTAATCCCGGTACAGTACGGTTGAGCCACGGTCGATAAAAGCCAACCTCTTTTTGTTATTTTCCCTGCAGGGATGTGAAGTACGGGAAGCTGTTCTGCACCGGCGGCAATAAAGAGCCTGGCTCCGTCCGGCCAGCAGGTGGAGCTCTCTGACTGCAGAGCCATGTTTAGCCATGACCGGAACAAGGGCTAGGGCCTGGTGGACACGGGGACCTGGAGTGGGGATGGAACTGGTGGGTGTGGTCACTATGGGAACAGCAAACAGAAAAAGTAACCCATTGGGGCTGCCAAGTGGCTTACCTTCTAAAGATCTGGTTCAGTGTGTGATGTGCCCCACAGACTGGTATTAAATCCTGGGACATCCAGGTGGGTACACACACTTGCCCCGCTGTGGTCGCAAAATGTACAAGATTCCACTCTGTTGCTCTGTGGACTTGTCTCTCCCACTCCAGTCCTCTGTGGAATGGATCCTCATACAAGTTGGTTAAGTTGATTGGTTAAGAATGGCAGTCAACCAATAACCAATAGCCAAACAACACTTAGCCATGTAAACACTCACACTGTGACTGAGACATTCAGCATCCTTGACTCTGATTGGTCGAGATGATCCTTGGTATAAAGAGGACTGGGGTTCAAAGGTCAACTCCAGGGACAGGGATGCATTCACACCCTTGTAACAGAAAGGGCGCTCTGCTGACCAATGCCAATTTCCGAGGGCCACATCCATGCCATTTCAGACTGTGGATGTACGACTCAATGTTATCACCTAAAACCTGCTAAGGGGATTTTATCCAGATTGGCCAATTCTGTGCGATTACATCTTATTGATTCAACTTGGGCTTCATCAGAGAAATGGCTTCCTCCCCTTCAAAGCTGTGTGAAATTTTGATCAGCAAGGTGAGGATCATTGTGGTGGGTAATTGAAGCTGTGGTTGAATTTTGATGTGAAAACAATCCATTGCCATATAAAAAATGTGCTTGAATTTGTATTCATATTTTCAGGGAAAGCTTTGTCTCCTTTTTCCAAGCTGGAGAATAACGAGCGAAGGTCCTTTATTTGAAATAAACTTGAATTCATTACACGACTAGGTTACACCTCGCAGAATTGCAGTGCTGAACAGCCAATGAAAGTAATAAAAATGGGCCGGATTAAAATGGACTAATCTTCCCTTACAAGTGAGCGTGTCTCACGGTGTTGCTTGGCAACACACCTCAAAAATTCTACAAGTTATACAATGGCGCAGGTCTGTAACAGAACGGATATTCCAAGGTCGTCTGTCTTACAGTGATTTTGTTGTAAACGTCAGTGTCAGGTTTTTATAAAATCTCACCTTTAAAGACAGTTTATTCCACAGCCAGTACGAGTTATACATACATTTAAGAAAAAAGGCAAATAAGTGATCAAAAACCTACGCTGATGTGTAGCAACATTTTGATGGCTCACCAGTATCCGGTTAGAGTAGGCATCTGGTTAGAGTAGGCATCAACCTGCCAGAGTAGGCATCTGGTTAGAGTAGGCATCAACATCAACTCAACCTGTCAATCCATGTCTATGAAACGGTGGGGAGCCCCAATCGGGGGCGGCGTTTTGCTGTCTGCCCCAGGGAGAGTTGGACGTGGGAGGGAGGGCAAGTTAAAAAAAGGGTTGCTCGCTCGGAGGAGGCAAACATCGGTAGGGCGACCTGGTAAGGCGGGCAGTGAGTTAGTGGGGAGGGTAAATCGAAAATAAATAGAGGGTATAATTGGCTACCAAATTAGGGGGGAAAAATGGGGGGGAAATCTGAAACAAAAAAGTTACCAACTGGTTTCACTGACGTAAAATGACAATTTTGCGTGATGATTTTTGAAATCACACCTATCAACGCCATACGCAACCCATTAGAGACAATTTACAAAGTGCAGTGTTCTTGCAATAAGAAAAAAATGATTTAGTTTATTTTTTCTTTATGATTTTACCCCGTTTTTCTCCCAACTTGGTAGCCAATTACTCCTTCCGAGACAGCACTCGTTTTGCCGTCGACTAATTCCGGCACCCCAGAACCACTCCTCCTCCCTCCTCCCTCCTCCCTCCCTCCCCCTCTCCCTGGGGCGGACAGCCAATTGCCGCCCCGATGGCACTCCGGACCAGAACCGACTCTGCCGCAACGGGGAATCGAACTCCGGTCGCCGTGGCCAGCATCGGACATTGAAACCACTAGACCACACGGGAGGCCAAAAATGATTTACAATACAACCAAAATACTACAAATAATTACTATGTATACTATACACTATAAGCAGTGCCAAGACTTCCCCAGGCTAAGCACGTTCCCCAGACATCGGGACATCTGTTATGCAAACGAGTCTGTAGCACAGGACAAATCACAGACGCATATTCAAATGTTGTGTTTAATGCCGTAACTGAAACACCAGAAGAGGTTTGAGGTGAAAATGTTTAGTGCAATCATTTAAGTATTTCCTCTTTGGTGAAAGGAATGGAAGGAATGGGTCATTACTCGATCAGGCCATGTCTTTTGACTGAAACTGAAAATAACTGAAACCTGTCGATTTTCATGAGCCAGCCGTTTAAGCTGGTTAGTGTGTAGAATCTGTGGTGCATGTGGGTGAGCGTGGGAGGGTCTGGACAAGCCTGAGGGACATCATGTCACACCTGAACACATCGCATCGTAGGCACGTCCCTCTTCTCCTCAGCTACAGGAACCAGGAAACGGAAGGCGGCGTGGAAAAAAGACAAATGAAGACAAATGTTTTTTCTTTTTTGTATTTCTTTTTTGTCCTTGTTTTGAGTGATACATCTACATAAATGAAGATCCATAGAGGCTTCGCAATACAAGTACTTGACCAAAAAAAAAAAAAAAAAAATCTTTTTTTTGTCTTTCGTTTTTTTTTCTTCTTTTTTTTACAGCTATTAAGAAAATCTTAATAAACATTTCCTGTACATTCTGTGAGATATGTTTGGAAACTTTAACAGAAGTCAGAAAAAAATGAACGCAGCCCCCAACAGGTCCCTGCACCCCCAATTCCCCAAAACCTCCACCCATTTTCACTTGAAATTAAACCAGAGGGGAAGAAAACAACCCGCAGAGCCTCGCTTCTACAGTACAGAGAGAGCACACCCTGCAAAAACACAAATCCACAATTCAGTTAAAAAAGAAAAAGAAAAAGAAAAAAAATAGGGGAGGGTACACTTTTCCAGACTGTCACCCGAGCCCCCCAATCCCGGCACAGCTGCCCTTTAACCACGGGGCAGAGGGTTACCACGGCTACCTGCCGCATAATATACATAAGGATCCACTCGAGTGATTACAGCGCTCAAGTGATTACCATCCACCAGTCCAATGTGTCACGCTGGAATGGGCCCGTTCTTTGGTTCAGTATGTCTGCCCTCAGCCCACATACATTCAACTGTCGCCACATGCACATGCCCCATCTAGTATGTAGTCGTCTCAATGGATCTAGTACCCTGATCTAGGATCTCTATATCTAGATCTCCAAACACCCGTCTCCTACTGCGATGCTGCCTGGCAGTCGACTCATCCCCCAGTGACGAGGACTCTGACCTTCTTGGCGTTGTTAAGGTTTGTGCTGTATGTGCCTGTGCCCAGTGTGAGCCTACCGCAGGGTTGCTTTCACAGTCTAGATCACCCGTTTCTAGAGTCGGTACGGACAACTGTCCACAACACATGCCACAATCTCACACCGAAGACATCCCACCGGTTTCCTGACAGATTTTGACCCCACACCACACACTAGTTCCCAATCTTCCTCTCGTGTTTCTCGATTCCAAAACCAGAGGACGAGAAGACTCCTTGCTCATTTCCCAGGTCATTTAACCACAACTTTGGGAGTTCAGAAACAGAAATTAAGTCCCTGTCCATCAGTGACCGACGGCGTATTGCTTTAAAGGCCCGATGCAGTTACGAACACCACGGAGAGGGGTTCACTACCCCTTGAACCGTCCAGGGACTGCACCGGGATTGGACGACAAGGTGACAGACTGGCTTCCGTGAAACAAAACGTTTTTGTTTTGTTCTTTTTACAGTAAAAAGAACAGAAAGGTGCAGACGCTCCCTCTCCGCTGCCTGGCGGGTTACTTGTGTCACCCGCCCCAAAACATCCCCCGCCACAGCTGGGGCAGGTCAGCGTCAGCCATCTCGCTGGGCTGAATAGCCACGGACGAGCAGCTGAACCCGATGAGCCGACGACAGCGGGAAAATTCACCAAACCGGCTCCGCCTCCAAAACGACAAAAACAAAAAGCCTAATATCAATACTAATAAGTGATAACGGTACAGAAATAAATAAATCATAATCAGCCAAAGCGAAGGAGCTTGCTCCAGAGTCGCGTGCCACTGACAGCAGAGGGCTGGTTACAGCCGAAGCGACCGTGTTTCTGGGAGTGCGTGCGGGAATACGCTGAACCACAGCCGTGGACGGGAGGAGCTCCCTAAGCTGGGACGCGTAAACATGCCGTTTCTGTAGTGTCGCCAGATGAGCGGGAGAGCCTGCACGCCTACATGCTGGCCACAAGGGGGCAATGCCGTTCCCTCCTTCAGACGGAGCAGGCGTTTTCAAAACGAGCGTTCTACCGCTTCCACTCTGGTCTGTTCGAGCGGGCGATTCTCAAAGTCAAACAGACACCGATCAAAGCGCACCTCCTCCTATCCAGCGTCCCTCTGAGACGGGGTGGAAGGCACGTCTAACCCAAACCTCAAGCTCTCAGTCCAGCTCGCTGCTACGCCTAGCCGGCCAGCTGACGTCGGTGCGTCTGTGTCAAAACCACCTGACTGCATTTAGGGAGAAATCACCGCGAACAGAGACGGTGAAACCGCACACAACAGGCGCACTCCGCCAAACACAGGCATTTTAACCTATTCCAAATTTAATGGGGTGTAAAAAATAAACTACATTTCAATAAAAAAAATATAATTCCTACATTTAGGAGACACAAGGGTGCGTTCACAAACGCGTGTGTCTGCACCGAACACAAAGTGGCCGCAAGAAACGGCCCATTCCGTTGTTCGAAGCTTTTTAACGTACGCCAATAATTCGATTAGGGTTCAACGCGATTCCCCCTCAGCTTGGTTCTATTCTGTAGCCGTTTTCTTTATTCTTCCTCTCTGACCTCCCTGTACATTTCTCCGGACGGACGGTCGGACACAACTCTCCCTCACAGAGCACGTGAAAGACGACTCTCTTCCCAACTCGACTGAAACTAGACCTTTTGAATAACAAAAATGTGTCCGTAACATTAACCTCCTACGTCGGCTGAATTGTACAAAAATCGGATTGTGGATGGTTATTGTTGCCATGGTTTTCCTTTGCACACCCCCACCCCCCCCATATATATTTATATACATATATAGAGATATACCGTTTATTCTTTTACTCTCAGCTATTACATACAGATATTAAAGTTTCATTATATCTCAATAAATAAATAAAAATCGTGATTTGTGTGGGGCGGTTCGTCGCGCGCGCGCGGTCTGGTTGGTTGGTGTTCCTGGCATTCGCGGCCTTGTGCGATACCGCGGCAGTGCGCCGGGCCTCCGGTAGGGGACGGGGAGGAGGAGGGAGGGAGGGAGGGAGCGAATGAAAGAGGAGGAGAGAGCGTGACGGTGGGGGGCAGGGCGCTGGGGGGGGGGGGGGGGTCTACGCCTGCGCGTTGGTGCCGTTCTTGTCGGGGACGACGGTGGCGGCGGCGGCGTTGATGGCGATGCCGTCCGGCTGCTTGCCGTCCTTGCGGGGGGGCATCCTCTCGTTGATGCGGTCCAGGCCGCGCGCCTCCTCGAAGCTCTGGATCTTGTGCTGGGGGTTGAATCCTTGGATGGCTGCAAGGGCGAGAGAGGTGGGGCGGAGGGAAGAGAGACACAGAGAGAGAGAGAAATGATAAGAACAGTGAAAATGTGTCATTGTCGCCACGGGAGACAGAGCGAGTGAGGAAGGGGCGGGGCTCCCAGGTGGCACCAATCGGCTCTCAGTAGGTGACGGGAGACTGAGGCCTCATGACCCCCCAGTGATGGGCGGAGCCATCGCTGACTGATCTGAAGCAATCGACAGCGGGCAGCAAAGTGCTGTGATTGGTTCCGATGAGCCAGCGATCGGCAACGCGTAGCGGCTCAACCCCTTTGCAGGGTTGGCTGCGCTCACCCCTCCCTGTCACTATTCTCTGGCTGCTTCCTGCCAACGCACCTGGGCACAGGGGAGGGTCAGGGAACGGTGATTACTCACTGGTAACCAGAGAGTGGGGACTGTATAAAACTGACCGGGTTTATTTTTGCATTCTTTTTTCTGCAGAGTGGTAGAGGTTGTGCAAAGAGAGGTGGGTGTCACTTACGTGATAGGAGTTGCCATGGAAGCGTGGGAAAACATTTTTAAAAAGGTCATTCGTTTCATTAAGCCGCTACACACTGTCAGTACGACATCAAATGAACCTCAAGCGGTCGCAGAGTTGCACAACAGGATGACAGACGGCTTCCACCGGTACAAATGCGGCAAAAGTACAACACCGAAAATCAAACGAGGGCACACAAAAGGACAACTGCTACACGTTTCTTTGAAGCTCCAGCTGTTAGAATGGTAGCCCCTCGCTGCCTTCACAGGCACTAGTCTACACTCAACACAAAGCATAGTGACGAAGGAATACGAATCTGAACCAGAGGGGATGCGGGTTCGATTCCATGCCTTGCTGTACCCGTGAACAGGCTTAACCTGCAGCGCTTCAGTAAAATACGGATGTGAGCTGTGCAAGTCACCCTGTGTACGGGCATCTGCCAAATAAACATACAAACGATCTGAACGTTGGCTTTGCGCCAGGCCCCTTCTGTTCATAGCAGAAACAGAACTTCGGCGGTTAACACTTGTCCTCAGAGGCAGTTCAGGGGATGTGGGCAAATGCAGCCACAGAGAAAACCAGTAAAAACACACACAGACATGCAAAGGGGGCTAATCAAAACACACACAGAGAGAGGGGAGATGGGGGGGACACACAAAGAGGGTGCTTTGGCACAGAGGATGGGGTGGGGGGGGGGTGAGGGGTAAGATATTACAGGAGGGTACAGTGTGTGTGTGTGGGGGGGGGTTACGGGGTTGTTAGGGGACACACGACACACAGAGGGCGTAGTTGCGTACCTCGAGCTTCTTCTGCTTCTGCGGTGGCTGTGTGAGTGCAGTGAGTAGTACAGCCATTAGAGCCATGCCCAAAAACAACGGAGAGAGAGCGAGTCACATTATCAACGCAGTCACAGACATGTCCCACCTCCCGCCTCCCCCCTTCCCCCAATAACACACCCGAGACCCGGAGTGAGCCGCGCGCGGCCAGGCCAGGGCGCACGATGCAGCGGGTTAATAACGACGCACAGGCAGGCGGCTGCAAATGTCGGTGCAAAGCATGCTGGGAGAGGGTTTCTGAGCGACCCTGTGTGCTACCTGGGGGGAATCAAACAAATGGCCCTGTTCCCCTGGGGTGAAGGAGAGAGCTGTGTAGCCTGTTTTCAATGTTTTAAATAGGCTACACAGTTTTGAGCTTTGTTGAAATCAATTGAAAGTTTAATAATGCGGTTTAATGCTTGCTTTTTTTTTTTTTACACCGGTGATAATAAAGAGCTTGATATTGATAAGGCGTAATTTCGTATTATACTTCTGGGATAATACCACCTTCGTTTGATAACTGTACGGTGTGTAACGCTGAGCTTCGCATCGCTGAGGTTCTACTGTGTAATTCATTTGTATGACGGTTGGTGGCTGGTATAAACTATGGTACGTACTGAAAACCACAGCAGTCATACCAGGAACACGTTTTTTCTTTTTTTCTTTTACATTTATGTTTTTGTTTGTTTGTTATTAAATGTCCTGCCCTTTTAAAAACAGTCCTCTTTAAGTTCAGTCAATAGGCAGGCAGTGCTACATCTTTGCCCACTTGAGCCAGAGTGTTTTAGTAGTGGTAACAATATTGGAAAAAAATGATATAAAAAAATAATAATAAATTCTAAACAAATTATTGAAAATAACAACCTGGCTCGACGCACTGGCCCTTGAGGAACTCAAGGCTTACTGCCCAGGGAAAGGTGGGTGTCAGACGAAAATATAATTCCTGGGGGCTGTTTTTAGGCCACTCCCACCTGACCCAATCACCCTGAACAATGACCCTTAGCAACAGGGCATGTGATTGGAGAATTGTCTGCCCAATAAAGAGGAAGCTGCCGATTGCTGGGGGCGTGAGTGACAAGGTTTCTGGGTTAACACTACAGACACTGGGCCAGGCTTGTGAGGACAGTCTGAGGAAGGTGTTAGAGAGAGCAATGGGTGGAACGCAAGCGTGTGAGGAAGCGAAGCTCGCTCTTACACACAGGCACGCACGCACACGCACGCACGCACGCACGCTCGCACACCCACCCACCCACACGCGTGTCTCAGTCATTTAAAGCAAAGCTTTCTCGTGGTTCACAGACACCGAGGGCTTGTAAATAACATAAACATATTCAATGTTACAATAATAATGAGCATACACATAAGCAGTACGATTAATGTTCACTATCAAACATTACATAAATTAAGCTAGGAAATAAACATCAACTCTTGTGAGAACCCAGAGAAGCCTGTGTCACATTAATCATGAATAAACTTGTATTCTTTTGTATACACCCCAGAGAGAAAGCTAGAGCAAGAAGCAAAGCCAATTCAGATGTCAGTCGGAACAAATTAAACGTGGCTAGTGAGGTTATTGAGCTGGTAGCCACTCCTGCAGTGCCAATACAGCCCAGGTGTCAGCAGGGGGCAGCAGTGAGCGGGAAGTGCAGCAGCATTGATGAGGGTGAGGGGGGCCCCCTCAGCCACACTGGCCCCGGGTCAGTGCACAGCTGCAGAGCGGGTAAGCGGCTGTACCCCGACACCCTGGCTGGCTGGTCTGAGATCAGTGGCGGGAAGGCGCACTCACCGCTCTGCAGGGTCTGCCGGCCTCCTGACAGCACGCCCAAAGGCAGCGTCCCCGTGGGGGTCAGACCCTTCAGCTGCAGCACGCTCTCATTCTCCTCTCTGCAGAGGGGACAGACACACAGAGACACAGAGACACAGAGACAGAGACAGAGACAGAGACAGAGACAGAGACAGAGACACAGACACAGACACAGACACAGACACAGACACAGACACAGACACAGACACAGACACACAGACACACAGAGACACAGAGACACAGACACAGACACAGACACAGACACAGACACAGACACGCACACACACACACACAAAGTACACATACACACAAAGAAACCACAGACAGATATGTCAGTGTTGATCACAATACAAGATATTACAGTTTACTGAACTGAAAACTCATTGCTTGTAATGATAGAAAGTAGTAGAACATGCAGATTTGTGGCGCATATTGTGCATGTGTGTGTGTGTGAGTGTGTGTGAGAGAGAGTATATGCGTGTGTGTGTGTGTGAGAAAGAGTATATGTGTGTGTGTGTGTGAGAGAGAGTATATGCATGTGTGTGTGTGTGTGAGAGAGAGAGAGTATATACGTGTGTGTGTGAGAGAGTATATACGTGTGTGTGTGAGAGTATATATACACATGTGTGTGTGTGTGTTTGTGAGATCAGGGTGCACTCTCACCTGAGCACAGAGAACACTCGGGCCATCTTGCCGATGGCGCGGATCTTGTTCCGGATCACTTCCTTCCGCACCGCCGGGGTCCCACCTGCCAGACACACACACAGCATAGTTACACACTGCCACCAAGTGTGTGTGTGTGTGTGTGTGTGTGTGGGTAAGCTAGTGAGTCTGTGTGGATAAGTGTAAGAGAATACATGTGCACATGTGTGAGTGTGTATGCGTGTGTCTTGGGTGGGGCACGGGGGGGAGGGGCTGTTTAAAATAAATAACAGCATGGTGACAGTATGGCCGTTAGTGGCTTGTGTGCCTGAATGACACAAAGTTTCAAAAAATCCTCCAGCTCCTCTTGCTCTTAATCCTTTATGAGGGGCTGTGATGCAAGAAAAAACCAACCGAAAAAAACCCAACCCTGAATTATCAGAGCGAGTCAAACAGATGTTTCTCCGACTCGAAAACAAG